>JAQJVL010000164.1:1447693-1547396 GCA_035578905.1 Stictocephala bisonia | reverse complement strand
CCTTTTTTTATAACATTAATACGTAGTTGGGTTAGTAATCTTTTAATTGTAGAAAACAATTCATGAAAAACCAAAGCATAAATTGTTTTACATATCACTTTTAAAAATATATAAATGTGAATCAGGAAACGTTATTAAAACACTTATTAATTGAAAATTAATATGTATTTAAATTAAACATTTTTAGTAATTCCACAGTTTTTTAATTTTTGATTAAAAAATTGTGGAATTACTAAAAATGTTTCATTTAAATCCATCGAAATTCCACCAAGTACCAAATAAAGAAACTGTCAACCTCCTACAGCAAGCTGATACTGGAAGACTTTGCATTTTGTACAAAAAAATATAAAAATTAAAAAGGAATGTTTAAGGAGCTTTCATATCAGTAATGTTTAAGGAGTGAACAGTAGTGATAAACAGAACAATGAAAGGACAACTTTGTAAGATAAACAAAATAACTTACTTCCATAAAATATCTGCCCACAGTCAGTCCTATTTCCTTATCAGTACTATCAGCACTTGAAAGAACATATAATATTAGAATTCCAAAGGCAATAAAGAGGAAGATTGTCATTGCAGCCTGAGCCCCACCCTTTTTATCCTGACCCTTTCTTATCACTTCCTGCCTAAAACCGCCTGATGGCAACATTCCATTCTGTTAAAAAATTCACATCACATTATGAATATGATTATGCTTTAGTTTTATAGTGTATAATAATTAAAAGGTTTTTATAGTGAGTTAAATGTATTAGAGTTTCTTTGTTTAGACATGTTATTAATAATGTAAAACGTTGCATTAAAAAAATGATAGGAAATATTATTGAAAAATACATTTTTATGATAATATTCTGTCAGCTCAAGACACTCTTAATTATTTTTACTATTTTTTTTAAATTTTTATCAGTAGTTACATTTTATTTTAACTATTTCTTCTTTTTTACAAAGTTTTAAAGGATTAACACGGGAGTAGTCGCGCCCGCGGCAGATTGCCGCACAATAATATATTTTGCTCGTAACTGCGGGAATTTTTTTTTCCGAGGTTGGCAGCCCGTCTAATCCTCGCGGCGACTGTCTCCTACGTGACCTTGGGTGATTCTGGCCGCTAGTGTGTGCCTGGAGCTTGCCGTGAAGTGATTTCTAAGCGTTTGTCAGTTTTGTGAGCAATTTGCTCACGCGCGACTAGTCTCGTTAGTCGAATATCAAACTGTTGTCTGCACTTATATATTGTATATTTTGTATATTTTGTGTCATTTATTTGTATATACGTGTTTTTTTTTTAATTCCTTAGTATATTTAATTATTCAGTAATGAATTACGAAAAGGAGCAGGAACGAATTAGGAATATCCAATTTGCAAAGAGCATACATCATCAAGGTGTACTAGATGTGCTGAGGACGGAGGAATGGACACTGACTAACTTTGATTTATAATCTTTGTACACATACAAAAGTAACACTGTAACAATTTTCATTCCACCTAATTTCCACTAATAAATAAAATAGAGTAAGTATAACTCTTTCATTGTCTTGCATATTATTTACCTCTTTATAAATAATAAAATGTAATAATAATGGTACTATAGTATAATAAAATGGAAGAAGTATGATTATAAAAAGATAAATATTAAATATTTAAAAGCTAAAACAAACTGTTTGCAGTGAAAGAAGCCATAAAATGCGCGTGAGCAAATTGCTCACGCGCGACTACTGGCGTTCTGCATGTGGCGCGACTACTCCCGTGTTAATGTTTTCAATTGTTGTAAGCTTTTTAGCTTGTTTTTTATGTATATGCAACAGTGTTATATAACACCGTTTCAACTGGTGTACCGTACTTTTCTTACTTTGAAACTATTGTACATCTTTAGTCAAAAGTTAATTGTAAAAATTGACTTTTAGTTACAATATATATTCTATTATGTAATTTAAGCATGTTTTGCAA
Source organism: Stictocephala bisonia (assembly GCA_035578905.1). Lineage (NCBI taxonomy): Eukaryota > Metazoa > Arthropoda > Insecta > Hemiptera > Membracidae > Stictocephala > Stictocephala bisonia. The sequence goes on along the minus strand of JAQJVL010000164.1, from coordinate 1,545,458 downwards.
TTGTACTGCAGTAATCTGGCTTTTTCACTAATCCAACACATGCCTAGTCTGAATTGTGTCGGACTAATGAGGGACTACTGTATTTTAATTCCAGAGGTTATTAGTCCCATCTTAACAAACCAAAGGTCATTGTAAGAAGAAGGAGCTGATATTGTATAATTAGCCATCAGATGTGAAAATCAAGGAGTTCTTGTTATTGGAAAATGATCGAGACAGATTTCTCTACTTGCAATGAATAAGGATTAGCTCATTATCGCTTGAGGATCAATTTCCAGCTCTAACCAACTGCAACTCACCTACATAGAGAGCTTACATACAGTATAATACAGTTAAGATTAATCAGTATACCATATAACTAGTTATTACAACACTTCCCTCTTTAGGAAAGACTAAATAAAATTCAGCTTACTTTGTTGACAAAATCATAGTTAATTTCTTTTCAATTTTTTTATAGTATTTAAATCAATTTTTCACTACACTACTATGAGTTCAGCTGTTTTCGTTATTTGTTTACAACCTGCGAAACATCATATTTTCAACAGCTGTCTATTGTTTACTACCGAAAGTAACATTGTTTACAACCGACAATTTTCCACAGTCAACAACACCTGTTTTTATTCCGTAGTGTAGTGAAAAGTATCGTTCAAAACTCGAGTGAAAGTGTTTTGTATGTTCTCGACCATTTGAAGTGCTCGACAAGTCTCGCACTTCAAACATATGGTCTCGAACATGCAAAACCCCACTTTCCACTCTTGTTATGAAATATACTATTAACATTAACAGTTGAAAATTCAAAACTATACAGTGTTTACTTTTACATATTAGAAATTCAAAATAATACCCATTGTTTACTAATTTAATCATTACTATCTTAGACACATTTTTTATCATTTTAAAAACATTACTTATTTCCAATGTTGACTTTTACTAAGTACAGCAACATTAATTATTATTATTATTACGTATTGAAAGTTGTAAACATACATAGCCACAAATTAGCAAACTCATTAAAATAAATCAACTCATAATGAAAATAAATAACACTATCAAAATAAATCAATAATATAATGAAATTAGATATTGAATATAATTATATAATGAAAATAAATCACAGGCAATCTTACCTATGTGGACTTCTTGATTGAACTTATAAACTCTCAAGTACAAATTTTACATACCAAACTAACAGGCATTCTTACTTGCCTACCACTGCTAGTAAACATAGAACTAGCATTCCTAGATTTAGTCTGGGCAATGCTACAGGAGACCTAGAATTAATTTGTCCTGGAGATACAGATTGGTTACATCTTGGGGTTGTTGCCCCACAACTACAAATAGGAGAACCTTCTACATCATTTAGTGACTGACTATTAAAACTAGGGGTGTGCGATGCATGACTAGTCAAAATGTTGATTCATCGAAAGTAATGTGATGCATCGATAGTGACACGATGCATAAGCAATATCGATACCTCAGATTTATTTTGATATGCCAAAATTACGAATTATTAAGAAAAAATTCCTTTTTAATCTACGAGGGTCATTTTAAAAGTAAAAACTGTTTTCAAATAGCGTAAGAGAAACTTTATTTATGGATATAAATGATATTACAAACTAAAATATGAACATTTTTTCACTTTTTTATGTAGTCACCATTAACATCGACACTTTTTTGAAGTCGTGGTACCAGCTTTTGGATCCCATCATCAAAGAACTCTCCCGTCTGAATGTTAAACTAGTTCATAACTATTTCTTTTAACATGTCATCATTTTCCAAGCGCTTTCCACCAAGAAATTCCTTAAGTTTTGGAAAAAGATGAAAATCCGATGGTGCTAAGTCAGGACTGTGTGGTGGATGATCCAGTATTTCCCAACGAAACTTGTACAGTTGCGTCTGTGTCCTTGCCACAACGTGAGGCCGAGCGTTGTCGTGAAGCAGAATGACGCCGCTAGAGAGCAGGCCCCGCCGGCAGTTTTGAATAGCGCGCCTAAGCTTCAATAATGTTTTGCAATATCTTTCAGCATTTATTTTCATTCCTCGTGGCAGAAAGTCTATCAGAAGAATACCCTTTCGGTCCCAAAAATCTGTGGCCATGATTTTTCTTGTTGAAGGTTCTTACTTGAATTTTCTTGGTTTCGTTGGGGAGTTTGAATGGTGCCATTCACTGGATTGACGTTTCGTCTCAGGAGTATAGGTATGCAACCCACGTTTTATCACCGGTCACAATGTGACTTAAGAACTCATCGCCATCTCTGTGATAGCGCTCTAAAAAGGACAAAGAATATGCCATACGCTTTGCTTTGTATTCTTGTGTCAACATTTTTGGCACATCTTGCACACATTTTTTTGTAATGCAGTTTGTCAGTAACAATGTTGTAAACTACTGATCTTGAAACTTGGAGAAATTTCTGACTAAGTTCATCAATAGTGAAGCGCCGATTTTGGCGAATTTCCTCATCAACTCTTCATTGACGACAGTAGGCCGCCAGGTCGTCCTTCGTCATGATATTTACCCTCCATCACGCTGGATACTCTATTCAGCCGCATATAGCAATCAACTGTCGAAGAACGAATTGTTGCCGTGTACTCCATTATGCCGGATACTCTATTCAGCCGCTTATATGACCCACCCACCCACCCATACACGCACAGTGGTATGATTTCATAACAGGGTAATTTTACTCTCTACCTACTTGCTTCGATAGGCATCCTTTTTCAACTGATGAAGGTAAGATCACAGAGTCCGAAACTTTGTGAAGATCTTCACACTCATACTAACTTTAGTGTACTTTACTGAACACTCACCCCAATACGTACAGTGGTAATTACCCACTTGCCCATCCATACATGTATAGTGGTAATGACCCACCCACCCTGGTACACGTACACTGGTAGTGAAATACACATGCATTGTGATGACCCACCCATACACGTACAGTGGTACTTAATAATAATGTTATAAGTTAAGTCTTAATAAATGGTCCTTCCTTAATTAAAAAGCCTACACCATTTTTTCACATTTCCATCATTCATAACACCCTTACCGTAAACTTCAAGCAGCTGTCGGTGAATTTCAGCAGGATGAACATTTTTGCGTTTAAAAACCGAATAACTGAGCGTACTTCATAGTCGGCGTAATAGTCGGCGTAATTATTGATTGACATTGGGACAAACAAAGCAATATAACCACACAACCAGCATCGGCAGAGACGTGAAACATAATGGCGCCGTTGTCGGAGACAGGCCAGTAAGTGCTGGCCTTGAATGGATGTCACCTGACCGGATGCGCAGGTACGATGCGCAATCGATTTTTACTTTAAAAATGACTCTCGTATAATATTTATTGGTGTATCATATATAACTACTACTTTGATGTTTTTAATAAAATATTTTACAATAGAATAGATGTAAAATTATTATTACTCGAGTTTGTTTTCGTTCCGAGTGGACAGGGATGAGCGTGATGAAAACATACCTGATTATATCGCAATAACGAATACAGAGTTCGACCGAGAGAAAACTCTTACTGATATGATCATGATAAAATTCAAGCAATATGTATGGGTATCGTAATTTACGTGCGTGCAGCATACAACGTAAATTGCAACATACTGATGGACTGTCAGTAGAACATTCTCATACAGACAGTCTATCTATTTCAGTTAGTCGGCAATTATTTTGGGTTCCATATTTGATAACAAATAATACGTGCGTAGTTAATTGGAATAGTGAAATAAAATATGTCTTCAACTGTGTTTTCGAATATTGCAGATAACATCGGTCCATCGTAACTTTTGTTATCACTTCCTGTCTGATAGGGTACCTGACATATCCATCCATTTAACAAAACATTTCCCAATCAAAGCATAGTATTATCTTGTTTCTTTTTTATAAAGATTATTTAAACCTACTAGTGGCAGGTCATTTTACCCTCAGTGGCAGGCTGTTTTTAGGGGTTGGTCAAGAGGTTTTACTAAAAATAAATAAAAATATAAACAATACAGTATACACACACACATTACTACACAATTAGAATTTTACTTCTTAGCCTACAGCGCATTAACAATTGTGCTGGTGAATATTTTCCAACACCAGGTGTGTTACAGTACTCAAGCAAGGCTATGTTGATGTCCGTATGATCATCACAACATTTCTTTAGACTTTATATGAACCAAAAAGGATTATTGTAACCAATTACTATAGCTGGTATGTCATGGATCAAAAACACTTTTTTGAGTTCCTGTATCACACCTGTTGAAGTTTTAATTTTAAGCTCTGGACACTCAACCCATTTATTTTAATAATCTACAATCATTAGAAATACTGTTGGCAAGTTATTCCAAGTTTGAGAATTGTTATTTTTGTAATTGATTTTTTATTGTGGAATAAATATTTTCTTATTTCTTATATTTTACCACCATGTTCCGCTATATCAACACCAACTTTGTAAAATGGCAAATCTGGTATCTCATATGATTGTAATAAGTATCTAGCATTGGCATTCATGTATCTCTGACAGAAAGAACATTTAGACACTAAATTATCAATATCAGTTGATAAACCAGGCCAGAAATAAGCTGTCTAGCCCTAGATTTAATTTTCTCACAACCCAAGTGATTCTCATGTAGCAAATTAAGCATTTTTTTCTAAGACTAATTGGTACAATGAATTTGTCATTTAAAAATACATACTCATTATTTACATAAATATAATTACTGTTTGTGAAATATACTCTAGGCAAGCACTTTTGTACTCTTAAGCCAACCATTTTTATAATATTTTTTCACTAATGCAGGATCTCTTTCAGTGTATTTAGCAAACTCTAATTTTTTACTATTAAAAATGGCTAACTTGTATGGTACAACTGTCTCAACTAAATTTACATTAATAAGATCCTGAGATTAAGAATCGAAAAGAGGTGTTCTTGACAACAGATCAGCAACTACCATCCCCTTTCCAGGTCGATATTTAATGACAATATATTTAATTAATTTTAGTTTAAGACTTTGTAGCCTAGAAGACAGTATTTTATGTATCGGCTTATTCATTATTGACTCAAGAGACTTTGAGTCATTGTATAAAATAAACTTATTACCATATAACATGTGATGATACTTACTTCCAGCAAACAAAATACTTAACAATTCTTTCTCAAATTGAGCATATTGTTGCTCAGCAGAATTGAGACACTGAGAAGCAAATATTGGTCTACCCCCCTTGAATATTGCAACATCCTATTCCATCCTTACTCGTATAACGCGGCCGATCTTTTGATTATTAAATTATATATTACTTACAATAGTCCGCTGCCACCATCACGGTGATTAAGGCACCGGGACCTTGGAATGAATAAAAATGTAACTTCATTACTAATTCATTGTTTTATTTATGAATCCAAATCATTAAATATAACAAAACAAAAAAACACTCATCATGAGCCATTTAACTCAAACAACTTAAAAGCCAACTGATAGTACACTCCTCAACTATCCCGACCACGACCTCAGCTTAGACTCAACTGCCCACCTTCCTTGACCATCACTCAGGAATGCTGACGCTGCTGCCTCAGCATTCTCTGACCTACTTCATGACCACTACACCTCTAACTTTATAACTGAATTATATTATATAAAAAATATACAATTATAAAAACTAAAATATTAATATAAGCTATAATATATAAATTGTATATTATGGGGGTGTGAACGTTACACTCGCATCTGAGTGAACTTCAATAGGTTTGTTATGATCAAATGTAGCTAATACAGGGGTTGAGGTTACAGCAGCTTTTAATTTTTTCACACATTGAGAATGAATAGGCAACCATATCCATTTAGAGTTCTTCTTAAAAGTTCCCTTATAGGACTAGTTAAGCTTGACATCTGAGGAATGTAGTTACGAAAATAATTGAATAGGCCTAACATTGGTTGAAGTTCTCTCTTATTAGATGGATTGGGTAGTTCAAGAACTGTTTTTACATTTTTACAATACCTGAAAAGATTTGTGAGTTTAATCTCTGAGACAATTCTGGAGCTACTAATACCAACTGGAAGTCTTAAGAATCTAAAGCGCAACCAAATGGAGAACTACATGTACACAAATGACTCGACTCATCCTCTAAAGCTACATGCCAAAACCCCTCTTTCAGGTCAAAAACACTAAAAAAATGTTAACCAGCAAATTTAGCTTTGATTTCATCAACTGTTGGTATTAAAAAGAGTTGTGGTACCAAGGCTAAATTTAATGCTTGTGGATCGAGACAAATTCTCAATGTTTTATAATTTTTTTTCTACAATTACAAGATTAAAACCCATGTGTGGACAGTCTGCCTTTTTTATAACATTTACTTTAACAAGCTCATCAAGGGTAGCCTAGGCATAAGTGCATAAAGTACTCGCTGTGGGGGCTTTACTACTTGTTCTACATCAGTATTGACTTAATGGTAATGTAAATACTTGAGCCACCTTCAGTGTTGAATCGAATTACGCATTGTACTGGCATTGGACCAGGCAATCGGTCTAAAGCATTGTACTGTGCCAGGTACAACATTATGGTTCATCAGTTCAAATCCAGCTGCAGATGGTTCTTTTTTCTGTGCTACTTAATAATGGCACTGGTCTGTGGCAAAGTGGTGCAGGGCCCATCTTAAATAAACGGGGTCCTGCATGGGTATGTAAGTTGACAGAATCAGTGTTTCTGTCATACAATGTATTATGTTGTAACCTTGGTTTTCAGACCTACAATTTGAAGTCGGATAAAACATAAGTTACATAAAACTTGGTTTTCCAACAAAATACAGGTTCAATAACTTACAACGGATGGCAAGTGAGGGAAGAGCGCCTACAGTTGCAAGCAACGCAAATCGCGAAGAAATGTCGTGTTTTGACAAAACTAACAACGGCTGACAGCATATTGTCCAAACGCTTGAGTCTCATAAGACATATGTTTTAAAGAACAACTCTATGTTTTACTCATTTAGAATTCTAATATCATATGGTAAGTTATTGTATAGTATTTTGGTAAAAACTTGCTATACAGTATAATGTTAATGATTTTAAAAGGGTGTAAAGTAAGTACATCCTTTAAATGAACAAGAGCGTATTTTCATTCCGCCACAGTAAACATAAGACTGACAATGCTGAGGAGCAAGGATGTGTAAGAAATGAACTCTTCACTTCCCCGTATGGGAAACAAACTCTTCCAACCACTCTTTTACAGAGTAAACAAATTGCCAGCTCGGATCTTCGGTCGCATTACGCAATGACAACTGGTAATAATAATAATACACGACAATTTAAAAAGAATTCTTAGTCTTCGAGAACATTATACACCAAATCAGGTAACGTTTTGGCCTCGATACAGAGAGGCATCAGGATGACAGACTGCAATTAACTGCTAGCACCACTGATTTATTGACGTCGTAATCTCCCGAAGACAAAGAATTTCTACAAAATAAGTCTACCCACAAATTCTATTCTATTCTACAAAAAATAAGTATTCTACAAAAAAATACCATATAAGTCTATCCAGGGTATTCAGGAATTTAAAAGAACTGCACATGCAATATGCAAAACTCAAAACATTTGTGTTTGAGATTTTTTGCAAAGCATAATGGCTTCCACATAATTGTACTTTTATCTAATTAAAAAATTATTTTCATCCGATTGTCAAGCTGGAGGACATTGACAGCCAGATACAGCAAGGACGGATAATCAAGATTGTACTGTCGTTACACAGAACTTGTCTTTTGAAAATTTTACTGATAATAACAGGAGGACATGTTATTCATGGTTGTTTTTTTTCTAGCTTTGTTTTTTTATTATTTATTTAGACTTTAAATTAGTGTACAGGAAATTGAAGGACATATAATTATAACTCCACATTTATAAATGGACATGTAAAATAGCATGCAAAAAATATCAAAATTAACGTAATAAAATAAATATTAGGACATACAAATAATCCCCTCCCTGAAAAGTTAAATAAGACAGTTCACTTACACACATAAAATAAATAAGAGCTAACCTAAAATGCCAGTGGTTACGTTACTTTGAAGTCCAGAATCAGTGAGGAGAGTTTCAGGCGTACCTCATACGTACTAAAAGGCATAATCATAATGTGGTTTCGTGATCGTTGTTACGGCAACCAATGTAAACTGGTTTGTCACGGACTGCCTAACTGGTGTGTTCTAGTTAGGCTGCACTATAGCAAAGCGGTGAGCAAACACTATTTTTGCATTCTGTCCAATCAAATTTTCACTTGACAGATTAAGTTAATCACTATTGTGATCTATTATTTTATAAAGAATGTGAGAATGGTTTCATAATTTTATGAAAATTTTTATTTACTGTGAAAAACCTGATACTTCAGGCTGTACTTGCTGCACCTAATAGTCGATACTGCATTTTGTTATCGAATTACAAGCGCGCTTTACGGCAACACCACACCACGCATCATATTTTATCATGCATTGACCTTTATTACCGGGAGAGTTAAAATACAAGGTGTGCCCAAAAATTAGCGTCAGGTTCGAATCTAGAAAATTTTAAATATCAATATGGATGGGACACCTCTTTTTAGTCCTTTAATTTGTATATCAATTTACATTAGTACTACATTTATTGTCTCATATTTATCGCAACTTGTTTATATAACAAACTTTTATATATGACATTTCAACTCCCAATATAGAAGATAAGCCCAATAAACTATATATTTTTGAAAAGTACATTAGATGAGCTGCAATATGTATATTTCACTTTATTTATTTGAGTATATTTCATTTAGCAAAAAGATAGACATTTTAAAATCAATAAATGTTCCAAACTACAACCTATCAAAATAGTTAACACAAAAACTACAACTAGATCCTTTTCCATTTTTAGCCATCAAAAATCAATACGAATTCATAAACTTTATAAAAGATTTAGAAATACAAAAAGATGAAATAATGATTTCTTTTAACATTTCTTCTCTATTTCTGAATGTTACTCTAAAAGAAACAAAAAATTTTAAAATTTTAACATTGTTCACATCAATAAATTTATGCAAAGAAGAAAACGAAGAATATTTAACATTGGTTAAAACCTGTATGAACCAAAATATATTTCAACTCAATGACAAATTCTATCAACAAACAGAAGGCACTGCCTTCTGTCCCATTTTGTAGCCAACCTATTCATGAGCAATTTTGAAATAAAAGCCAGAGAAACATTACCATATTTTCCTCAATATTGGTTTAGACATTTCGATGATATATTTGCTATATTTACGCAAATCAAAATTCAAATAACTTTCTTAATCAATTTAACTTGTTTTACTTAACAATAAAATTTACTTCTGAATCTGAATGTAATTCTAAATTACCATTTTTAGATATTTTAATTACAAGAAGCCCAAATTCATAAAAAAACAGATTTTGATATTTATAGAAAACCAACGCACATAAACAAATTCATCACCAATGATTCACATCATCCTCCAGCTCATAAAAGACTGCATTCCATAGTATGATTTATAGATTACTAAACACACCCTTAAATGAAGAAATGCTGATAAAGAACTTTCATATATAAAAAAATATCGCTATTTACAACGGTTACAATCCTACATTAATTGATAATATTTTTAATAAATCTACTTAAAAAAAAAGATTTAAAAAATCAAGAACTACATTATTAGAAATAAAATTTTAACTTCAATAAACAGTTATCAAAAACCATTCTACATTCCTTCAAGAAAAATTCAAATATAATTCCTTCATTCAAAACTGTAAACAAATTAAAAAACAAACTAAATAATCCTAAATACAAAATTAAAAATCTATCGGGAATTTATGAAATTAATTGTGAAGAATAATACATAGGACAAAGATAAATTTAAAAATAAGATATAAAGAACATTATTCAAATATTAAATTTAATAGAGAAGAAAAGTCAGCAGTTACTAAACATTGCTTTAACAACAAACCATAACACACAAAAATAAAATTCAAAAATAATAAAATCTGTTTCTTCAAAATATTTAAATGCCTGGGAAACCTATTTTATTAACAAAAATGTTCTTCTTTATTGAATAATGAAAGTGGGCCTATTCAAAATGTTTGTTTATTATCATCATATTTTATAAAAAATTATACACATATATATTATTAATAATTTACCATATATTTATTCTTATATTCTTTTAATTATTTATATATGTTTTTCAAATTCATTATTGTCTTGTTTTGTTTATAACCAAAAATAAATCTGTGGTGCCTGATGATTGCTGATGGTATAATTGCTGGCAAAAGTTCTTGTAATAAATTGTTTTTTATTGGTAATTTATGACATTTTTTAAAAATTTCTTTCAGATGAAAAACTAAAAAAACGTAACAAATTTAGTTTTTCCTGGTAATTTTAAGCTGATCAGAAATTCTTATGTCCTATTACATTGGCTCACCCACCCGCCCATACACATACTATTACATTGACCCACCCACTCGCCCATACACATACTATTACATTGTTTTTATTTTAATGCTAACTCTGAATGTAATTCATTGTTTTTTATTTTAGCTCATACTAAAATTTCTACAATTTTATCTGTAATGAAACTAAGAATTCGGTTCAAAGAAACATTAAAAAGTGGTATTTAATTTAATTTTAGATTTAATTTTATTCTGGAAAGCAGTATCATGGAAGTTATCTTTTCAGGAGAAAGAAATAGAAAGATATTATGATCAAGTAGTTCATGGAGATGCTCCATATCATTGTAAAGGACGACCATTGACGTGGTACCAGACTATATACTACTATTGGTTTGGTGAGTTTATTATATTCAATTAACATAAGTTTCTTTTATAACGTTTACTAAAGTAAGTAATAGGTTTTATACACACACACACACACATATATTAAGGTTTGGGCAAAAGTCTAAAATATATTTATTAATTTCAAAACCATTAAAAGAAATTTTATGAAAATTTGCAGTTATGTATATGTTCCTGAAGCAAACATTTAGAGATATTTTACTTGTTTTTTGCATAACCAGGTGATGGCCCATGAAGGAAGTCTTAAAAATTTTAAATGTAAGCCTACCTCGAGTTATACCTCATTTTAAAGGTCTTTGTTTGTAAAACACAAGAGTGCAAACCTGAGGTCAAAAGGATGACTCAGTCAGAAAACACAGGGATTCAAAGAATTTAATGTCATATAACTAACACTGCTTAAGATAAAGATAGTTATTATCTATTGGTGCGTAGAGCTATAATTTATCTAACTGAATTGAGAAATTAAACTTCACAAAATATAAGTAACAAATTACTATAATATTATTCTTAAACTTTAATAAATTTTTCTTATTTTATCTTAGTTAAATGGCATAGCTATTTTTATAACGCAATCGTTTGTTATGATTGTTAGTTTTTTAATTAGCATAATACGTGTTGGTACATATACAGTACAAGTAAACGTCACACAACACAAATATATTACAATGTAAGCACAAATATATTGTAATGACTTGAAAATGACTATTAAGTTGAAACAGGGTTGGGCAAAAGTCTAGAATATATTTATTAATTTTAAAACTATTGAAAAAAAATTAATGAAAACTTTGTATTTATGTACATGTCCCTATATCAAACATTTAGACATATTTTACTTGTTTTTCGCTTAGCAAGGCGATGTCCCATGAAGGAATTCTTGTCCATAGGAAAGGCGTCTACAACTTGGTTACTGTATGTTTTTCGCTATCTCGTATAGTTGAGCCGTAGTGAATTTCTTTGTAAAGGTCTTTTTCTGACCTGGTATTTTATTGAATTGATCCGTAAAATTAATGTAATCTATTTTTTCAAAACAAATAACTAGTTTGTTGGTTATATATGGTTTATCATGTACCATTACAATCTGTATGAGTTGCTGAACAATTATCATATTGCCTGGCAACCATATGTTACTTCATTGACTGTCACCAGATGAAATATAAAGTACAACTTCGCTCCTGTGACTGACATAACCTTAATTTCAATTCAAATTAAATTAAACATAATTCAAATTTGTCATCGATAGAGTAAGGACTATACACACCCTCCCAAGTCTCTCTTTGAAGAACGTTGCTGAACAGTTTAATATTGTCATGAGTAAAGGAACGGCTCAGTTTAAATACATGTTTGTTTATAGTAGGAACTTTACTATAAAAATTGCAAACTTGTGCATGATGGTCCGATATGCTTGTAATTAGTACTAAGGATGCAAACTGGTTAGGTAAGATATTTGTGAAGATACTATCTATCAGTGAAGAGGAGCCATTATACTCTCGTGTAAGTGTAAATATTGTGTCTCTCAATCCAAAAGATGACATAAGACCAGAGAGGTGACTAGAAGAGGGGCTCTTAATGGAGAAGTCGATATTAAAATCACCTGCTACAATGACTAGAACATTTCGCTTCAGATAACACTCAAGAAATTTTTGCAAAGCTTCCATGAATAACTGTAACTGAGAGCAGTGTTATTTGGGGGTCTGTAGACAGTCAGAATCAAGTATGTGAGGTCCTCTGTTTCTAGTTTGACAGCAGACAGCTTACAACATCCCTCTATACAAAATGGGCTAACATCGACCACACAGAATTTGATGTTGTCACTTACTAGTATGCAAATCCCACCTCTCCACATTCTGCTACGACAAAACCCTGTAGCCTCAGTGTAGATGTCAAAGCTTCAAATTCGTCCATGGTCAAGAAATGCTCGGACAAACAAATTATATCAGGGTTGTACAGATCAGCCAAGATTTCAATTTGATGGGGTTTTTATGTTAGGCCCTAGATGTTTTGGTGGATCAATTTAATTGGGTTTGAGTCATGAGCTTGCGAGGTGCAGGGCTTTAAACCTGTCACAGACCTCTCCCTACTGAGCGAACCATCCCTTAAAAATAGCTCTTGTTTGTAAAGGTTTTAGTTGTATTATTACTAAAGTTATTATTTAAGTGTCTGTTTTTACCTGTGTTCATGTGATGTTTTGAGTGGGTATTTGGTGAATTTTGTAAGTGATCGCTGTGGCAATCTTCATTTGGTATACAATGTGAAGGTTTTAATGTTAAATAACTGATTTATCCGTAGTCTTTTCCCTTTATGATTAAAGTGTAAGCCAAACTTAATATACAGATGTGATTTGAAAAGGTTATTCAGTGGTACCAAACCTACATGATTAAAAGAAGAAGTACATTTATATATTTCATTATTAATATGTTTTATGGTCTGGTTGAGTTCTGGCACATTCCATGAATAAGACAAACGAAAAAAATTAGCCTAGTGTTTATCATTTCTATCACTAATTTTTTTATTAGCGTTGTAATGCTATTGGCACCATTTGTAGAGTCACTAACTATAGAGTCAACATTGTTTGTCCCAGCAATAACAATAACTAAACCGTTCTTATTAAGATCTTTGCTGGCCTCAACGACAGAATTTACCATTCATCTTAACAATGCCTTGAACATCAAACAAGTTACAGGCTTTCTCGTGTAATTTAGTGGAACTGAACCGACCATGACTATCCAAAAAAATTCTCACTCTAGGGTGTTGTGGTTGGTGATAATGTTGACTCATTACATTGACCATTTCCTGCACATTACTACTAATAACATCCTTACAAACTAGGCTAGGTTGATTATTATGTTTTGAGTGTTTAAAAAATGTTTTCCGTTTCCTGTGTAAGGAGGTCATGTCAGTGTCTTTAGATGAGTTGCTATCAATAAAACTACCAAAGTCGGATTCCTCAAGAATTGCAAATTTGTTTTGGCAGTGTTGTGGCAATATTACAGTTTAAGAGGATATATTGGCAGATGATCTAGAATGCTTCTTTTTTTCCTACTTTTGATCAACTATTGGTGTTATATCTATTAGGCAGGACATTGGCCGGTCGAGATGATATCTCAACACCCAAGGTCTTAGAAGTTGTAGCTTGTGGAAGAACGGTTAGTTGACTGTGTTTATCGCCACCAAGCCGATGGATGACTGGGAGCTGTGAGATGACAACGCCTGCACACAGCTGGCTGGCCAACAGCCTAGCGTTGATGATGACATGCAGACCACACTCCTACCAGGATGATTGCTGTGGCACTGCCCCCTCCGTCAATGTGGCATCCTCTAAACCCATGTTGTCAAGGAGTTTCTTTGCTTGTCCCAGGTTCACGCCTTGCATTGAGTCATAATGAGTAGCGCATTGAGTGTCAACAGAGTACAGCAATGAGCTCCAGTGCATCCTACTGTCACTTTTTGATCTTGAAACAGAGTTGTTTAAACAGAAGAACACCCATTTATTTGTTAAAAGACATATTACTAAGGAGAAGGTTGACATCACTTGTACATAGAAACTTAAGAGCTTGGGTTACAGAGGGTGCCAAGAACAATACATCATCTGTTAGTCTTGAGGTTTCTTCCGGTAAAATATTAAAATATGCTGTAATGGTATCATCACATAACCAGTTTCGAGTAGGGTCGTTCAGTCAAGCTAACAGATTATTATAAGCAATAGTTTTATCTGCCAACTCTAGTTTTAAGTTGCTAACAGTTACCTCAAGTTTAATGCACATATTGTTCAACATGATGTTCTCGACATGATAATTAGACTTGGCAGATTCCAGAGATTCATTATTTCTAGCTAAGTCATTGTTTTGAGCAATAAAATTGCTAATTAATTTTTGCATTTGATTAGACTCATTAATGGTACGCTCTAAGGATAACAACTTATTTCCTGAAACTTTATTACTCTCAGCGATCTGGTCAGGATAGACTTTATTCATTTTAGATAGGTAAGTATCTTTGTCATGTGTTAAATTGTTGTTGTTAGGTTCCATCAATTCTCTGTTAGATGTTATAAGTTGGTCTTCAAATAAACTAGATGTCAATGAACACTGGACAGCAGATTCGGTTGTGAGAGGAGACTTAGAGATAGAGTCCTCCTGAGTCTGAGTTGCTACGCTGGTAGGTGAAAAGGCAGTCGTCAGGTGTTATTGGATGGACAGAAGGTGGAGGCAGAAAGAACTCCTCAGTATATTGAAGAAGCCTTTGATCGGACTCAATTGAATGGTCCAGGATTACTCATAATTCTTCACGAACCTCTTCCAATTCTTTTCTAAGGGCATGGTTTTCTTCCTGCAGGTGAGGTAGGTAAGTGATGTACTCTGCCCATCTGCTGGCTGCTGGACTGCAGGGAGAGTACATAGCGGTTTTAGCCTTATACTTATGGTTATTATATAATATTGTGTACTTTCCAATTTCCGATGCTTCTAAGATAAATATAATGGTAGTTTATCTGTAAGAATTTAAAGAAATATGATTTCATATAAAATATCAATGTAATAGTGATGTGATGATTTTTTTAGATGAAATAACAGTTATTATATGAACTGAAACACAATAATAGAAGCTTATTATTTTTATAATAAGCAAAAAGAAACAACCAAGGTCAGGGATTGATCCAGGAATCTCCTCGATGGGAAACGGAGAGCTTATCAGTAGTGCCACACCAGCAGATAAGGAGCTATGGCTAATTTGTTTGCAAGTTGACTGCCACTTGGAAGTTGCTGCAGCGTGTAGTTAGGCTGCAACATGTTTCTAACCTCCAAATAACTACAGTAAAATGACAGTCATTTACTTACATAATAAGCTTCCGAAAACTCACGATTTACGTCCAAGACAATGCACTGTGCATTTAAAATTTATAATCCGGGTTTAATTGCAAAACGCACTTGATAAAACAACATCACACTAATAAATTTGAGGATCAACCTACGGTTGTGTGTACACCGTATCAGACAAGCCACAGGTCGCATATTTTTTTACATAAAAGTAAAAAAAGTTTTTTATATGATATCTCATAAAATAATATAATTCAATGATATATTTACCTTATAAAATGCATTTTATTATATTATAATATATAAAAAAAACTCTCGTTAGTCATGTTACAAAATATTGCTTTTGTACTTTGTGACTAAAAGTGATGATTGGAAATTGGTACCATTTTCGGAATTCCAAGACCCTGTACACAATTATTACTAGTATCCACCAAAATATTTATGCATTCTAAATCTACAATAAATTTGCAACATTTTGTATATCTTGAATGTTTTATAGTAAATACATTCAAATTATTTATATTTTTTCAAAAAGTGGCCTTTTGAAATTTACATTTTCAAGAACGTAAATTTTACAATTGTATAACCTGTAAAATTGTTATATAAATTAATATAATTTTATATGTTTAGTATAAAAAGAATGGCCATTTAATTCTGATTAAAATGATATATAACATGATTTGGTATTGATAACATTACTGTCTGTATGAACGTTTGTGTTTGGTACCTGCAAATTGGTCAAAAAAGCCTTGCTGCTGAAGAGTGTTTAGCCTGCCGCTGTTAGGGTTAACAATCAACAACATACTCAACAACAGGTACCTCAAACAGGAATAAATAAATAGCTGTATAACTAAGAAGAATTAGTTATATGATATTAAATTCTTTGAGTGGTTGTAATTTCTTACTGGGCCACCCTTTTGGTATTGTACAAAGATGTTTACACTTTTGTATTGTACAAAGAAAGCCCTTTAAAATGAGGTATAACTCAAGGTAGGCTTACATTTAAAATTTCTAAGACTTCAATCTTGGACCATCCCCTGGCTATACGAAAAATGAGTAAAATATATCTAAATGTTTTGTATATGGACATGTACATAACTACAAAGTTTCATTACGTTTCTTTCAATAGTTTTAGAATCAATAAATATACTGTATTGCAAACTTTTGCCCAACCATGTATAAATTTTCTAGAATCTGTGATCGGGATGTCAGTAGTTTATACGTTGAACATGATTGCAAGGATAGCAAATACAGATCCCTGTGGCAGACCATACTTCAGCCATCTAAAAGAGCTTTCCTCATGACCTAGATAGACTTATATTAGCCTGGCACTAAGCATTAACCCAATTACTGGTGAGCGTCGATTTTTTGACAGTCTCACTCTCAACTACTGGTGACCGTAGGAAATTTGACGGTCAAGCATTGCCGCAAATAAACCAGTTTCTACAGTAACGATAATGTTTTATCTGCGATGTATTGGTATTGTTTGATATTAGATGAACCTATCTATTGACATATCACATTCCATATGCATTTCTTTCGTATTCTGAACTACAGAATTAATACTGTGGTTCAGATTTCAGTTTCGCCATTACTGCTGCGCTGTGTTCGCGTCTTGTTATCTTATGTTGTTTTTGCTGTCAAATAACACTGTTTTTGAATGTTTTTTAGTGTAATAACAATAAAAATGTTTTATATATTATATTGGTGAAGTTCACATTGGGTGTTTATGTCAAATAACACATCTTTAGTTATGTAATTAGTAAGATATTCAGACATATGATGTGAATATTTTAGAACATTGTACATATTTTATTTTGAAATATTGGTCTTTCTAAATGTATTTGAAAATGGGTAGGGATTTTTTAGACCGTTCAATCGATATAAGAGATATATTACAGAGTGAACCCCAGTATAATCTGATTCAGAGAGTAACATTTCATATCATGGCAATTCCTTGTCCTTCTCTGATGAGGAAATACATCTTGCACTGTTGTGCTTTTAGGGTGATAAAAATTTAATTTATAAACATATCTAATAATGTATATATATTTTATGAAACTAGATAACATTTCTGCCACTTTGTATATTTTAGAATATTGATTTATTAAATTTTTACTTATTTTTTGGCATGGTCCCCCCTCCCCCCCCAAATACAAAAAAGTTTTTTTCTTTTCTTCAAAATATTCAACCGAAAAAATTTTTTTTTAATGAAATTTATGAAAATCCTAGTTTATCATGAAATTCATAATTTTCTTTAAAAAATGATGTATAGCAATATAAAAATATATTACTTTTACTATTTTTAATGATTTTTTTTGTAAATGTCCTTGCAAAATATCCAAAAATGGCTTGCCAATAGAGGGTTTTCAGTTGCCAGTAGTTGGGTTAACTCCAAAAGTTCCAAAAGAAAAGGACAGAGGAAGAGGCTTAGCAACAAACTTTTGCTCCAGACTGTGTCATAAGCCTTTGTAAGATCAACAATGCTTTCAACTTCTTTTCAAATTCATTCTCGGTAAATGATGTCAGAGCTACGATCTGGTCATTACAACTTCAGCGTAAACCAGCCTGTTCAACTGGGACTTAACGTTTTATGGATTTTTTAAAATAATAATCCCTAAAGAATACTTGTTAACATTTTGTTACCTGAATCCAAGTATAGCATGGGAAGTACGTTTTGTATTTGTAGTGAACAAATACACCTTAGTTAGTGGTCTAAGGCACTGTGATGTGGCCAGATGCTATAAAATAGATTGTAAGTTTGAATCCAGTTGCATCTGGTACTTTTTCTGTACAAAGTAATAGAGACTGCTTTGTAGTTATTGAACTGTCCAAAAATGTTAATAAATGAGTTGTATATATACTCCTTTAATAAGATATGCAAACAGTCGACAACCTTCTATGTTAGGATGGATTGGATGAGCTTTGTTATTTTTTGTTAGTGGTTATTATATTGTAATTTTTATTACTGGTGGCGCAGTGCTGTAACCCAGCTATTTGGAAACAAAGTGTTTGGAAGATTGTAGGCGATAGGTTCCAAGCTCGGTCCTCTTAATACCAACACGGCGTCTGCTCAATGGTTGCCATCAACATGGACACTACTAGAGAAGTCTGGAGTGTCCATGTTGAATGGTAGTCAAGGTTCGGATGTTGTGTAGGGAAGAGAACTGAGTGTCAGACTTGTCACTTAGCTGAAAATCAGACCAACACTATGTGGTTCGGATTCCACGTAAAGCTGTAGGGCCCATCCGTGCATTATTGCAGAAATGCAAGAATAAACAGTCCTTTCTGAGCTAAGTCAAACTCAGATAGTAACAATGACTACACTCATTCATTGAGATTAATAATTAATATTCATATTCACCCATATCTTTACGATCAGCGTCTTAGAGATGAATAATGAATAAGAATTATTTTATCCTTGACTCAAAATTTTCTGCCAATTATTAATAAGTAATGTAAAGCATATTCATATAAAAATGTATTTATTTTATTAGTTGTGAGTCAGCAAAATTATAATAAATATTTTACCTTGTTATGCCGAGTTATCATTTTTTAAATATTGACAAATAAGCTTATCAGTTATAGTTTTCATGAAATTGATTGTGTTCTAAATAAATAAGTGTACGTTTTAATTTACAGGTGAGAACTGTCTTAAATTTTACAAAAGAAGGGATGTTCGTCCTTTTGTCAAAGTATCGCCGTCTGAAGTCCTGTCAGTGACCATAAGTACCATGATTATTGAACCAGCTCGGAACATTGCAAAAGCCTATTCATGTTTCATCAATGAAGTTGTTTGTAAGTTTGTTTACTGTTTTTAATTAGTTTTGTTCAAAAGTGTTTGCATGCAAAATGTATTTTTGGATTAAATTGAACTATAAACTGTGACGATATTTTTAAGCTCATATCAGAAAAAATAATGTTCACATATTATTTCAGTATATTAAGTAGGGGTGTGCAAGTAGGTTGAAATTTGAGTTTTTTCAAGTTTAAAAAAAACTCGATTGAGATTTTTAAAAAACTCGAAAAAATCTAGTCGAGCTTTGCCATATCTTTGAGTGTAAAACGCTATAATCAAGACAAAAGTCCAATTTGTACAATAGATTATAAAGATAAGCATTTTATGTAGGCAACTGTATTTAAAACATAATCATAATATCGTATTCGTAACCAGAGATGTTCTCACAATGTATTCAGATTCATGATTCACGCACACCAGTCACGAACTCTCAAATGTACGGCCATGGTGATTACGGCAAAAAGTATTCCCCTTATTTATAAAGAAGGCACGTCAAAATAAGCTGTTCCAAATAGCCATCATTAGTTATTCATACAAAACGTGATAACTAATCACAAAGAATCAGTTATTGAACCGTTTCTAAACTTTGTTACATAACTTTTGCCAACATTTGAAAATAACAGTTGCATTTATTTCAGGTCCATCCTGTAAAAGTTCATGACTAAAACTGACAATTTCAGACAGATTTAATTAAATCGCATTCAATCTGTAGAAGAAACTACGCATGGAATGTAAACTATTGAAATTGAAAAGTTATAATAATTTGAGATAGAATGCCCGGAACAGTTTCGTTCCGACACCATTACTAATAAAATAATGAAATAACGATTAATGTAGCTACTACCAGTATATCGCCGACTCAATGAGTCCCAATATAAAATGTACTGCTAGCTGTGGATTCGATTTGTTATCTGTTTTGTTTTGAGTTTTTTTGACATTTATGCTAGAGATGGGAATTCGATGACCTGTTACGTAATTCTATTATCAGGCTTGATGTAATTGTAGTACATCAAAGATAATAACAAATAATAACATAGTTAATAATTGAAAAAACATATAGTTATTAATATTAAGAACTAGTAGTTCTTATCTTAATTGATGATCAGACTGAATTAAGAAAATACAACTGCTACTCACATTCATAGAAAACTATACAGCTAATACTACTATAGATGTTTTTAGAAATTACAGTGTATATATATATATTTTAATTGAACAAATAACACTATTTTTTAGTTATTAAATATAAACTAAGGCAATGCAATTTAAAACATTAAACTGAAGACTTTGTAAAGATAATTTTTGATAAAATTTAACTATTTTAAAACAAAAAATGTTAAAACAAAGAATAATCATAAGATTTATGATTATTATTCAATTCAAATCCCTAAGCTTTTTTCATACACAATAAAATTAGAAGCTTAATTATCTTCAGAATATGAGATGAGTTGTAAGTAGAATGGAGTGGTGTCACCAGGTGTTTTATTAGGCAGAAAGTGATAAGAAAGGGTCAAGATAAATGAGGGTGGAGCTCAGGTGGAAAGGATGACTAGACTCTGAACACTTGAACAAAAACTGAACACATTGATTCAGTGCCTTTGCGGGTGAATTCCTATTCATTAATGTTATCTGTTTCTTTTCATGTCCGTATAAGGTAGTAGCCTGACTATGGGTGAATATTTTCTGGCTAAGGTAAGTTGTTTATCCCGGCCAAATCACACAGATTTGAAAGTGGCCTGTCTATGTGCAGATATTTTGTTATCTTGCAGCCAAATATTGTCGTTTAATTGTTCTGTTTATCAGCACTCTTCAGAGCTGAAACATTCCTGATATGATAACTATCTCCCCCTTTGTTTTCTGGAACCGGAACTGCAGAACCGACATTTTTCCATCGGTTCTCGGTTCCAGTTCTTTTGTCAAGAACCGATAGAACCGAGAACCGACTTTAGGGGCCGACTCATCCTTAGTTATAAACTTATCATGCATCATGACAGGAGTTACAAAAATAACGGAGTATTTCGTGTAACCTGTTAAATCTATAACAGGTTACATTGCTGTAACCATGTTATTTATCATGTTTCGTTAAATAACGCCCATCTCTTGATAACTCAACTGGACACTTGGAAGTACGAACAGTACGATATGGATGTGCCATATTAGTTGTTTCTGCAAATGTGATGTATACGCATCAATTGCCGTTCCACATCAGTTGAATAAAACTAATGTGTGACATTAGGTTTTGATCTGCCTGTTGTGAGTGGGAATGCAACTATTGCAACGTAACCTGATGTGTCCTGACTGATGGGAGTGGATGTAGATGCCTGATGCAGTCCCTTAAACAGTTTGACCAGTTTGAATACCAGATTTTTGACAAGTGACGACTCACATCGACATCAGAACAAACAACCAGGCAGTTTTTGTGTGTGAATGTGGACAATTCAGTTGGTTTACTCAGCTGTTGCTAGTTGCTACCTAATGCGAGACATTAGTGGATTTTACAAATTAGATTCACAGCATATCAATTGTGTGAAGTAAACTAATGTCAAAAACCTAATATTGTTGTTTCTGGCCATCCCTACAGTACAATGAAAATGAAAACAAAGTTAACCTTGACCAGTTGGCAGTTGTTATCGCTAGTTAGTATTGTATTGACAGTTAATATTTTGTTTCTGTTAGTGGAAACAAAACATTGAAGTCAATGGTGAAATTGAGGTTAGCTTAAAAGGTTGTGTAATCTTAGAGCTTAGGCTTAAGCGGCCGGTGTCATAACTAGAATCTACATTTTCCGGTGACAACCGCATCAAGGTACTATCTACAATATTTACAAGATGACCAGACGTTTCGCCCATACTGTGATGTGGCCTCAGTGGTTTCTCTGAGACTGCCACTGTTTAGTATCCATGAACAGAAGATATTATTGTGTAACTTCTGTTTTATGGATTATTAGGTTTAACTTTCAATTGAACAAAAGCATTACTTATTAATAGTTTTGTGAAATTTTGAAACTTGTAAACATTACTATGCAAAGTACATGGGAAATATAATAAAAATAAAATAAAATGAATTTTACCGACGAGACCAATCTCTTTCAATGTCTATTGCTGTGTTCTTTATATATTAAGAAAATGAATTTAAGTTTGTCAGTTTGATTTGATTAAAGTTTTATGGATCTACTTTCGCAGTAGAGTTAGCGAAAGGCTATTATATACCGTTTTTAGCACCAGATTGCAATTTTTGTTTAGTTTCAATATTTTAAATTTTTACTCTGAATTTATTTTAGGCTTCTTTTTTATAAGTTATGACAAATATTTCACATATTATTATTTTACAGTTTATTTAACATATATCTTTATGAATATTTATATTTAATCACTGATACTATCATTTCAGATTCTAAAACAATTTTCCAAATGCTATTAATTATTTAGCGAACTAAATAAATAGTGTTAGGATGTGTGTTGCTTACTTCATTTCAGTGTTTTCATTTTTGAAAATTCAGGGTTAAATACTCGACTTGAAAAAAACTTGAACTCGAAATTATGTCTAAAAACTCGATTTGACTTGACTCGAATCCTAAAATTGCTACTCGCACACCTTTATATTAGGAGAGATAGGACATCAGCAAACTTACCTAAGAAGACAAGTCCACTAACACCACAGAATTAGTAAACAAATACAAAAAACAAAGTTTAATAACATAAGACTAATTTGCTGTAATGTGGTATGTCCAAACACGCTCATTCATATAGATGAAAAAGCTTAACAGGAAGAACAGTCTTAAAAGATCATTTTTTCCCAAAAAGAAGCTAATACAACAAATTTAAGAAAATGAATAAAATTTTAAAATAATAATGTACTACTAGTGTTTGAATAAATATGTAAATTTTATGTAAAACTTATGTTTATATAGAATCAGTGTGGCCAGCTATCGGGAATTCCGGAAATTATGCAAAAATTTCAACTACCGGGGAAAGAAGTGTGAATTTTAAAGTTTACTGGGAATTTTCACAAATTTCTTTTGTCTATGAAATGACTGCCAACCATAATTTTTACTTAATAGTTAGTCTTGCAAAATCAAAAAGGACTGTTTCCATTAATGCAGGTTATTTAGGCACTTTCAAGTAGCCCAAATAAAAAAGTTGGACGGATGAGCCGTTTTCATGCGAAAGAGGTCAATAGACTGAAGATGTATGGATGGGCGGACTTTAGCAAACTCCTTATGACACCTAGAGATGCGTAAATAAAGGTAGTTCATTTGCAAGACTAGTTCACAACCTACTCATTCACTGTTATGAATTAGTTAAAATGAACTAAATAGTTCAAAATTTCATAACTACAATGCAATGCCACTGGTGTATCAATCAATTGGGCAACGTGACTTGTAAAAGATAGGGTGGAGTGATTCATGGTTTTGTTATAAGATTTGTTTCTTAGGTTATACTTTTTATTAATTATTTTTGTAAATTTGTTTTACCTTCTTCAAGTATCAGTTTGTATTGCTGATATTTAATAAATAATTACACACATAAATTCTGTCAATGATAATAATGACATATGATTGATATTTTAAATATAGAAACAATTTAATGTGATTTTACTGATTTTGTTGGTGTATTCAATTAATTTCATGACAACCATTTTAAACCAAGGTAGACAGTCTCATTTGCCCACATGACGATAGCCAATTCATCGTTGGTATAGTTAATTTGTTTCGTCTGTTTCGTTCTGTATAGCATCTAGACCGCGTGCAATCCCATATCTTGCATCCTAAAGAAACTAACTGTTCCATTTACCCAGTTTTAGGTTAGGTTACAACTGACTGAAGATTGTATGAAGATTGTACAACTGTCATGTATGATTGCTACCTTCTAAGCTTTGTTGTTTACTTTGCATTGAACTAGTTCACTCGCTAACTAATCTGACTAGTTCATTTGATTCACAATGTTTGTGAACTACTCATCTGTACCCTAATGCCATCGTCCTGTGACCCAAAAAGTTTTTTTACAACAAACACTGTGCAGGCATTTGGAACTTCTACATCCCGCAACCACGGCGTTGCTATTAGTCATTCTACTATCCTAGTCGTCCATGTAGTGATGTTTAGCATCTTAAGTCTTTTCATTTATAATAAAATAAAATGAAAACTTGGACAACATTTATTGTTCTGTATTGTTTTATATGCCATACCATATTTCATTAACACGTTGGCGCTGGAAATGTGCTGATTTCTGTAGGTTACGTCCTGTTAGAATAGGGTTAGGTTGGGTATTGATATGTTAGGTTATGTCAAGTTTGTTTAGATTATGTACAGTTTGGTTTTGTTATGCTATGTTAGGTTTGGTTAGGTTATGTTAGGTTAACCTACCAAACTTTACAAACCCAAACCTAATTTATCAATAACCAACCCAGCCTTATCCTTAACAAAACATAACCTTACCGAATAGGTCCTTACAATACAGCCTTTGCTTATCAGCAATATTTCTGATGCTCATAAATATTTGCATTGGTTATAGATGTCTTCTTTCTTTCAACATATGAAAAAATCTTTTTAACTAAACATATTTAATTAATACCAATTACTTGTGTGTTTTAATTACCCTAAGTGACCTGAAAACTATTATTTAACATCCTGGAAAACCTAGAATTATGCATGAATTTTTAAAATTCAACTTTGCTGGCCATCCTTAAAAAACAAATGTGGATAAATTAGAAGAATTCGTTCAAAAAAGAAAAATTATCAAAAATTACAATCAAACTGTCAGCACATCTGTCGAAAAACTATGACAAAAACAGTTCTTTTGTCTGAATATGTTCTATTTTTATTTCTGTTGGGCCAAATTTCCATAATAATAATAACATTATTATTATAAGTTTTGTATAGCCTTATTAACTGGTACGAATCCTTGTTAATGAAATCAGTGATTGAGAAAAAGCAGTTACTGGTTATTACTATATTCAATGTAACAGGTGTACCAGCTGATATGTCTGTGTGAAGTTATTGTCACCAATATTTACTGTGCACCATGCACATGATCCCTACCATTTCTTCTAGTTACCGTGCTAATCAGTACTTCTGTTCGATTCATGCAATTTTAGGTTAGATTACAACTAAATTGACTGGAGACTCGGTCATCATGTGTGATTGCTATCTTCCCAGCTCTGTTGTTCACTTTGAGTCAATCTAGTTCAAATCATAATGAACGAACTATATTCCAGCCGTTCTAACTTTACCTCTGAGATTTGCGAGCTAAAGTGAAAAATCGACAAAGGCAATGTCGCATCCAGACCGCCACAGCCCTCCTCTAAATTTTATATTCTGTGACTCACAATTGGGAATAATGTAGGAAGGTACAAATTTATTTTTTTTTAACGGGAATTCAAATCTTTTTAGTGTTTATCTGGGAAGCACTTTTTTTACTGTTTATAATTATCAAAAAACAAAGTCAATCGGACAATTTTAACTTAGAAAAACTATCAAGCCCTAGTTGTGATTTATCTAGACCGGAATCAAATTATCCGTGGGACAGGGAGGAGCCAAGTGCTCAAGACATGCAATGTTGCCATGTTGTGCTCCTCTCAGAGGTAAAGTTAGAACGGCTGGAGTATAGTTCATACGTTCACTAAGTTGACTAGTTCATTTTACTGTCGTTTGTGAACTACCCATTCCAAGGAGTATTGTTAAATTCATAACTATGCATATCAAACTTAATGTATGATAAAGGATAAAGTAAAACACAAGAAAATTCATATTTTTCATTTGCAACTTAATCAAGATGTAAATCTAATATTTTGAAACTACTCGATCTAACTTTAAGTAGTTTCGGAAGCTTCGAGCCGAGCTCAAGTAGTGAAATACTTGATCAAATACTTGAGTACTCGCACACCCCAAGTATGTAATATATAACTATATATTTTATAAAACTAGATAAAATTTAGAAACTTATGGATATCTTCAACATCTATTAGCACTAAACCATAAACATTTTTAAAGAGGCACTCTCTGTTTTTTTTTTTGTGTTTATAAAACAAACACTTTTAATTATTTTATAAAAATAAACAATTATTCATTATAATAAATCCCATTTTGTTTAGTAAACTATTCTCTTGTACATTTCTGAGTAAAATTATACGTAATTCAACCCTAATAAATATAATATTTACATTTTAAAGATTCTTGAAAATATGCTTCCATAATGCATAAAAATGGCCTGTCTGTTAGGTTTAAGGGCCGTTCCAATTTTTACCACATGCCTTTACCAAATGCAAGGTCAGTTAGACCTAGTATATACAGGTAGATGAGAAAATCTTACAAGAGATTTGTTGTGCGTTTGTAATTGGATGAAAAGTTGGTAATACAGCTTTCATTAAATTACAACTTAAATATCGTAGTTAGTGGCCTAGAGATTTTCCACTACGATATCCCACCATAGCCTGTATACCAGTGTGATATCGTATATTTTCTGTTCTAAACTATATTTTCTGGTACAGATTAGCAGCTAATCTTCCAAAGAAAATACTGAAGTTAATATTATTGTTACAGGTGGTGTTTCATGGTATCTGAAACCAGTTGCAATCCTTTTGGCTTTCATCATGCCTCCTGTCTTCTTGATTTTAATTCTTGCATTTTTCTTCAACTATCAGCTTAGTTTCTTCCCTACAGGTGTACATCTTCTTCCCTCTTGGAGTTGTCCAGTCCCATACAGGAAAGATGAGAAATATATTGAAGATCTGTCAAATAGACCAAATATTTCTGCTGTTCCAAGTTGTAACAGTTGTCAAAGCAAAGGTCTAAATGAGACTGCTCTATCAAATTGCAAAACTCCTCTTGTGTTAATGAACTTATCAGCAGTAAAAAGTTTTTTTTCAAATTTGTCAAATAAGGACTCGGTTGATAACAACAAAACTGATGTAGACCGTAATGCATCAGAAACTGGAAGTGAAGAGGCAGTTCAAGAGTGTTCAGAAGAAGTTGCTAAAGGTGAATGTGGCAGTTGTAAGAAAAGGACTAAAAGTATTTACACGTCTGTAAGTGGAAGTTCGTCAAGAAGTTCTGATGAAGCTAAAATGATTTTGTCTGGTGGTGATGGCGATCAAAATTGTATTCCTGAAACTGTTATTGACAAAGGTGTATATTCAAATAAAAGTAAAATAAGCTAGGATGTATTGTCTTTTCAATGTTTGCTGATTTTAATTATTTTATTTTTGAGTTTTATTTACGTAAACAAATAACAGAATTAGTTTTTTACTTAATTTTACTCTATGTGCCTACAATTTAAACTCTTAAGAGAATATTATATCATCTTAAAAATTAAATGTTTTTATTTTACTCACTATAACCGAACACCCAGCTTCTCTACAATAGACGCTGTTAGAATAATGTCTAGGACATATAACAGAGCTGCAGCATTTTAACTGATCTAAGTTGGTCTAAGTGATAACGTCACTTTAATTACACCGCACTTCTCATAGCTTTTGCTCTGTGTCTTCTAAAGTATGATAATAAATTACAAATAATTCTTTACGTCTTTAAATTGTGTACAATTTTTGTGTCTTGACATTTTAAAAAATTTGTAGTTTATTAGATATTAAATGTTAGGTAATTTAAACGACAGCCATCTTGAAACGGAAGACTTTATAGGCACTGAATTTAAGTGATATATGTAATATACTTACGATAACATACATACCAAGTTTTAATTCTTTATCTCAAAATACTGAGAAGATATTGCGTTTTTTGTATTGCTGTTTAGGCCTAATAATGAGGTAAAAATGTTTTCCCGTTAAGTTTAAGCCTAATGTGACAGAAAGATCATGTGTTAGATCTACAACACGCGGCGTTTCGACCGGCATCAGTCTCATCAGTGGGCACATGGCAGTGCCCTCTGATGAGACCTGATGCTGGTCAAAACACTGCGTGTTGTTGATCTAACACAAAAAAATGTTTTAGTGGGTATTCTTGTACGAACCTCAACTACAAATTTTACATTTCCGCTATTCTTTAGTTTTATTCTTATAACTTGTGTATGGTTACATAATGATACATGACGAACATTGTAGGCTATATTTTAATATATTCTATAACTATTAACATTTATTAGCTTTGTATATTTGGAATGTCTACTGTATCTAATAAAACAAGGCAATGTAAATTGTAAACCTTTCACCAGTTGGAAAATTTTATAAATTGTTTAAATAACAAATCTTAAACTTAGTAAAAAATCTTATACAGTGGACTCCCGATTATCGGCGATAATGGGTGGCAGAACGATCGCCGATAATCGATTTCCCCGTTAATCCAAAAATAGCCTAAAATGACCTTTAATCAGTTTAAAAATAACCAGTATCTAAAAACTATGTAAATTTACGCTAATACAAACGAATTGGGACCGGATCCTGTTCGGAATCTCGGGGTTTGTGAGAGTGAGTGTGTCTGTAGTAGAAATACACACGCGCTCAGTGAGCAAGGGTCAGCCAGTGTATTAATGGAATGTGAGGAGAGAGCAAAAAACAGCTACTGCGTACTGTATTACAGTACAACAACACGCCTAATGGTAGGTTGCGGGCTTTTATTTAGTTTTACAATCTTCATTTGACAAGGGTCTGACAGCTAGGCTATACTTTACTGCTAACAACAAACAGATGGCTCCCAGCCTGTATTATTTCACTTGCATAGTTGTTTTATTCACATTCACACGCAATAACTTTTAATTCAAAACTTTTTCATATTTTCTCAATTTAAAAATTTATAAGTTTTTCAAAACTGTGTTTGGAATAGGCGGAT
The DNA here is from genome assembly GCA_035578905.1 of Stictocephala bisonia. Taxonomy (NCBI): domain Eukaryota; kingdom Metazoa; phylum Arthropoda; class Insecta; order Hemiptera; family Membracidae; genus Stictocephala; species Stictocephala bisonia. The sequence goes on along the minus strand of JAQJVL010000164.1, from coordinate 1,516,257 downwards.
TTTTGGATTAACGGGACTTTATTGTAATGCTTAAACTAGGTACAGTAAGTTTAAAAGAGATTTGGGTTCAAAAATAATATTTTTAAATTGAAGGTTTACATACCTTTTTATTTACAGAAGAAGAAGAAACTTCATATGTAATTCAGATTTTAAACACACACAATATTAAAGAACAATAAAAATAAAATCATCCTTAGTTCACACGTTTATACTGTTGTCAAATTAAAATTATGGTTTAGTTCTTTGAACCCTTTTGGAAAAAGTCTTTAATAGATTTTTGTTTTTTGCTTTGGATTCCTTTTTGATTATGTTCAGCCTAATTTTTCTGAGCACCATTAAATCACAAAGGGTCGTATCTTCTTCCCCGTCCAAGAAATCTAAGAGTCCCTCGACGTACTGGCGGGCAGTTCCGTAGGTTATTTTTGGCGCGGCAGGAACTGGATAGTCTTCGTCGCTCTCACTCTCACTTGCGATACCCTGAGCGCGCCTGAGTATTTCTTCATCACTGACCACCTCGAACGCTGGTAAACAGGCGTCTACATTCAGCCACTCCTCAATGTCTTGAGCATCAACGTGTTCTCCTCCGGAAACAGTTTTTGCTAATTCAGCCAACTCGGCTGGCGAGTCAAAGCCTTCAAACTCCTCCTCTTCTTGAGGAATATCTGGAAGTATTTTTCGCCATGACTTAGTGAGGGTTGAAGGCTTTACTTTTTCCCATGCTGCATTACACTCATAAATGGCATCCAAAATCGTAAACCCAGATTTGAAAAATGTTTGCAGGTCATTTCCCTCTTCTATTAGAGTTTTTAAGACGCTTGATCGGTAGTGTCGTTTCAGGTTTGCTATCACGCCTTGATCCATCGGCTGTATTAAGGCCGTAACATTTGGGGGTAAATACTTGATAGTTATTTGTCCGTCTTCTGACACCAAACGGCTCTCATTAGGGTGAGAAGGTGCGTTGTCCAGGACCAGAACAGCTGTGGAGGGAAGGTTTTTTGATTTCAAAAAAGCACAAACTTTGGACAAAATTTGTTGTGAAACCAGTCATAAAAAATGTCGGTATTCATCCAGCCTTTCTTTTGACCATAGTAGTGGACTGGCAAATTAACAGACCGGGTACCTTTGAAAGACCTTGGTTTTTTGCCTTACCAATTACGACAAGCTTTGACTTAAGAGTGCCTGCTGCATTGGAACAGCACATTACTGTGAGTCTCTCTTTGCTAGTTGTCTGACCGGGAGCACTTTTTTCATTTCCAGCAGCTAATGTTTTCGAAGGAAGACATTTCCAATATAACCCGGACTCATCTGCGTTAAATATTTGTTCTGGCAACAAATTATTTTCCAAAACATACTCGTTGAAACTCTCACTAAACTCTTTAGCTGCGTCGTCATTGCAACTCAGTTTTTCGCCTTGAATGTCAAGTTCCCTGATGCCATATCTTTTCTTAAATCTGGTCAACCAACCGGATGACGCATCAAAAGGCCCTTCTAGGCCAAGAGAAGTAAAAAACTCCTTTGCTTTCATAGCACAAATAGGTCCGTTTATAGGATTTCCTAGTGCTCGTTGGTTGTTGAACCATTCCAATAAAGCTCTGTCCAAGTCCTCGTAAGTTGCCTTTTTCATTGTTTTCCGTTGCTTCATAGCAGAATAGGAATCAGATGAACTTGCAAACTTTAAAAACTCATTCTTTTTGTTTATTATACTTTGGACGGTTTTATCGCGTAAGTTATATTCAACTGAAAGTGCCTTTATTCTATGCCCTTTCTCAAACTTCCCAATAATTTCTAGTTTCGTCTGAATAGACAACACAACTCTTTTCCATTTTGTATCCATGTTGTAATGCACTAAGAAAAACACAAAATGTAGTAACGTAAACACAAAAATGCACTAAACAAAACACTGTACACCAACTCACGTATGTCAACTCGTGAACGAAAACAAACTCACAGTGAAAATAGAATAAAAACAGCGCACTGAACTGAGCAATATTGTTTACGTGTGTGACAAAGCAAGCGAACTTGACCGCAAATAACCAGGTTATGTGCCAAGGTCAGCCACTTCTACAGGGTGTCCACGCGTAAACGATCGCTATAGATAGTGTGCGCATGGATGAGCCTGCCTCGTCTTATTATTGCGTAGTATTTTACATTTTTCTAAAGCGTTTTTTAATTTAATTTTTTTATTTGGCCATCCCCGTTAATCCACAACACCGATAATCCGCTCGCCGATAATCGGGAGTCCACTGTATTTAGTTTACAATCAAATAATGTTGTTCTCTATGTTTTTCTGAAGAGATAAATATACAACAATATATAAATACTGTGACATTTATTTTTCTTGTTATTTTAGGTGTAAACTCTTATGTGAGACCTAAAAAATAAGGAAAGTACATATGTTTATTTTTTGTGAGATAACTTCAATTTTCTTATAGTTATGCCCATAATATTACACATTTTCTCAAACTAGATAGTATTAAAAGTTTATTGGCTATCTCAGATTTTAGAAAAATTTTATAGAAGTAAATTTTCTAGGCATGGTTCCCCCTCTATTTTATTTTTCTTATATGAAAAGCTATATACAAAATAATAGTTAATTTAAAATCATACATTAGTATTCACCATTCAATTCGGAAAAGAAACGTATGCAACAAGGCGTATTATTTTTATTTTTATTTATTTGAAAACAAAAACCTTGCGCAACACCTAAAAACAGCCTGCCTGTGAGGGGAAAAGGACATGCCTAGTAGGGTTTATACCCAGTTATATTCTTAAATCCAACAAGTCTTATTAAATAAATATTTTTGGCAATCTTCAAAACAAAATTAAAAAAGATAGAATCAAATAGAAAAACTTCTTTATTGAGTTGAAATTACGGGGAAAATTGCCCTTACATCTAACATTTTTGGATCCATACTGCTATCTGCAGATATTGTGTCTTATAAGAACACATTACTGTCAGAGAAAAAATTACATTCAATCATGTTTGAAATATTACTGTAAAGAAACCAATTAGACTATGAAAATAAAAAATTACAGTGATATTTCCCTGGTTTATTTGTACGTTGTGAGTGTAAAGTAAAACAGTTTATCCTTTAATTTTTTGAAGTTATACTTCTTTGCGCCCGTTAGACACTTTGGGATGGGATGTTGGTCGAGAAACCGCGTCACGCTGAAAAGTAAGAACAAATTTTTAAGAACAATCGATTAATCGATTGTTAATCGAAGAAATTACTGATAATGATAATATAGGTGTATAATATAATAATGAAGTCACGTATAATATATTGAAGATAAATATATTGAATAATATTGAAAAATGTCTTATATTTCATTTATATATCCTGTCTGTTTGTGTGCGTGAGTGGGTGTATGAGAATGGCCAAAGAAGTATAACTTCCACCGTGTGGTCCGACGCACACCCAATTTTTATTTTAAATCACAGGTGGAATAAAAAGATACCCTGATCTCAACGCTTTTTACAGAAGTGTTCACATTAAAAGTTCCACCTGTAAAAATCCCTCCTCTGATTATATTGAAACTTGAATAGGTTATTTATCAACTCTGACTAACTAATCCTAGAGTTAATGAATTTTGGTCAATTAACCTTAGATGTGACAATGGTGTTCACTATGTAGTGACAGGCATATTTAACATGCATACAGTTGAATATTAAATAACTCCTATATATAGCATGTTGTTTATTCAGGAATAAATATTCTATATTAGCATAATTTTCAATCTTGATTTATTTATTTACAATACACCTTTCATGTAAATATTATAAAAATATTTTTCAAAAATATAAAGTTAACTACTTCGGGAAAAATAGGAAAGATTTGTTTGAAGAAGTTTTTTAACTCCCAAAAATATTATTAGTTTTCCAGGAGTAAAATTTTAAGTGTGAAAAAAATCTAAAATTTGTATATTGACGGTAATAATTTTTTTTCCCTCAATACAGAATGAAAACAATTATTATTTTTTGTAAATATAGCTATAAAATTGCTTTTTAAAAATTTTTAAATGTATTTGTTTCTCAAAATAATAATATTTTTTCAAATGTACTTATATGAAGTACACAAATCTTGATTCATTAATATCAAAGAAATCCATGAAATAAGATGCAGAAAAATGTTTTTATATTATGAAACCTACATAAAATGAAATGACATGCTGTTAGCTTTCATAAAATAACAATTCTTATTTTTTTATTTATTTCTATATTTTATAAAATTACAAAATGAAAAAAGTATTACAAGATTGCTTACCTTGAATACATTTGCCTTTTATTTTTATTTATTTATTATCAGTATATTGGTAACACATATATTATAAATAGACTTTGAAATATAAAATAATCCAAATATATATATTTTATAAATTTAATATATTATATAATCATACCACTCGGTGTTTATAGAAATAAACTGATTATATTTACATTATTATTTATAAAATCCTTGTTGGCCTACGTCTAAACCAACTATGATCACAGCATTTCAAGAAATTAACAAAATCTACACATAAAAACGTTAAAAGAAAAACAAACAAACAACGTATCAGAGTTGTACAGCTCTGCACAATGGCAGAAGAACGAATTAAATGGCGACGCACATTAACATTATCAACAAAATATAAACATTTTTCTAAATATGTTCCTGATTAATATTAATGACACTAATATATTCTAAATTTCATCTAGAATCAGAATATAACATAATCTTTTTGATTAAACTCCTTAAAAATAAGCCATAATCAGATGTACTTTTTTGTGGTACGGCTGTCATTTAAAAAAATTTCTAAGCAAGTAAAAGAAAAAAATTCAGAATAACGAAACAAAAGTGAACTCAGAATCAGAATCAGTTGATCTCAGAAAGACTACATTCTAGTTTGTTTATATCTTTATACTGTCTATGAATATTTCCAAAACTAGACAAATTTTAACCCAAATTGGCCCACTCAGATTTACAGTTTAAAAAAGATCTCCTTACAAACCTTTTTTTAAAGGTTTTTCCTGGAGGATTTTGTTTGCTCTTGTATTTTGAATGAGAAAATATATGTATATTTGTATTTTCTTATAAATGTTTAAAGAAAGTCTTGCCAACCAATACTTAGAATTGTTCATACATCATATTGTATGATATTTTATGTACATGGTAATATTCTACGCAGAATACAGTATTTTTAAAATTGAGTGGAAAATATCCTCCTTGGCCTATGTGTTATATACACATCATGTAAACACTATCTGTGATTGGAATGACATGATAATTAAACAATTTTATGAAAAAGGAACTTTGAAATGAGTGATTATTATTAAATTGTTTAAACCATCTTTATAGATTATTTTTATGCAAAGGAAGTAGTTCTAAAGCGATATTTTATAATTACAGTTTTTTCAGCCATATCTACAGTCCTAAGGTTGCTGCACGAATCCTAGTGATATATATATATTACTGTATATCACTAGGAATATTTTATTTCCAAGGGAATATTTAGTATTACATTTTCAAGATAAAAATCTATATTTTTCTGTGCTAATACCCTTGATAGTTAGTGAGGTCCGCAGCCACAGCTGGTTTAAACTGCGTTACATTTACATGGGACTACACTAGTGCTCCACAATGGACCACAAAAACAGCTGATATTTTGAGACTAAAAATTTAACATTGGATGGGAAATCTATTTATGTATAAAATCAATGCTAATACTTAAATTCTTGCAGAAAGATGACTTTTAGAATTATGATGTGTGAAGGGTAATTATAATGCATCAACTTGTATCAAAGTCAGCTCTCATCCCAAATTACTTGCTTCGTTCTTTTTCCTTGTTCTTCATTATTATAAGGTATTTTTTATAATATAGTATGACTTAGTTTTTAAAAAAATTAACCTGTTATGTATAAAATAAAATGTAATAAATTATTTCATTTCTTGTAAAAATAATGACCAACTAATTAAAAATTCTTGACCCAAAATAATTTTTTAAAGGAGCAGCTGGAGGTTCATTTGTCATTGATTAATGACACTTTCTAAGGAATGGTGGGCTTTAGTTTGTAACAATGATATCATTCACTTATCACACTCATGTTAAATCTATTCGCCCATATGATGATCAGCGTCTTAAGGATAAATAAACATTTTCTACCCTCTGCTAGTTTACACATACGTTTTACTCACCACTTAGTTCTAGGTGCGGGTTAGTGTCTGCAGTTTGTTTCTACCAATACATGACACCGGAAAATTGTTAAAGTTCAAGTTAGAGGTGCTTTCTCAGATAACAAGAAAATGCTTAAATCTTTGCATATTATATAAAAAAAAGATCTTGAGGACAAACCAGATATTTACAGTCAACCTCAATATTTAAACTCATTTCAACAATTTTCTTATTTTGCTTCAAATTGTACTAGAGCTTACCTTAAAAGACTTTCCACCCTCTTTCTGTAGCTTCTTTTACTATATTTTCTTTTGCCTTTGCTACTCTCATTGTTTCTATTCCTAAACCATTCTAACTGTGCTTTATTGTTTTCTAACCTGCTTTAGCCAACATGGTATTTCTTTGTCTTTTTTCTTGCCTGAAGTCATTCCACAGGTTTATTTTTATGTGTGTGTATTCAAAAAAACTTCATCAAAGAGGCAGTATTTATGTTAAGTGTTTTTAATTCTATATTACTATAAAAATTGAAAAACTAGCACTGTTCAGTTAATCTTAAACAAAATTTTACAAAAGCCAACTAGGAGTTAATTTCGCAAATGTTTGACAATGCTGTTATAAAAAATGTATATTTATTTAGTATAAGTCAATTGATATACAAAAACTGTGATTTAACATTTATCTCCAAATTATATCATTTCACATTTTGTTTTAAGAATAAATGTTCTATTTTAATATTTTTTTGTAAGTTTGCAAATTTGTTCTTAGATTTTGTTTAATAATTTAAAATAACGGCAATGGAAAACTTTCTAGTATTAATAATGTGATTTTGTTCATTGGACAGTAAGTTAGGATAGTGTTTTCTAGCTTGTATAATTTACTTAAATGTGTATACAAATATCTGAAATGTGTTGTTTGTTCTTCTTGTTCTTAGTTGGGAAGATGCTCTACTCTAGGGTATTGCATAAATATTAATTAATGTATATTTATAAAATTATTTTTGTACTATTAATTCTCAACTGCATGTATTGTTTAAAAAAGAAATATGTAATAAATAATTAATTATATTGGTCTTAATTGTCATTTACCTAAAAATCTATATTTTCAAGTGTAAAATTATTTAGTTCAATTTGTAGTTTACTAATTCATTTTTGTTCAGTACAGTATCTAAAACTATAATTTGTTTTGAATATTTTCTAAATTAATGTTATATGTAAATTATTGCAATGAAGTACTTAGTCAAAACAATAAGATATACAGTAATAAAACAGTAGAAATGATTAATAATTTAAACAATAATTTTACTAATTTAGCTCATGATAAAAACTTAACTCTCTTACTAATATAAAAAATAATGTTTTTCCAATTTTTACATAATCAATAATGGCAAACTGTTACTACCAAACTGCAACCACATACCAATGACGATTTTAAAAATTGATAACATTTTTGATGTAATTAAATAACATTAAAAATAGTTAAGTTATCTCAAGAACGTGACAGTTTTTTGTTAGTTGTCTCTACATTCCCAGTCAATCTAATGTTCGCAATTTCACTGTTAACCTCTCAACTGCTGTAAACGAGTTAAGTCGTGCGCCGCCGTCTGTCCTGCTGTGCTACGCACGACTGAAGTCGTTCCGCCGAACGCGCTCAGTGTGCTGTATACGTATCAAGTCGGTATTGATTATTTCTCCACTTCAACATACCCACGACATCTATGGATACTTTGTTGAACTACTAGCAAGCTCTTTACTAAACAGAGAATAGTTTTCATTGGTTCATTATGTTGTATACAGCTGACTGTTGGCACTGGCAACTGACAGTGGCTGTTTACTGTATTGTTATGGCGTCTACATCACGCGATTCGCGTCTTGTTACGGAGTCGGAAATTGATAATTTACTGTGTTATAAGATAATATAAGCGTTATACAAATGAAAAAATAATGAAACCACTATGTATAAATGAGTATAATGTTTATCTAAGCATGGGTTACTCTATCTGTAAAAAACCCAGCACAGGGGGTTGGCATGCTACTGAAAACCCAGCAGTTGAGAGGTTAAACGTCAATTTGCTAAGTATGTGTATGATATTCAGGACTGGTCGGGAGACAGTAAAATTGTCCAGAGGGTTTGTGGAATATTTTTATATTTTTTTTAAACTTCAGAAAGTTACCATTTATTTAGGTTTTTATTGTTCTTCATATTCCTTTGAACAATTTTCTTATTTTGCTTCAAATTAAAAGCTTGCCTGAAAAGTCTTCCCACATTCTTTCTTTGGCTACTTTTACCATATTTTCTGTTGCCTTTGCTGCTCTTCTATTTTTCCTTTTTGCATTGTTTCTATCCCTAAACCCTTTACAAAGAATTTAATGCTACAAAAAACTCCATCACAGCTAATCTGCTGCTGCAGTCTATACAGTATCAAAGAGAAAAATGGATAAAATTGTTGAAGATATAAAGTTTACCCACAGCAATAGAAAAGTGTGGTCACTTTTAAGGAAATTACTCGTTCGCCCATATCTTGACGATAGGTGTCTTATTAATGAATAATACTGATAAATCTCCAAATCAAAGTGCTCCACCCGAAGGCCTATAATATAGCTAGACGTTTATTCAGCCTATCAAAGTCAACCCGCCATCCTTCTTACATACATCTGCTTTACAAGTAGAATGAAATAAAAAAAAAGAGTTAAATGGCACCTCTGGAAATCTCCAGAAATTTCATGGAGGAAGAGTTAGACAGGGCGATTTCCACTATAACAGCAGGGAAAGTATGCAGTCTTCACGGTATCTTTCCATAATTTCTGTTGCGTGCTGATAGCAAAATGGAACAATGGCTTCAATCAGTCTTCAATAACATATTAGCTACAGGCAATTCGCCAAAAGCATTCAAGAAAAGTAGAAGCTCTTCTGAAGCCTGGCAAAGAATCTGAACGAGTGGAAAGTTATAGCCTTATATCTCTTCTAGGTGTTTGTTATTTTGCTGGAATGGCTGTATACAATAAAATATCACCCATTCTTGATTCTAATGTTCCAGTTTAGCAGGCTAGTTTTCACCCTGGCCGAAGTTGCAGTGACCAGATCCTAGCTCTGACATTTATCAAGAAAGGGTTTGAAAATAAGTTGAAAACATCTACAGCTTTTATTGATGTTACAGCGACTGAGATACAGTATGGAGCAAAGGTTTGTTGTTAAAGTTCTACAGTCTCCTTCCCTGGCCCTTTCTATTGTGACTTTTGGAGTCAATGCTTAGTGCTGGGGTATTGAAAGTTAGAAGTTGCGAAGAAAGCACTTACAGACAGCTGGATGATGGTCTGCCACAGGGGTCTGTTATTGCTCCAATTTTATTCAACGTGTATACCGCTAACAATCAGAAAGTCTAGAAAATTTACATATGTAGATAGATATTGCTTTAGTTTACCAACACAAGGACATCACAGCTACTGAAGAAACACAAGTGACCATGGCAGCCCTCGAAGAATATTTTAGAACCTGAAAGCTGATTCTTAACCCATCAAAAACTAAAGTAGCCTGCTTCCACCTAAGTATCAGACTGGCTAATCAAAAATTAAACACCTTTTTAAACGGTGTAAAAATCTATCATAATTATCATCCATAGTACCTGGGAGTAACGATAGATCTATAGCTGAGGTTTAAATGCTATCTTCAAAAAACAGCAGCTAAAATCAAAACTAGGGCAAATGTACACAACATCATATTGCCAGAACAACTAGGGGAGCCAACACACACATCCTGCGTAAAACTGCTTACTCAGCTGCTGAATACAGTGCTCCTGTTAGGCTAAATAGTGAACACACTAAAGCAATTTATTGATGTTCAACTTAATATGGTGGACCTTAATAGAATTTTACCATAAATCAACCCCCTTACAACCCTTATGCACTGCTCAATTTCTGGTTCTTTTTCAATTTACCCTTGGAGATTAAGGACATTATTTTTGAAAGCCTAAATACCAGGTGACGTACATGTTGTTATTTGACCATATAACTGTTATGAACATTGAATATTTTTTGACAGGCACGTAGTAGTTCCTCTTGTAAGCAGTGCTAAGAGCTAGACTGTTAAAATTATGTGACAAGCTTTTATCCTGACTCACCACGTTTCCTTTACTAAACATTTCGACTTGATCCTTAAGAACTACAGATCTTTAGTGACCAGCTATGACATACTACCCTTTCCATTCTTAAATATTAGACGCCGACACAACTTTTAGCGAATTTCAAGGCGAATATGATAGATTATATGAGTGTGGATGACCTGTGTAGTCTGGTTACTGAGTTTGACTGTTCCTAAGAAAGGGCCATTTATTAATAGCCTAAATGCTAGGGCAAACTAAGGGACTTCCACAGCTTTACGTGGAATCCAAAGTACATAGTATTGGTCTGATTTTTGGCTAATTGACAAGCCTGATACTCAGTTCTCTCCCCACAAGTCTGCACCACTATTATTCCTTAGGAATTTGAAGCATTGAGACGTGTAAACTTATGTTTATTATCATAGAATGATTGTTCTCTAAGTATTTTTAATGTTTTTTGTGTTTACTAGAGATTCAGTACTGTATTTATTTCCTTTAATGTGAGGCCGATCTCCTTTATAACCTTACCCATAGACTGTAGATTTGTGTAGGGAACTTATTCATAAGAGTAGGAGGAGAATCAGTAAAGTACAACGTGAACATTACTGATAAAAACTTCCTGTCAAACCCAAAATTCGAACTTGTGCTATATCAGATTCAAAATCCTGACTCAACCACTGGCTTGCCTAATAACTCTGCTGCATATGTATGTGTGAGTAAATACCACGGTGCGGATATGGGTGGGTAGGTGGGACTGCATTTGCTTATCCATTCTGTAAGTTCTGACCCTCCCGCCAAAGTTCCTTCATTTCTGATTCAAGTTAAGTATTCAATTCAACTGTACACCAGAATTAGGCCCGACGTTACTCATTCTGCCACCCGAGCCAAAAGACAAAATTAGTTTTCCCTTCATCATTAATATTTCTCGTCCTTTCATTCATTAAGTCAATAATATTTAATGAGACGAGATACATTTTCAAATAATATTTAATCATCTCGTTTTCAGTATTGCCTAAAGAAATCTCTTTCCTAATAAATTAAAGCCCAGTCTCATGACAGAACTGTCATAAAACTAGAGAGCTATATATTGAAAATAATATAAAAGTTGTTGAAAAATTAATTCATGACATGCTTGCGTTGAAAAGTAATGCTGGATGTCAAAGGTTACATAGGAGGGACAGGTGTATGATCGTTCTGAGTATCGCCTGCCCTTCGCTTAGCTACTTAACCTGTGTCTTCCCCCTCGTCCTACAGCAAGCCTACATGAGGTAGAATTCAATCTTATACATTTTGATTTTTTTAGCTGCTAGTGTATATTTCAGGTATTACATTATGGTATATGTTTGTTTTATTTTAGGTTAAAGATAATTCATAAAACATATTATGAATTATATAGTATAGTATATATATATATATATATATATATATATATATATATATATATATATATATATATATATATATAGTATATAAATATATAGTATAGAATGAAAAGCTATAGTAGTCTAGTTACTTTTGTTAACCTTCCAGTGTACGCATCGTGGACTGAGAGACCACACTTCCAAATAATTAATATTATATCAAATCTAATGGGACATTTCTGGTCCCATTCTAGACCAGACAGTTGATCGCAGTGTTTCCCCAGGATTCAGGAAAGGTGCTCTCCTTAAAATATGCTTCTATTGGGTTATGTTTCCAACCACGATCTTTGCATTTTGGTATGTCAGGGTCTTTGAAAGAGTGGCATAATAATCCCAGGTTCCTGCGACACCGGATCCCAACAATAAAAAAAGTTAGAGGCTGAAAAAATTAGAGGAAAAATTACTTTAAATACCTTAACTCCAATGTGGCTTGGCAAAACTGTAGATCAAGTGTTAAGTAAACAAGGAGTTATTTATCCTAATATATACAATTCAAAAACAATCATGAAATCTCCGGAACTATTTAACGGATTTTGATGAAATTTGTAGGGAAATTAGTTTTTGTATCAGAGACCCGCTACGAAAGGATATATCGAAATTATATTCCTTAGGGTTAGATACAGCCCCTCAACGTTTCCTTTTTTTCATAAGAGTAACTTAAGCATTAATTTTAACAATGTATTTCAAACAGCTGATACACGAATAAAATTTGGTTTTCAATGTGAAGTGTTCAAGGAAATTCCTACTAACTCTGATATGATTGCACTACTTTGCATCACCCTTAAGTACACTTATAGGGTTTTCTGGTTCTCTAGACTGTTTTGTCAATGACCAATGCATAACTTCGGTTGTTAACGTATGGATTGCCATCTTGGGTACAAATAGAAATGACATTCAGCCCTCCAAACTAGAGATAGTGTCTGCTCACTTTTCAATAAACTAACATTAAAAATGCTAATATTGAAAATATAATTTTGAAACTTAACACAGGAAAAGGTAATCGATCAGCTATGGATGCTAACAGTAGTTTTGAAATTTAGTTTGTTCTGAATGTCTTATAAATAATTATAGTTAAAATTTGCGATTAAGCTTTAATTCTTAACTGTCAGAGAGTTAGTCGAGTGCCAAAATAAAATTAATAAACAACAAAAATGTAAAGAAAATTTAGCCTTTTCCCCATTTAACTCATTATGAAAGAAGAAAAGAACTAAAACAAAATAAATATCGCAGCGTGAAGGCAAACGAAATAAGGTCGACAATGCCTTACTACTAGTGACGAATGCAGCCAATAATAACTGGAAGGAGCCGAACGTACAACTGATTCGCCAGACGAAGAAATTAATTGGCTTTTTAATGACACAGAAGGTCTCGACGATTGTGACATGGGAGGGGATGAGTGTGGGTATGCCTTCTCCATTGTAAAAGTGTGTTATCGACAGAGAATCTATATCGCTCAGTTTTGCCTATTTTATAGTGCATGCCCTATACAAACAGTTTGTCTGTAGGTATTATTATAATTATTTAGTTAAATAATTATTTACAATTAACTCTTAGCAGTACAGGTGATGATTTTGATTTTTATAACAGACGAAACTTATTATTAATGCGCCTAATAAGCAAATTAAAAAACTACTTCTTTCTTTTAAACTACAAAAATTAGTTAACCAAATAACAGATTTTGAAAGTAAGTAATATTTTTTGCTTGACTAATTGTTAAAATAAAAAAAAATTCTTGTTTATTGTTTGCACAACTTTACTTACCAATAACTATTTTATATCTTAAAATTTAGTTTAGAAACAATATATAACAGCTTACTAACAACGTTAAAATATGTTGTAAAATAGTTTTGAATTCTTGTTAAAGCGTATAATTTTTACAAAATTTTATTTGTGAGGTATTCCGTACCCCCAAAACCCACGGTATGTGTACCTTCACTTTATTAGGTCACAAGCCGCCACTGTTTGTGATTATAAAACTTGATGGATGACATAATATTTCTTAATAGAAATATACAAGAATTGTTAGATTACTGCCAAAAATAACGCTTGAAAAACTGTTATCAACAGCATAAACTATGCTTTTTCCTTACTTTTGGAAAACACGCAAAAAAACATTTTTACCCAATACAGCTAAAACATCGCAATTTGTTTTGTTGGATGGAGTATTTCATTCTCTGTATACTTACATTTACTACGCCTAATTCCGTCTTCTAGTTATGATCGTAGCTTTGACTGAAACAAATTTACAAAGTAGTATAAATTCGTCTGAGATTTTCTCTGATCGTTATAATGTCTTTCGATGTGACAGAAATCTAGAAGTAATAGAGAGGCAAGGAGGTGGAGGGGTTCTGTTGGCAGTATACAATGATTTACTGTGCAGTAGGATGGAGAGTTTTAATGATACAATACCGGGATGTGAGTGTGTTTGCGTCAAAACTTCAAATAACAAAGGAAACACGTTTTACATTTGTGTAGTTTATTTTAGGCCTAGGTCACCTCTGGGGATTTATCAAACTTTTTTTGATCTCTTTATTCAATTGAAACGTTCAATAAATAGTCGCATTCTCATTTTAGGAGATTTCAATTTATCAGTTTACGCAAAGACTACTACTTATATGATGGTGATTTACTGTGTAAAGAATTGTCTATATTTTTGAATATAAATAGCTCAACTTTAAAAAACGATATTCGCAATTTCCAAAATAAAACCTTAGATTTAATAATCACAAATTAGGAAGAGGAAGTAATTGTATCAAGATGTGAAGAGCAGTTAGTCGGGGAGGATTCCTATCACCCGGCCCTAGAGGTGAGTGTTGTCACTGTTATTCCGTTATCTTATCGGTCAAGGTCAACTCGACCAGCTGGCTACTGCTATCGGAGAGCCAACTTCTTGCAAATATATCAAGAATTATCTAGGGTTGACTGGTCGAATTTGTATTCGCTTGAAGATATTGATCAAGCCGTAGATTATTTTTACAACCAAATTTATAATATTCTTGATAAATGTTGTCCTTTGAGAAATAAGAAACAATCTAAGTACCCCTTTTGGTTTACACCTTCTATAATTTTTAATTTTAAACGTAAAGAAAAATTGAGAAGACAATGGAAAAAAAATAGTTCTGTACAAAATTATAATTTATTAAATTCCCAACGTACCTTAGTAAAAAATGAAATAAATTTAGCTCATCGTTATTATATTATTAATTTGGAAAATGATATAAATATTGACAGTAGTAAATTTTGGAATTTTATAAAAAATTTAGACGGAGAAAAATAAAATGTTTGTCATGCAACACAATGGAGTAAAATACGATAGCAGAGTGACGGTGGCAAATGCGTTTGCTGATTACTTTAGTTCTGTGTATGAACAGTATATGAACGAGCCCAGTGTTGTTGAGTGTGCGGTGGAGGGGCCGTGTCGGGCTGGCGTGTCCTGTCTCACACAGTGTTTTTGAATGGAGCAGAAATAATAAAATGACTTTTAATGTTTCGAAATGCTATTTAATCACTTTTACTAGAGATCAGGACAATCAAAATTGTAATTATTTTTTAAATGGAGTTCTAATTAGTAGAGTAAATAAGATTAAGGATTTAGGAGTATATATATGACTCATACATTATCTTTTAATCCACATGTTGATGCATGCATACCATCTTGCTCCAAATTGATGGGTTTTATTTTTAGACAAAGTATAAATTTTAGAAATACTGAAACTTTAATTACGCTTTATTTTTCATTTGTCAGGTCGAGGTTGGAGAGTGGTGCAGTAATTTGGAATCCATTTCATATAACGTATAGAGATGCACTAGAAAGAATTCAGAAACGTTTTTTACGATTTTTATTTTATAAATATTTTAATGTCTACACGTATACGATTCCGTATCATGAATTGCTAGTGATGTTTGGGTTTCAGAGTCTGGCCCTGACTAGAACACTCATGGGTCTGGTATTCCTGTATAGACTGGCGCATGGTGGGGTTGGGGACGCCGCTATCCTAGCCGGTCTGTCTTTCCGTGTTCCCTCTTTTCGGAGAAGAAATAAACTCCTCTTCTCTCTCCCTCACTGTCTTGCAGCCTCACACGCCTCTTTTTCAACTTATGAGATCCTTCAATACACTAATTTCAGTCAATAATGATTTAGACTTATTCTTTGACTCTCCAAAAGTGTTTAAATCAAAATGTTTAGCTGGGTTAATAATATTAAATACATGAATAAACTATTTTTCTGTCCATCACTAAATTAATATTGTACTTTATTCTTCATTTTTATTTAATTACATTGTATTCAAGCTCTATTTTTGCACTTTATATGTGTGTCAATGAAGAATCGTTAGTGATATTTCTTGTTATAAGTTTATCTATTGTTTGTTATCATTTTACATAGTCTAGTCACACATTTTTTATTCATTTACAAGTTATTACTATTGTTATTTATTATTGTCATTGTTATTTATTATTTGTTATCAATTTACATAGTCTATTAAATAGGAAAAAAAAAATTGGGTGTGCGTCGGACCACACGGTGGAAGTTATACTTCTTTGGCCATTCTCATACATCCACTCACGCACACAAACAGACAGGATATATAAATGAAATATAAGACATTTTTCAATATTATTCAATATATTTATCTTCAATATATTATACGTGACTTCATTATTATATTATACACCTATATTATCATTATCAGTAATTTCTTCGATTAACAATCGATTAATCGATAGTTCTTAAAAATTTGTTCTTACTTTTCAGCGTGACGCGGTTTCTCGACCAACATCCCATCCCAAAGTGTCTAACGGGCGCAAAGAAGTATAACTTCAAAAAATAAAATAAAATTCTTCAGCCATATGACAAACATCGGCTATTTTCCCGCTCCCGACCTCCGCGCCAGTGGAAGTTTCTTGTTGCACGTTTTAATTTTATTTGCTACGTTTATAAAATTGCTGTGAACAATAATTATTAAAAATCTAAAATTTATAGAACAGAACATTCTGCGTCGATTGGTACCAAGTTTGTCGTGCTTGCTTGATGATAAATATATGTTATATTGAGATTAACACAGGAGCATGTGATATGCTCTACCTCACGATGGCTTAGGCGTTTGATGCAGCATATGGAATGCTCTACCTCACCATCCAGGGTAAGGTTACCATATTGTATGAGTGGAAAAGAGGATACCCATTCTACGGTAGGCTGATCACTAGATCGCAAATACACATTTTCCTCTACAACATTGGCTAATTAAGGAAGAGGGTATTTAAAAAAACACATTTCTATATCAAAATTAAATCAAATAGCCTTCCATTGGAAATAAAAAATTAATGTAAAAAACAACAAAGAATTGCACAAAACCGTGAAGTCTACTGTCGGCGCAGAAAATATGTGTACCCACGTTTGGAGGTTGCTTTCTAAGAAACTAAGAGACCTATGTAAACACCATTCATACCATTGTTTTCCTCGTTTAATTGTACGTTATGCATATGATTTTTTAAAATTGCTATAACTTTTAATAATGTTTATCCTAGTTGGAACAAAAAGTACCGGAATTTTAAATAGTTTTCACTGTACATCAAATTTACACGGGGTTTTGAGTTTTAACTTTTCAAGAAAAAAAGTGACTACAAGTTCCCGGAACAACGTCTTCTTGGCTTCTAGAGGCCGTAAAATTAATTACTTGGTCACGTTGTAATCCTTATGAAATGTATTTTTACGATCCATTATTTTTATGTGTGTAAGTAAATGCAAAGATTTTATATTGATTTAAATAAATCTAAAGTTAGTTTTAATTTATTTCAATCTATATAAAATAACTGTATTTACTTACACATATGAAAGACATGTATCGTAACTATACATGTAATAAGGATTACAAAAAGACAAGTAATTAATTTTACGACCTCTAGAAGCCAAGAAAACGTTGTTTCATGGAATTGAAAAGAATGTTTTCTCTCGAAAAGTTAAAATTCTAAATTTCTAAAACTTATGGGAAACATGCCTATCAACCACGCATTAAAATATAAATGTGATATATTAACAGCTGTTTTAGTAATAGTAGTGTAAATATGATGTACAGTGAAAACTAGTTACTCTTCCAGTAGGCCTACTTATTTTGTTCCAGCTAGGGTAAAAATTATTATTACTTATAGTAAAATTAAAAAATTCAAATGTAATGACGTACAATTGAATGAGGAAAATAATGGTATGAATGGAGTTTTCATAGTTCTCTTAGTTCCTTAGAAAACAACTTTCAAACTCGGGTGCACATAATTTCTGTGTTGACATTAATCACTTTCATCATATGAGACCAAATATTTTCATATTTCTTAGGTATAATTTGAACTGGCCCCACTGGTACTTGCTATATCCAATGTTTCTGGATTATTGTACAGACCAAGAGTATTTCGTTGATGAGCCTACGTCCTTTAGTATTTTTTATTTTTTGAAATGTAGACATAGAACTCTTTACAATTGTACTGCACACAAATAATGCTCTTGACTGCGTCAACACTTAGTCTGTTTATTTCTTTTGTCCTTGCACATTGCCACCCTCTCAACACAAGCATTATGGCTAAGTGTGCAATAAAAAACTCAATAAGTTTTAACAGATCTGAATACGCACATCTATCTAATAAATCCTTACCTAAACAAAGAATAACTATGAAATAAAAATATGCACGGTCTCATTGTTTTCACATCACATAAGCGGTATTTACATTGGTCAAGTTACTCGACTCTAGTTTACTTGAACAAGCAAACTTGAATGAATTTTCCCTGTGTGAACTAGTGTCCAAGTATTTTATTGCTTATTCAAGTAATACTTGACCCCTATATTCAATTGGCAAGTAAATATTGAACATATTTAATTTTTCAGTTAAGTTGAATGTACTTGAATCACTGACCAGTGTAAACCCACATTCAAGCAGATCACATGCACTTGTGTCAAGTTAAACAGCTGTGTAGACTATAGAAAGCTAACCTACAAATCTGATGTCAGCAACTATTCTTGTTGCTTACAAAAATCGTTCTTTTAACTTGAATGTAGTGTAGACCCTGGAAAAAGAGCCAAGTTACTTGATTCAAGTATACTAGACTCAAGTAACTTGACCAATGTAAATGCGGCTGTTGCCGATACGCATGCGCACAGCCTCTCTAGATCTCAGCTGTACTCAATACAGAAATATAAAATAAAAAAATTGGGTGTGCGTCGGACCACACGGTGGAAGTTATGCTTCTTTGGCCATTCTCATACACCCACTCACGCACACAAACAGACAGGATACATAAATGAAATATAAGACATTTTTCAATATTATTCAATATATTTATCTTCAATATATTATACGTGACTTCATTATTATATTATACACCTATATTATCATTATCAGTAATTTCTTCGATTAAATTTCTTCGATTAACAATCGATTAATCGATAGTTCTTAAAAATTTGTTCTTACTTTTCAGCGTGACGCGGTTTCTCGACCAACATCCCATCCCAAAGTGTCTAACGGGCGCAAAGAAGTATAACTTCAAAAACTAAAAATAAACAAAAACACACTCAAAGTTACATAGCCTACCAACTGATGTAATTAAGTTAGAAATTAAAATCATACTTTCGAATATAATGATGTTTTCTTGGCCGATAAAGTGACGGCTTCATAAGAAAATACTCTGAAGACTTAAATATCAACTTGAATTTCAATTATGAATCGATATAAAGCCTTAAAAACACTGAATGTAAAAATATGTATTTTGTCATAGTATAAGATAATACTATAAGAAGCTCTAATAGTCTAATATGTAAACCTAGCAATAAGAAATGATTCTGGATTATGGAAAGCGGAAGACGAAATGCTAATTCTAGGTCAAGAGCCTTAGTAGATGAGAAATCACCAACAAGAAGCAAACGTCTTTCTTAAGAAAGCACTGTATACTTTGTAAATAATAATACTGTAAATGTAACATCTAATGCCAGTAATGTAAATATATCTCCTGTAGTGTGTACAAGTAAGTCACTGGAGAGTGGACATACACTCAGCTCATCCTTGCCTACTCCAATGGATGAGGTATAATAATAATAATAATAATAATATTCTTTATTGCCATAAACACAATACATTGTTGTATAGCATGCGTCAAAATTAAGTAAAGTTAAACAAATAAATAGGTTAAAACAAATATGTATGTATATATATATATATATACACACATATATATATAATAACCTACACAGGAGTCGTTGAAATATTTGATTTTAATGCGCAGTCATCTCCAAAAACTCCGATACGCTATAGAAAGCTGCATTGACGAAGAAGCGCCGCAATTTCCCCTTAAACAGTGTTCTCTTATACAGTGGACTCGCCTCTTATATCTCCCGGTAACGCGTTGATCAGCTTGGCCCCTACTTCGGACGGCAGTGCTTCGTAAGCCAGGAGCCTATGCTGTCCGGTTCTGAGCATGTTCCTCCCCCTTGTGTTGTGATCATGCACGTCCCTTCCCCTTGTTAGTGTATAGGCCTATTTATTTTGGCAGTATCGAACTGTTTCAAACATATACAGGGACGGAAGTGTTAGCATGTTTAACATTTTAAAACTATTTCTGCAAGAATCTCTAAATCCCAATTTTGCAATAATTCTCACAGCCTTTTTTTGTATAATAAAACATCTCAAAAAATTAAATCTTGCACACCCCCCCACAACGTAATTCCATACGACAGGTGTGGATATATAAGACCGTAATAGGACATTTTCAATAATTGGGTGTTACAAAACTGTGCCAAATGTCTAAGTGCATAAATGCCAGAGGATATTTTATCACATATAGCATCTATGTGTGCATTCCACGTGAGTCCTCTGTCAAGGTGTATTCCTAGAAATTTGGTCTCATATACTTCTTCAATTTCAGTATCATTGAGTATTACTGATGGACCTCATTCTTGGAGTGCTCTACGTCCAGAAAAAAGTATTTAATTGGATTTTGACTCGTTTGTTTGTAAATTAATGTCTAATAACGATTAAATATAAACGTTCAAATTAATAACACTTTGTTTTTCGAATGTTTCTTTACAATTTCCGTGGAATGTTATATTTGTATCATAAGCGAATTGTACCATCTGACCTTCGGTCAATGAGGACTTTAGATGATTTACATACAATAAGAAAAGGACTGGGCCAATGATAGATCCCTGTGGGACACCATGCTCAACAGTCGTACTTTTTGAAAGAAATGTGTTTATTTATTTCACTTGTTGTGAGCGGTTGTGAAGATATGATTTCAGCCATGAGAGTGGAATTCCCTGTATGCCACTATTGTGTAATTTTGAAATTAGAATTTTGTGATTTACACAGTCGAAGGCTTTGGACAAATCCAAGAAAACACTAAGACTAGATTCTCTTCTGTCCAGTGCTTCCATGACCGTATCAACTAGTTTAGTTACAGCCTCAATCGTGTTTTTCCCCTTTCTAAAACCAAATTGTTCATTATTGAGAATTTCAAGTTGATCAAGAAATGAAAGAAGTCTATGTAGGAACAATTTTTCAAAAACCTTACTAAAAATTGGGAGAATTGATACGGGTCTATAGTTATTTACAGAATTTGTTTCCCCTTTTTTAAAAATAGGGATAACTTTAGCTTTTTTCATCAGGCTTGGAAAATAACCAGATTCAAATGACAGGTTAACTATTTTGGTTAACTCTTTGCTGCACGGGGAGGTCATGGGGCTAGCTGCACGGGGGGGTCATGACGCTAGCTGCACGGAACTTGTCATCCTTTCAAAATCAGGAAAAATCTGTTTATTTCTTTTAATCAAGGCCTATATATGATGAATATAGCAATATTTTGTTTTTACACTAAGTGGTTTTCTTTAAATGGGGTGATGCATTTTTTACATCACTGTGCAATCCAAGAACTTAAGGTGATGCATTTATTGCATCACTATGCTTACATGACCACTTTTCAAGGAAAGTACCCTTTATAAATAAAAATGAAAAATCTAGTTTTAGCCTAATTTAAGTTATTAAACACTAAAACATAGGTAAATAGAAGACTCTTCTGCTGAAGTAAGTTTATTTTTCTTAGTTATTCATTCAGATGTGAAACATATCTAATTCTTTGAATGGTAGCGCCGGAAGCAGTCCTTTTCTTTTCCAAGGCACAAAGGTACTTGACAGCTTGAGCAAATCCAAAATGTTTGAACACATTTTTCTTTGTGCTGCAAAGGATACATCTTCTTCTTGTGCTTCTTTCGGGTTGATGAGTAGATCCAGACAGCCTCTGTTAATTGGCGTTTTCGCTTGCTCACTCTTTCACTTTCATTTGTTGTTTTTTTTTTTTTTTTTTTTTTTTTACTGTCTTTCGTATCTTGCACTCCTGTTTTTGGGATTGAGCAGGAATGCTACGGTTCTTGTACAACCACATCCAAAACCGTTTGTACTAGAGAGACAAGTGGGTCTAATTTAGGAGAAATATTTACAGAACTATTTACAGAATGAGTTGGTGTACTATTTACAACTATGTCATCATTTACTACACTAGTGTCAATACTCGCCAATGTAGAGTTATTTTCTGAAAGGAATGGTACATTGACAAGGATGGGGTGATTGATAACGTTATAGTAAGATTAGTCATTATTGCCAATAACATTGAAATCTATTTCTTCTTATAAATCAATCTGTTTAATAATATCAGAGCATTCAAAAGCAATTTCATTTGGACCAATCAACATATCAATTTCCTCTTCTCCATCGTCTTCTAGGTTATCAACTGACTCATTGTCAGAGGACATCGAATGAAATACTATGCAATCCTCTATTTCTTCGTCCGTTAATTTTCTTATTGACATTTTAGGCTATCTGCAAAAAAAGCGCTGTAAATAACTCAAATGTTTGGTATTGACAGTACCTTTTCCTTGAAAAGTGGTATTTCATATCACTGTTCTATATTTATGACGAATTAAATTTAATTAAAAAAAAAAAAAAAAAACTACGATTGCAAGAAAAACCTAAAATAAGTTTTTTCCCAGTATGTTGTTCGGACATGGAGTGCACAGTGATGCATTTTTTTTATGTTTGGTAAAACCAATTTTTTACAAATTATTATAATCCAAATATCAAAACCAATAGATATTTCCATAAAGAACTTTATAAATCATTACGATTTACTATTCATTAGTCATAAAAGGCTCACTAACCGAAGAAATTACATTAAATATGGACAGAAATGGAATTGCCTGACACCACAAAGAACAACAGAGGATACCGACTGAAAAAGGCGGGAAATATTTGCATGGATGCTTCTGCCATCTAGGGGATGGTCAGAGAAATACATACAAAACATTGTAGGAACAGCACGTTGTCACAAAAAAATTAGAAAAATAAAAAAGGAGCCAATGCAAATAATGCATCACTGTGCAGCAAGCGACATGAACACGTGATGCATTTTACGCATCACTATGCAGCGAGTGACATGAACAAGTGATGCATTCTATGCATCACTGTGCTGCAAAGAGTTAATGGGTTCAGTAGATTATGAAAACACTGTTTAAGGAGCCATGCAGACACACCGCACGTATCCGTCGAATGCTTTGGCTTCAAGTCCCTGAACATTCCAGCCACCTCCTCCTCCACCACAGGAGCCAACCACATGGATGCCTGTACATCCATTGCAGGGACTCGGTTGTTGGTTGAAGAAGAACATTTTCCGACATTTACAAAAAACTCATTTAACTTCTCCGCAATTTCGTAGGGATCTTTCACTATATTGTTGTTTATCAGAAATTTTTTTGGACCTCCTTGCTTTTCCTTTCTAATATTATTGTTTATTATTTTCCAGGTTGTTTTTGATAAATTAATAGAGCTTTTTAGTTGTTTACTGGCGTTGTATGCCTTAGCTGCCTTAATCAATTTTTTGTAAATTCTTTTGTAGTTTTTAAAAAAATTTTAATTTTTCACTAGTTGATGTTTTGGACCTTGAGTAATACTCTTTTAATTTTGTTCTGGAAGCCAAAATTCCTTTTGTAATCCATTTAGAATAGATGTGTTTTATTTTTCTCGTTACCCTTTTTTGAGGACAGGAAGTATCCAAGTGGTACATAAAATTTTATTAAAAGTGTTGAACATGTCCTCAACATTGGCACAGTCATCAAGAGAATCCCAGTTTTCACTGGCCAACGATTTACATAGGGCATTTATATTATCAGGATGAGTGGTACGGCTGACAACAGTTTGGGGAGGCGCTGTATCTGGAGGACTATGACTTAGAGTCACCAGTTGAGCATCGTGATCGGAGATGGCCGTTACAACCAGGGACACTTTTGAAGCCACGACGTCTGTTATAACGTTATCTATTGCAGATGTGGAGGTTGGAGTGACACGCGTTGGTGAATTTACGGTCCAGACAAGTTGGTAGGAATCTAAGAGATCCTTAAATCTTTTAGTTTTAATGTCCTCTTTGTCGAGTACGTTGATGTTAAAATCCCCGACTAAGATGATATTGTGTTTCTTTCGAAAGAGCATTTGTAACAAACATTCTAGTTTTCCATAAAAATGTCTAAATTTCCATCTGGGGACCTGTACAGACCAATCAGTTGTATTTTGTTGGTTTTGGATTTTACTAATGTACACGCGATTTCAAAGTCCTTTTCTAAATAAAAGTCATTATTATATTCGAAATGGTTGAGTTTTATATAACTGCGAACAAAAATAGCAATACCGCCTCCTTTGTAATTTTCGCGAACAAAAGATGCTGCTAAAACGTAATTCTTTAATTTAAATAAATTTATAGACTTTTTACAAAAGTGATGTTCAGTAATTACTAATGCGTCAGGCCGGATTTCATCGCATAATATGTTTAAACAGTCGATTTTATTTGTAGCTGCTTGCGCATTTTGATGCAAAACTGTAAATTTACCTGTATACATACGTTTATCGACATTATGATTTGGAAAAGACTTCTGTGTATGACTATTAGCTAATTTACATTTTTTGGTTTGTTTTCTAAAAAATGTCTCTGGATGACTAGTTCCTCATCCGTCGTCTCTGCTAGCGGAGCTAGATCCTCTACTCCCACTCCTCCTTCGCTGGTCTTGTTTCCATCGGGTTGCCCAGAAGATAATCTCTGTCGCTGCAGTTCCACATGCTCTGTGAATCGGATGGCGTTGTTTTTGAGCACAGCTGCATAGTTCTCTAATGGTATTGTTGATGGGTAATTCTCTTTTGAGGCATTCTGGGAGGAGATGTGCTGAGAACGGTGCAATAGTAGATGTTAACCCAGGGGCAAAAATATCGCTAATACAGAAAAAACTTGAATCTTATGTGGATGCTCAGCCTAGCATTATCTACTTGGTAGTAGGAACCAATGGTATTGTTCAAGGCTATAACAGGAGTCCTGGCTATAAGTGCAGGCCTTTGATCTCATTAATTTTTCAGAGGACCTGCAGGTTGAATTTGCCGGTGTCTTGTTGTCTACCCTGTCTATGGCAGTCATACGTATGTGGTAAGTGACAGTATACATAGATTTATCGAACTGCTTGAAAGATGCCTAGGCTTCCTTATGACGCTAGGTGTCTTTGTAAATACAGGAACTGATCATAATATTAACCTGATTATAATACATGATTCTCCAAAAAGTTCTATTAAATTTGTTAATCTGCTAACAACATTTAACATATATTGTACTATAGTCCAACCTACAAGAGGACCTTCATCTCTGGATACTTCCCTTACCATGTTTAGTAATCTTTAGTTTGGCCTGTTGGAAGAATGAGGCCTCTGTTAGCGTGGACAGGGTGGCTAACCACAAGCATGTACTGCTTTCGTGTCATACTCAGATGTATGCCAAAAATATCAGACTCCCTAAATCATATCTTTTAGGGTGTATAATGAGGATACTGAAATGAATTTTGTGAGTTGTCTGGAACAGAGTTTGCACACCTAGTTTGACAAAATAAAAACATGATGCATATATAAATTTCTAGGTACTTTAAATATACTTACCATACTTACTTAAATATACTTACCGTACCTAAATATACTTACTTTCAATGTACATAAATATAAATTTCCTTTAATCTAGCTTTTGAACATTTCTTTACCATCAGCTTATGCAGTTGGTGTCTCATAAAACATATAAGGAAGGATCTCATGTTAGTAACTGGTTTACTCCGGAACTCTCTAGACTTAAGACTAGACTTATTCTAGTTAATGACTTAGTTGGCGTAAAACCGGAACTGCCAAGCCTACTTAAAATCTTTAGAAGTTAATATCGTAAAAAATTTAAAATGGCCAAGATCAATGCTAATGCCTCTCATATTTTAGGGGCTCCCAATCCCTGTAAGGCTGCCTGGAACGTAATAATCCAAAATAGGCCTCAACCCAAATCCAGTACTGTGGCTTCTACTTTTGAACCCCCTTATGATTTTAATTGCTACTTTGTAAACTCAGTTGACTGTATCCTGTCGAGTGTTCCAAATGTTACAAAAAATGTAGGCGTACCAGTCTTGCTGTCAAACATACTAAATGGTACAAATTCTTTTGAAGGAAATTGTGTTTCTGTGCAGGATATAGTCAGTGTAATAATGGGTTTCAACCCTTTCAACACCAGAATATATAGGCTTTTGGTGAAAATCTGTTGAGTGCCAAGAGCCTATATATAGCCAAGCGCCATGTGTCTGTTCTACGACAGAAGTCTATCTATATATATTGCCAGGTACCGTGCGAGCGTTGAACGCCAAGCGCCTATATATATATATATATATATATATATATATATATATATATATATATATATATATATATATATATATAGGCTCATGTTTATTTTGCGTTTTACAAAATTATTTTTAATTGAATCTCGATGAAACGGAGTCGAGATTCAATTAAACGATGAATACCAGTCTTCTCTACGAAGCTTCTGCCTAATACGCAACAACAAGAAGAAACTGGAGAGTTTCTAGGCAGCCATCCTGCGACGGGCCGCGGACTCGCCTTGGTTCTCACGAAATTGTGTTATCGCAGTACAAACTGGCCTTCCTACCGTTGGTGACTTTGCACGCTCCGTGGCGAGAAAGATGTATGATGTAGCAGAACAGTCTGAGTGGGATCACATCAAATTGTGAGCCACCAGTGTAGGACCTCCACAAATAGTGTGCCCTAGACTTAGGGTTCTTCTGGATGGCCATAATTGTTCACTTCTTTTTTATTCATATACTGGTTCATTTTCTTACGTCTACCTTCCATGCATCGTATTCGCCTTTCTACTTCATCTTGGATCATTTGTTTGTATCTATGCTTTTTAGCACATCTCCTATTTTATTAATATACATTTTTTAAATGTTTCTTTCCTTGGCACAAAAGCATTTTCAATGCTGATGCACCCTGCTTCATGCCATTAGATTCTCTTCTCTTTTCTCTTCTGAACTGAACTTCTATAGAAAAGATTCCAGGCATGTTTTATGAAAACTGTATTTCTATTAATTTATTTCTATAAAGTAGGGTAAAGGCAGATATTATTGGCACACACTAGTTATTGGCACCCTCTTTTTAAAATTATTGCTGTGAATAAACAAATCCATCTAAAATCCCCCCCCCCCCCAAAAAAAAAAAAAAAAAAAAAAAAAAAACAGCTGAGTATTTATTAGTCTATGTCTTATAAGTTGCAGTCTGTTTCAGTGCAGTAAAAAACTTCTGTTCCGGATGTTATAAAGTTATTAGAAACATGTGTCATATTAGAAGAAATTTAGCTTCATTTCTTACCAAAATCAAAAGTGAATTGAACTATTGTACTTCAGTATACTCACCCTCTGTAAATACTTTTGTATTGGGAATGTTATGGATTCATTAAGTACTATTGTTCACTTAACCTTACAGATTTTGTGTCTTTAGCTGCAAATTATGAGTCAGGGGGTGCCAACAAATGATTCTGATTTGTGTTTATTTTCAGTTATTTGCACTTAACTGGCAGTGCCAATAGCTCGTATTATCGGCATGCCAATAACTGGATCTTTTTATGTAATTATAGTTGGCACTGCCAATTACTGGTATTATTGGCATGCCAAAGAGGGTGAATACAGGTAATTTTGGCACACACTAATTATTGGCACTATCTTTTATAAGTTTTAAATTTAGTAAGCCTTTTATGTATCTTTTATGTGCAGGCAGAAAGCCTATGTATGATTAGTGATAAGTAACAACTTAAATATTGCAAAAATATGGGTGCCAATAACTAGTTCATCGATGTGCCAATAACTGCTGGGTGTAGGATGCCAATAACTACTATCATAAGCTATTTTTACTTCAAATCAATGAAAAAATATTATACGATATCAGATCTTGATTTTTGTTATATTCCCATTACATAAAACTAATACACTTTAAAATAGGAAAAAAGTTAGATAACATTAAGTGTTTCTGTGAAGTGTAGACGAAATTGAATGTCGTGGCGTCCCTTAAAGTGCCAATAACTTGATTTACCATAGTTTCGTATTTTTAAAACATGTTATTACATTTGAGAATAAGTAACAATAAAGAAAGGTACCTTTTATGCCTTATGTTTGTTGTTATATGTATGAAATTGCACGAAAAAAATAATACACAATAAAAATATACAGAATAACCAAAGTTAATGTAAATAGGTACAAAATGGCTAAAAAGTCGAGTTTTAATTCAATATTAATAAATCGAAAATGAATTGTTATTTCCAAATGCAAATAACACCGTTTTGTTGGGAACTAAATTTAGTACATAAAATAATATGGTTTAGCAGCATACACATACTTTTAGAATATGTTTTAGTGGTAGAAAATTAAAAAAAATAATAATGTAACTCTTTTTTATTTTATTTAGCTTTATGTTACGATGTTATAAGAAACTTGTTACTTTATTACATATTGAAATGTTGCTGCTTTTTATCGCGAAAAATAAAAAAATGGTACAAAAAACTATTCTACCATTAAAAATACCAGAATGACAGTAGTTGTAGTGTAAAGGTACAAAAACGGCAAAAAGAGCCTGGCGTTCTAGGGCACTTTCGGCATTACTCGCCTAGCCTGGTTCAGATCCTCAGCACTGAAACGGCTTGCGTGGTGGCGACACATACGCATAATGTCCTGGCGTTCAAAGTGTAAGCAGTCAATTAGTAAGGATGTTTATGGGATCTTTTGAAACGTATGATATGGGTACTGGCTCCTTTACTGGCTCATTTGATAAATGTGTGTTTTCTATAACATAGACATAACAATAAATAATAGATAGACATAACAATAAATAAATAAACAGTTGTTTACTAAAATTGTGTCTAATATATTTGTTGAAATGGCATTGCTTTTGATGAATAAATACATTCAGCTCCTTATTTATGTTATTTTTCTTTACCTACTGAAACAGGTAAAGTATTAACAAAATATATAATCCTTAGTCAACATATACTTAAAATGATCAGACTTTTTTTCCGGAGCAGCTTTTGTTTCTATACTCTCTGTCTAACAGAAAGACGATGAACGATGAAAGCAACAATCTTTTCGTCTCTTCCGGTGTAACACTACCCATCGCTTAGGAGTTAGATCTAGTAAGGTAAGGTTTATGATATTATCTTCAGGGTACAAACTAATCTAAATCTGTAATTAAAAGTATAAAGAAATAAGTGTACAAGTGAATTATAGAGAATGTTTTAAATACATACAGTCTAGTCAACTTTCTTCGATATTTCCAATCATAACCTAATTACTTTATACATATTCTGTATTTATCAGCCCTATAAGCGGGATTATACCAGAGTAAACTACATAAAATTGCCAACTCAGTCTGGAATCTTGAGTTGGCAACCAGCTATCCCACAGTTGGCAACTAAATATTTTGTCTAAGTATCTATTGCCAACAACATTAATGTAATTATAATATATAGTTCTCATCATGCATGATTTAGCTATCACTGGGAATTAACCCTAGATCAGGTGAACCAATATGTGCTTCCTACTGCTAGGTCCTTTTTTTGTACAAATCATAAAACATACTAAATATGCTCTAAATGTAAATGTTATCAT
This sequence comes from Stictocephala bisonia, assembly GCA_035578905.1. Lineage (NCBI taxonomy): Eukaryota > Metazoa > Arthropoda > Insecta > Hemiptera > Membracidae > Stictocephala > Stictocephala bisonia. Next base: position 1,486,558 of record JAQJVL010000164.1, on the reverse strand, counting down.
ATCTTTATTCTTCTCAAGAATTGTACTTTCACATACTACCACCAACACTTCCTAAAAGAATTGGTAGGCTAAATAATTACTGTTGATGATTGAAAGCATTTCTAAAATTGTGTACATAAATTATAACAACACCACATAGGAGCACTAAAAATGTTTTATAAATAATTCCAAGATCGCCAAATTGTTTATTATTTAGTTCACTGTAATATTATGTTTTTACATTTTAGATAAACTAGTATGTTTTTTGGAAGTGACACTATAACACATTATACTACACTAAACACAACACATAATTTTATCCATTTAAATAGTAATTTAAATAACACTTACAGCGAGTAAAACACTCACATAGAAAATCAGACACGCAATAAGTAAAAATGGCCATATCTACTCTGGCTGTGGCGTTGATGGCCTCTGCTTCTTTCAGTAAAGTGAAAACTTGTCACTTAACCATTGCCAACCTACTTAACGAAATTCACTCGAAGCGGCACTGATCACTTGTTTTTGGGAAATCATGTAAACAAGGGTACACAAAAACATTTTTTGTAAAATATCCAATGCAGCTAAGAGAATTCAATTTTGTTTTTTTGGATAGAGTATTTCATTCGAGATCTACAGACTTACATTTGGTACGTCTTATTCCGTCCTATGGTTAATCTTCAGTGATAAGTCAAATATCGAGAATTTTATCCCTCCAGACCTCTGCCGGGTGGGAATTGAGCAGGAGTTTCAACTTGCACGTTCTAATTTTATTTCCTACGTTTATGAAATGGCATAAAAAAATGATTAAAAATCTGATATGTATAGAACAGAACACCCTGCATCGATTGGTACTAACTTTGTAGCAATTGCTTGATAATTAACATATGTTTTATAGATTTTAATGCAACAGTATAAATTATTCCATTCCTCGCTCTTAAAAGGGGATTTTTGAACAGCGTAAATTATGTCCTTCCTCATGATCTAGGACTAGGGTTAACCTTCGAATCGACAGCTACTTAATCCCAAACTGTCAAGCCATTTTTGGTAGATTTACAGGGTTTTTAAATATAAATATATAACAATTATTTATACGCTGAAGCCTAAAATTACGGTAATTGTACACTTTCTTGTCGTCTCTGAAAATTCAATTTCTTGTTGAAAAACGGGTGTATGAGTTTATATTGGTGGTTGATTTTATCCGCGGTAACTTGTTTTTTACCCTAAAATCCAAAAATTTGTTTTTAACCCTTGACTGTGAGTCCTGGCGCTTCGAATTCCATTTTCAAATGTATATGCAATCGCGGAAAGTAGGCACGTCGCGTGCTCTTTTGTAAAACTCAATAAAACATATGTTAAGTAGGCACGTCGCGTGCTCTTTTGTAAAACTCAATAAAACATATGTTTATCATAAAGCAAGTGTTACAAACTTGTTACCAATCGACGCAGAATGTTCTGTTCTGTACATTTCATATTTTAAATAATTTTTATACAATTTTCTAAACGTAGGAATAAAATTAAAACGTGCAACTTGAAATTCCTGCCCGGCGGAGGGGTCGGGAGTGGGAAAAATGGCAGATGTTTGTCGCATAACTGTACAGTAACCAATAGTTCGAATCAGGTGTACAAACTACGTCTGCAGTGAATGAAATACTCTAGCCAACGAAACAAATTACAATGCTGTAGGTGCTTTGGTTGTTTTATCAAAAATGTGTTTGTATACCCTTGTTTGCATGTTCTTTCAAAAGCCAGAATCTAATATCTATATAGCCGCTCGTGTAACTCACTCACTCACTGACTCACATATACAAATTCTAACCCACTTCCAGATGAGCTAGAAACTTGAAATTTGGCACACTTGTAGCTTTTGCAAAGCAACAGACGGGAAAATTCCGAAAATTAAAAATTTATAATTTTTAACCCTACAAAAAAATCAAAATGGCGGACAGGAATTTTGAATTTTGTGCAGAGATTTACTAACGGCTTGATTGTGGGCAAACCGTTGGTTGTAGAACAAATCTGACAGCATACTCCAGATTTGTAATTAAATTTCCTACAATTTTGGTCATGTAAAATTTTTTGTATTTTTGATAATAACTACGCAAAATGTTCAAAAAATGTTATTTTTGTTTTGTTTTTCTTATTTTATTGCATTATAACGATAATTTAAGAACTTAAACCTCTATACACTACTTAATTTTACTAATTTGTTAACAAAACTACTATTAAATTCGATTTTGCACTGTCCGTAACCTAGAAAAAATCCAAAATGGCTGACGTGAAAACGTTTATCTTTTTGCAGAGTTGAGGTTTTTGTTTTACTGAAACTTTAATTTTTAGTTTAATTAACACCAAATGATATATTCCAATTGACAATAAAATTCTGCACAAAAAGTGTACTGTGTTTTTTTGTGCTATATACAATAGTTTCCTCAGAAAAAGTTGGTAAACTTGAGTTCTTTCGAAAACACGTGATTTGTTTGGAATAGTTCCTCCCATTTAAGCATGATTTAAAGGAGCTAAAAACTTAAAACCCTACACGTTATTTACGTATAGAACTTTGCTATAAAACTGCAATAAACTTTGATTTTTCACTTTTTATAACCTAAAAAAATTTCAAAATGGCTTACGTGAAATTGCTGTACTGTTTGCAGACTTGAAGTTTTTGTTTTACTGAAGCTGTAACATTTAGTTTAGATAGCATATAATGAAATTTTCAACCTAAAAATTAGATGCTGTACAAAAAATGTAATGTACATACAAAAATCTATGTACCACAAAAGGTACATACTATAGTTTCCTCGCAAAAAGTCAGTAAAGTTAAGTTTTGTCGAAAACAAGTTATTTTTTAGAAGAGATCATCCTATTTAATCATGATTAAAAGAAGCCAGAAACCTACAACCTTACATACTATTTACCCTCACATTTCCTGTTACTAAAATGCTATACAATTGTATTTTGCACTTTTCATATAAATAAAAAAAAAATCATGGCTGACGAAAATACGCTTACCTATTTGCAAAGTTGAGATTTTTGTTTTACAGAATCTGTAATAATTAGTTGGATAACACCTAATAAAATATTCAAACTAACAATTCAATTCTGTACGAAATGTGTCATAAACTTTTTGTGGTATATTCAATCGTTTCCTCACAAAAAGTTTATAAATTTGAATTTGTGCCTCCGTTATCAACTTAGATAGTATTCAATAAAAAACTAAGATAATTTCTTATGATCATCTTAGATAGAACCCCCCCCCCCTCAGATCATATTGGAAGCCCCCTGTGATCAACTGATAATCACCCGTTATCATCTAAAATGGCGGACGGGAATTTTGAATTGCTGACAGTATACTTCAGATTTGTAATTAAATTTCCTACAATTTTGTTAAGAAGTAATTTTTTGGTATTTCTGATATTAACTATGCAAAAATCATCAAATTTCACTTTTCGTTTAAAAATTTCTATTTTTGTTAGGTTTTCGTATTTTATTGCTGTATTACGATAATTTAAGACCCTAAAACCCGTACACACTATTTAACTTTACTACTTTGTTACAAAAACTGCTATAAAATTTGATTTGTAACTTTTCATAACCTAGAAAAAATCAAAATGGTTGACTTGAAAACGCCAACCTGTTTGCAGAGTTAAAGTTTTTTATACTGAAGCTGTAATATTTAGTTTGGACAACATCTAATAGAATATTTAAATTATATACTTAAACGCTTTATATATATTATACATTTCCTCACAAAAAGTAGGTAAAGTTGAGTTTTGTCAAAAATATGTTACTCACTTATTCACTTACGTATTCAAATTGTGTACAAAACTTTACGGACATTTAAACTATATATAAAAACAATTTGTATTCATTTTTGTTGCCTAAAGGCCAATCATAGTTTTACACTGTATTTTTGGAATTTGTTTGTTGGTTTAGGCGCCCTCCAGCGGCTGCGATAAACGTTTTTATAACAGTTGGTAGGCCGGGCCTTTGTCGATTGAAACGAGTCGCTGAAGCGTCTGCGAGAAACGCTTTTAGAACGGTTGGTAGAACGGTCTTCAGTCGATTGAAACAAGTCCCACCCATGTTATATAAGGATGACGCTGCTTTTCATGCCTTAGTCTGCTGACACCCTACGGCCTCTACACGCTTGAATTACCTTCAGTACTGAACTGTTCAATTGTTTGGCTTTCTGCCCAATTGAAAACTGAATCGTTTTCACTGCATGGTGAGACGAATCTTCTATCATCGCTATTTTTCAACATAAACTCTAGGTTTATTCTCTCGTTTCTTTCATTTAATACGTTTTTATTGTGATTAATAATCAATCACAAATTTCTTTTGATTGTTTTCGAGACTTTATACTATTTTTTGTTTCCAATTTCTTCCTCTCCATTTACTTTAATTGTAATTTTACATTTTAACTCTCTACGATGGCTTCTAATCAACAGAATTTTTTTTGTGTTGCCGAGGGGTACTTTCATCAAGGCAACAATGAACTCTTCACATGGATTAGAAATGCTCAGTGTGTGGATAATTCTGCTTGTCCCCTTGCATGGAAGAGTCTTGGTGGACATTTCACGACAACTGCAATCGATACAATCCTTATGAGTGGTGATCGCATTTACAAAACTCTGCGTAGTGAGAATTGTACTGGCTATGGGCGATACTTGTTTCCAAAAGAATTACCATCAGTCATTCATGTTTTGAATCAGTCAGTTTCTCTGTTACAACTAGAGCACATTTACGATGCACTTTATTCTCTAACGAAAGATGCTTGGCATGACACTGTTTCGTCACTTACTGAAAAATTACAAGACATATTGGCTGCAAATCAAAGAGATTTAGGATTCCTTTTCATGGGTCAAACAGTTACTGTCTCCTTTTGGAGGGTAAAGAACTGCTGTATCTGTTTGATCCACATCCAGTGAATGAAAAGCGCCATTTTGATTTGCCTATTTCTGTGACAGCTACTTTTCACTGGCCAGTTTGATGTTGTCGAATGCAGCTCTGGATGGAGTTGCAAGACAGTTCACCATAACTCAGCTGACTTTGGGAAAAACTGCTACACAGGACCTTACTATCGTCCCTGAAGAACCGCGAATTGATTACCCTCCAAGCCAATTGTATGAACCAATCTGTACATCTAATGTAGACTCGCAGGAGTCTTATGTTGATGTTAAGTTAAAATTGATGCCTGTGGTAGTGTTATCACCCTTAAAAGAAATGTCTCCTTCGACCAGGCCATTATTTAACAAAATGCCTGGCAGACCTAAAAAGGTTAAGCGAGGACGTCCAAAGAGCTTGACAAGTAGTCGACAGGAACAGCTTACAGATGCAAAAAAAGATACAGTAAAAATAAATCTCAGATAAATAGAGGTGCTGTAAGACGTTACACTGACCAGCATCCCGAGATCACCGAGAAGCTGTTCCACGTTATAACGATCAGAATCCTGGAGCTTCCTGCCAGAGAGTAGAGGCTTTACGATTGAAGAATCCCTCATTTTTCAACATGAGACATGTTTCTACTCTCCTTGCTCGGAAGATTGGTGTACAAGGCCCAATAGCGTACTGGAGAGACAACGATTTAAATGGCATTAGTTCATTTAACCCGCCAGTGGACTCATGCCGGCTAAAAGACCGCAAGCAGCCATTTTGTTTGGCAGAGGGCTGACCGTGAGTCACAACTACACCCCCCTCCTGCTACTTGTTGAGGACAACATCCGTAAGGTCTGGAGGGGTAGGGAGACCAGATAGTCACCTTACGAGCTTCGGCGTGTGTGTTTGTTTTATCGTGCGGTCTTTTTGGTTGGCGAAGAAGATGAAAGCAATTCATCCGACTGAACAAGGCGTGTATATTTTACAGTATATATACGCATTGTACAATATTTAAGTCTTATTCAAATGTAATTTTTTTAACTTTTTAATTAAATAACAATATACAATTATTATAAAAATATCAAACAATCAAAACTTCAAAAATTAAATAAATTAATTAATTCAGTTATTTTATTATATAATTGTAATATTAAGATGTATAAATCATGTATACAATGTTATTGAAATAATAAAAGGTTTTTTTGGATAAAATAGAAGTATTTCCTTTATTAAAACCATAAACAAAAAAATGCGGTCAAAAAGACCCCATGAGTCCACTGGCGTAATGAAGTACATGAGTCCACTGGAGGGTTAAACTCCGTAAAGTATGTCTTTGGGAAGATGAAATTTACAAGTGTTCGTACTGTCATGCTCGACTGTTTGAGGAAGAGAAAGACAAAAAAGTGGCGCTGTGGTGAGGGAGCATATAATATTCTTAATCTACCTCCTTTGGATGCGCCGTTTTATACTAATCGTCTTTTCCTAGAACGAGCCAGAGCTTACAACGACCTGTTTGCCTTCTGTGCACTAGAGGTGTCTAGTGGGTACCGTCATCCTAGTGGACTCTCCTTCTTCAAAATCGAAGGAAGAATGTACCACCAAGTTTACAATCTGGACGCCGCTGGTCAAAGGTTCACGCCTAGGGGCGGGGACGTTCAGTTTGTCATCCGGTGCCGTCTTTACATCGACGATGGTGAGGAGCGCAAGAATATTGCCATGGGTAGATCTCTCAATGCCAATTTGATTGAATCTATCAATTCTTATCTCACTACTTCAAATCCTTTCATTAATGAGTTTCGCCGTTTGAGCAATGAGCTATTTATCAACGCTCATTTACAGTTTGAAATTACAAATAGATCTACCCACGGCCCTGTTCTTGGTGATAGGCAAACAGGTGTGGAAGTGCATGCTGTTCTCAGTAACTCACTCACGTATACAAATTCTAACCCACCAAGGGGGTTTGGGGGCGAAGCCCCCAACGAGCAAAGCGAGTTATAATATATGGGCCCATATTACAAGTTGGCAAGAGGTATATTAGTGTAATAATAGTTGTCAGTAAACAAGTGGTGCCACTTGTTGAGCAGACATGTCTCTTCCATCAACTCGATAACAACTTTCTGTGTAAATGGGTCAGACCCACCTGTGAAAAAGTCACTACCAGAGTACAATTCAACAGAAATCACATAACCTGAAGCACAGTCACACAACTCAAATTTTTGTATGCTAAATCTCGAGTGCCGTTTGTTTGGCATGTATTGGATGAAAATACAACGGTTCTTCATACCGATCATACTTTCATCCATACATATCTCTTGACTTGGCACAAAATGACGTCTAAACACATTATTCATCTCGTCAATGAAATCTCGAACCTTTACCCAGGGGTCATAGTTAGGATGTCCCCTGCGAAAAGCAGTTTGAGAACTCTCTTGGAACTGTGACATAATGAGTTTGAATTTATTGAATGACATTTGCTGGTGATAGAACTATTGGAAACTAATTGGAGATTTATCCCAGTAATGTGACAGTTTGCTGCACCTTATGAGGTATGGATTCAATAATAATCCCCAAAACTTCTTCATTTCTGCTACTATAACACCTTCGAATACCTGAAATGAGAACCTAGGCTTAGGGTTCCATCTCTCAGCATTCAATGGATGTTCAAGTGCGCAAACCTGTTTTTGGCGTCTACCATAATTTACCAGATAGTAGCTGTCATGAACAATTAGTAGAAATCTAGCGGACTACTACTGTTACCGATCTCTTTCTGGCCAACATCTCGAATCCTAAACTACTGCCTTATGTCCCCTTGGGGTTCATTGTGTCACAGAATTTATGTAAGGATAAGGATAAGGATCCAAGGGTCACAGAGTTTAGGTGTTGGAGTCGGCCGGAAGAAACTCCTCTTCTGAGAAGCGGCTCTTCCTCCGACGGGTTGTAGACATCCTCACTGCTGCTGTCGTCTGGTTCCTGCTGAACTCCACTCATCCCGATGTCGAAATTGAAGTCTTCTGCAGCAACATCTGTAGCCGTGTAGATGACTTCAGCAGGAGGAGTCTCATCAATGATGGACGATGAAGGACCCCTTTCAGAAAGTACGGAGGGATCTGCTTCGGACATGATCTTGAAGATGTCATCGTTGTCAGGATCAAGGGTTCGGTCCAGCAGACAATCAATCTCCAATCGACTGATATTAGACATTGTTCTAAATTATAACATACAAATGTTTTGTTTGAAATAGTAAAATACCATTATGGGAAAATTATGTTTACTGTTCCTAAATGTAGCAATTTAGTACAGTATTTATAATAAATATAAATATGACTAGTCAAACGCACTCATTTCTATTATTATTGATGTTTATAATTTAAGTGATTATTTTTTGTATTTATTTTAGGCCTAATATCAAATTACGATAATTAGATTTATATATTCTTATTTGTATACTTAATATTTTAAAAAGAAAAATTATGTTTTTCAACTTATGTGAATAGGGATTAGCTAGGACTAGTCTTCAGTGTGCAGTGAATAACTAATTTTGATGTTATAATTAATTCATATAAACTTAAAATGAAATTTGAACATTCTTTGTATGCTAGACTGATGTTTTTATAATAATAATTAGGATTTTGTGCAATAATAATAGACACTATTATGTTATAATAAAAACAATGGTCAAAACTAATTGATATCTTTTTCAATATTTTTTTACATTAAACACCACTGTAACACATTATACTATCACAACTCTACACATGACACATAATTTTGTAATAAAAATATGAATTTAGAACACTTACAGCGAATAAAACACTGACAAGTTAAATCTGACGCGAACCAAGACTGAATATAAAAATGGCCAGGTCGACTATGTCATTGCCGGGCTTTCTCCGTCTTCTCGACAAACAAGAAACTTGTCATGTGACCATTGCCAACGTACTGCACAGAAATTCCTCGAAACGGCACCAATCGACTTGTCAACTTTCTGTCTTTGTGGATAATTTTTATTGGTTTCTATCTCAATAAATAACTTATTAGCTGAACTTTTATCAAAGGCATAAATTATGCTTCGACTCTCTTTTGGGAAAACAGATAAATAATGATTCATAAAAACATTTCTTGTAAAATACCTAATGCATCTGAAACAATGCAATTTGTTTTGTTGGATAGAGTATTTCATTCCCCAAAGACTGATATTTGGTACAACTTATTCTGTCTTCTGGTTGTTCTTCAGTCATTCGACAAACATCAGCAATTTTACTCCCTCTAGACCTCCGCCAGGCGGGAGTTTCGCATTGCTCGTTTTAATTTTATTTCCTATGTTTATAAAATTGCATAGAATAATTTAAAAAAATCTGAAATGTATAGATCAGAACCTTCGATTGGTACCAACTTTGTCGTGCTTGCTTGATGATAAACATATGTTTTATTGATTTTAATGCAGGAGCATAAATTATGCTCCACCTCACAATTCAGGGTTAAAACTCGTATTTTTTGTAGAATTTATCCACAATATTTATTATAGTTCTGGATTTTGTGGAAATCTGGAAAACCGATCTATTTAATACAATTTTTAACTATACAATAAAATAATGTCAATTAATATTTTTAACTATTGGACTATTATTTCAACTCTTCCTAGTGAGCTATTAGAAAACATTTCAAACTAACATAATTAGAAACACAAATATTTGGATAAAGAGTTTAAATATTTTGGGAATGCTATTAACTCTAGGAATGTCTTAGAACTCACAAAAGTAAATAACACATTATCTACATTCTGAAAATACGTTAATTGTAATGTCATTCAAACGTATTTTCAATTAATTGTAAAAAGCTTTATATTAAGTTTATACACAAATAGTTATTTACTCGTGCTTAGTTATGGGACAGACATATTTGGCAGTAATATTTCAACTTAATTAAAATAAATGTTAAATTAGGGGACTACCATATACTTCAATGATTTCAACTATTACTATTCAATGATAATACTATTTGTGTGCCAAATCAGTTCGATCCCAATCAGAGTCAATACATTTTGAGAAGGATCAGCTCATAACCACCGGCTGTTCATTTGTCATTGGGCTATTAATTAATGACACTTTCTAAGGAATAGTCGGCCTTAGTTTGTAACAATGACTACATTCGCTCATCTACACTCATCACAATCATTCGAAATCCATATTCGCCCATATCTTGACGATCGGCGTCTTATGAATAAATAAATAAATAAATAAAACTCGTCAATTAGACATTTCAATAAAACTCTTCAAAGAAGCAATGTTTACACCACCATACATGTACATAAACATTATAAACCTAAACAGCTGTTATTTTATATATATATTTTTATTTTTTTTAATAAAAACTCGGTAGTGTTGGTGGTAAGTTAATATAAATCAATTTACTAAAATTAGTTATGTGACGAGTCAAGTGTATCTTGACTCAAGTCAGACTCGACTCTGCATTTTCACAGTCACTGAACTCGTTTGTCACTGACAAGTGACGAGTCAGCGGTTTACGTTGCCATTGTGGCTCGAGTTGGACTCGACTCGGCTTGCATTACAGAGTTGTCACTCAACTTGCCAGTCGTCGCCGACGAGTCTAGCCAGTTAGCAGTTCGTAAAATCATCTTCTGGTTTGAGTAGACTTGGAGGAGTTAAAAAACAACATACTGGTTTGCAATTAATTATTTCAATTGACCTTCCATGTTATGTGAGTAATTAAAACAAATATTGAACTAAATTATGCAGTTTATTTTACTCGATACTAAAATAACAAGTTTAATAACTAATTAAATAAGGTTTAACAAAAGCAAGCTAAACTAATCGTTAAATAAAAAAATAAGATATAATCATAAGATATATAATAAGTATAATTTTACTAACAAAAGTGAGACAAAACTAAGATAATAAACTAGCTTGAGCATGTTTTGTTTGAATAATTGAATAAAGAGTAATCTAAAACCTTTGTAAACTTTGATTATTGAATTTTAGTAGAGGTACAATATAATGCTCAAAAATATGATAGTGAAATATCAAAAAGCAATAAATATAAAACAAATGGTGAAACATAACATATATATATATATATATATATATATATATATATATATATATATATGCATATATAAGCCATTCACCACTCATCATATTTCTCCAAAACTATACGTTCAATTGACTTGAAATTTTATACATAGGTTTATCTTGGCCCCTAGAGGCTCACTTAGAAAGGATTTTTCTCTCCGAACTCACGACTCAATTCCACTGGTTTCTAAAATGCTCATGGTATTCTTATGAAGCTATATTAATTGATTTATTTGTTTTTATTTAACAGCTGTTAAATAAAAACAAATCGAATAAAATTTTGGTAGACTAAACTTTTAAAATTAAAAATAATTTATTACAGTAGTAAATTATATATTACATCAGCTGTTCTAAATTGGATAATAATGTGAATAATAGTGGAAAAATACTATGCAAACTGAAAGCTTGCTGCACATTTCCATTATATAATCAAACTCAATATTATGATCTGCAAAGCAGGGGGGTATAGCTAGTTTAATAGTCAAATACATTATTCATTCAAATGGAAAAATGAACTGAACTTATTTAATTGAGTAATTAAATAAATGCCAGCAAAAATGGCTCAACTCTACTTATTATCGATGTTACTGTCAAGACGGGACTCCTTACAAACTTTTGAGTGATTTCCGTTTTGACTCGTTTAGCCTGAGTCAACTCAACCAACACTTCGAGTTCAGTCAACTCGCTGGCCGGTAAGTTGGAAGTCCTCGTTAAACCTCGGGAGAGTTCGGGTTTGACTCGTTTTACTCCGAGTCAACTGAACTAACATGTCGAGTCAACTTGCTGGCTGGCAAGTCTTAAGTCCTCGTCAATCTTCGGGCAAGTTTGGGTTTTATTTACCATGAGTCAACTCAACTTACACCTCAAGTTGAGTCAACTCGCTGGTCAGCGAGTCAGAAGTCCTAGTTATCCTTTGGGCGAGTTCGGTTTATGACTCGAGTCAACTTGCCAAGCAATGAGTCAGAAACTTTGGTCAATCTTCGTATGAGTTAGTTTTCGACCCCTTCACGTACAATAGCAAGCAGTACAATTCTATTTCATAGTTCAACTCGAGTTAAGTCAAGTCGGGGCTTAACTCGAATTGACTCAATTTGTCGACTCGACACATCACTAACTAAAATAATAAAATGTGATAGGCAAATAATATTCCTTCAGACCATGATCATTTAAACAATTAATTTATAGCCTAAAGAAAATATGGGTATAGAACGTAGTTATTTTGTATTTAGAAAAATTTAAGTTAGTAAGACATTAGAGAGTAACTCTGTAATCATTTCTCACTTGTTGAATTATTACATAAATATTATATAATTTGAATTTGCAGCATAAAGGTTAATGTGTTGGTATTACATAAAGTACTGAATATGTGTTGGTAACTAAAACATTATTTAAAAAAAAATAATAATATGGTAATGAACATCATTAAATAATTGTTTGAATAATTGCTGCCCAGATAGGTCATAAAAGAATTGTTATTTTAAATTTAAAATTTCGTCTCATGAGATTCTTTTTCACGAATACTGTACTAATAAATAACAATACATTTAACATGAAATCAAACTCTCACATATACATTTAAAATATACTTATAGGACTACTAATTAAAGCATTAAATAAATAAATATTTTATTACAACTGCATCACATTAAAAAATAATAATAGTAAAAAATTTTAAAAACCGGTAGACTGCTCAACATTTCTCTTTACTCTTATTTTTTTAAATTATCAGTTACCTATGCTCAATAAAATTGATTGAGGTGTACTGTAAATGGTTTGAAATATACTTTGCTTTAACCCTACTGGAATCAAAATGGTTCCTCATCCCACCATAACCAAAGAATATAATGGCATATTTGTTATCTATTTTGTGGACTCATATCAATCAACTCATAAAACATGATGAAAAACTAAAAGGAAGGGAAATCTATAGGAATGCCATACAAGACAGTGCCACGCGGTGTCAGTGACCACCGGACTGCTGTGGAGGAACCTTCCCCTTACCACAGAGACTGTTCTTTGCTACGTTTCACCCGCTCTGTGAGTGATCCAATTAGAGTAGTATACATTGATGGTGTAGTCTTACAGACACAGGGAAGAAACGGAAATAGAAGAAGGAGATGAGTCATATTCTGCAAGCATGTGCTAGAATAAGTGGGAAGTGGTTAAATAGTTAACTCTCTTGATGTATAGCAACTTAGTTGTCTATTAAAGTTGACAACTTTCTTAGATCTTTTACGACTCCTCGCAGGAACCTGTTGACAACTGAAATATTGGTTATCAATTTCTAAAATTGGTTGACAACCTAATGAGTTGATATTATGTTTACACAGAATTATACAAAAAAAGTTTTGCAGCTTCAGTTTTTCAACTCTGGTATAAATCCGCCTTAATAATAATTAAATTATTGAAGTAGCATAATTTGAATGTGTTTTATTTCTTTCATTAAAAAATTAATGTTAGTTCTATCCTGGACTACAAGTTACTAATTTTATCATTTAGAATTACAAGTTACTAATTTTATCATTTAGAATATTTTATTTATAAATAATTTAAAAGTGAAATTATATGACATCTAATTAATCCTGGATCTGGCAGTTGATAAACTTTTATCGACAGGCCCTATATTACTGTTTGTGCATATTCTTATTGATTCATCTGGGAATGATTATTATTGGAGTAAAGACTACACTGATTTATATGTTCTCTTTTTCAGTAAGCCTACATTAGCCTCTTAAGGAGCAAATATTCAGTTCAATTATTGTTTTCGATTTCAAATAAGTTTTTTCTGTGTTACAAATGCAAAAACAGAAAGACGTAAAATATAGTTTCAAAAGTAGGCCTTTGTGCAAAGAACAACAAATGTTTTTGTGAAAAATTCAAAACATGAAAAATGTCCCCAAAATGGTTTTTTGTGTAAAATAATGAGTATATTTCTATTTTCATTGTATTAATGAAATATGTTAAGTAAATAATAAAAGTTAATACTTTTTGAAACATGAAGAGAAATGTAGAGTTATAAATTATGGGTATATTGAGTAGAAAATCTCCAACATTTCTAATTTGACTTGCTGGATAACAAGCAAGCGACCCTCTAGCTCGGGGTAAATGTAGAGTTATAAATTATGGGTATATTGAGTAGAAAATCTCCAACATTTCTAATTTGACTTGCTGGATAACAAGCAAGCGACCCTCTAGCTCGGGGTAACTGCAATCATCACAAAGTTGGCCTAGCGTTTGAAATGAATGCCAACTTTAAATTCAGGACATCAGATTGCGGTCTCTTTTTTTGTAAATGCTGTGTTTTCATTTTTTCTAGTAACATTTCAAAGTTAAGAGGGGGTGTGGGAGAGAGTACTTAAGTGGTGGAGGGAGGTGTATCACTGTGACGCCCTGGAACTGGAGCAGTAACTAGAAAATGAGTGCTTACAATACTGTTCCTAAACTTTCTACTCAGAGTGGTAGCTACACAAGATTTAAAACTATACTAAGCATTTAAGAGCACCTTGTCAATGAATTTCTTCCAGTACTGCTTAGTTTATCGGATTCAGGTCAAGTGAAATAGGTATGCTTAGTGATAATTTGTTTTTTACACCACTATTTAGCAAGTTTCTCGAGGGGAATATTGGTGTAGTTTGATAAATATTGAATAGCTTCGAAATAACAGAAAAACTAGCAACTAGTTAGCTGTCTGCATTAGAGAAATGACGCTAACAAATGCTCACAGAGAAATTTATATTTGGTTTTCATTTAAAACAGTTCTAATTACTTGTTACTTTTGACAATGAAACCTTGCCTTGGAAAGGAATGTGTGTTTTATTTCAAATAGTTTTTTAATTAGCATAATACGTGTTGGTACATAGTACAAATAAACGTCATACAACACAAATTTATTACAATATAAGCACAAAATGCACAAATATATTACAATACAAGTACAAAATGCACAAATATTATGGTAATCGATTTCGGTGAACCACGCTCACCTTCCTCAGACCAGAGGGATTCACAAAAGAATCCCTTTTTGTGAATCCCTCTCTCTGGTCTGAGGAAGGTGAGCGTGGTTCACCGAAATCGATTACCATAATATTTTTGCATTTTGTACTTGTATTGTAATATATTTGTGCTTATATTGTATTAAATTTGTGTTGTGTGACGTTTACTTGTATTTTATTTCAACAAATTATAGTGCAAGATAGACTAATAACTAAATATCACGTTATTTAATGTTGCTGGCTATAGAATAGTTATAGTTAAATTGAGCTAGCTAAATTAACGTGTATGTAGATGTACTGTAATTTTAAATGTAGAATTCTACCTAATTGTGTGATTTTTAACCATTTATCTCAAATTTTGTTTTTGTTGTAGATAAGCAACAATGGCTATAAGACCTGTGTATCGACCAACAATAGTGAAAAAGCGAACCAAGCGGTTCATAAGACATCAAAGTGATCGATACATAAAGTTGAGGGTAAGTGAATTTTTATTTTACCTTTCACTATTACAGTAGACTCCCTCTCCTTCGGCCTCGGTTAGTTCAGTTTCTGTATGGTTTGGCTGGCCACCTGCGTATGAGTCACATACATACCAACCGGAAGAGTATCATGGGAAGTTAAATATTTGCTCTAAAGTTGACCAGTTCCGCTCAGTCATTACTGTCGTTTAGTCATCTACTTGCTCTAGTTGACATTACAATAACGTAATACAGTATAGCTTAATGGTGGTGTATTATACAGTACTATATTTCTATCATCGAAATTGAGGACGATATTAGTCACGCTGAGGGCATGGCAGCAACCTACGTAGAGCAGCAGACGACATCAACGGAAGTCGAAATTTGTTTATGAAAAAATGGTGTGACTACACACACAAGAAAGGGGTTGATAAAAAAGTGTATAAGAAGATTACTGATTTCTTTTTAAGAATTAATATTTTACTGTAGATATCATTTTTATTTTTCATCATCCTATATGTCTAGGCCTAACTTAATGTGCTTTGTTTTACGGTCCAATGAGATGGAAAAATCCAAATAAAAAAAAAAAGCTCTTCAGGTTCTTGGCCTTCTTTTCAGAGTGTCAAAGACCTTCAATGATCTGAATGCCTTGAAGATGTTATACTGCTGTCTTGTTAGACCGCATTTGGAATATTGCAGTGTGGTATAGTCACTTCACCAGATGTACTTAAGATATGAGATTGAAAGAGTGTAGGGTATATATTCTCACAAACAATATATACCCTACAGTATGTTAGCTCTAAGATGGTGTAACACAGTGGTAGGGTATGGAAACAACAAATCTGAGATATATAAACTCAGAAGTTCGACCTGGTGATGCAAAACTGTCTGTGGGAAATGGGAACACAGCTGTCGTAGCGTGAGAAAGTCAGAAATATGCACATAACATCCGTTACCTGATTATGTGGTATTGCTGAGCCGGAGATTACTATCCGCAAGGTCAACCTTTTGTTTTTAAAAATGGTGTTTGATCATACATCTCAGATGAATGTATTCTTCTGTTGTACTGGGTCGTTTGACCGGTACATTTGTTACTTGTCGTCGTGGTTTGCTAGGCTGCCTGAGATCGCTAGTACACTGCGATTTGTTTACTTTAGTGGCCGTTGGCTAGGACTGTCGTTCCGTGGTTCCATCTCTCGGTCTGTCGGGTTGACCAGTCTACCTGAGTCACTGAAAGTTTCACGACATGTTGTCTGGCTAAGAGACTCTTAAACTCCAGGGTCCTGGAGTGGGACATTTTACCCTCAGCCTGCTGTCCGGAGGAAGTTCTGCCATCTCTACTGCTAGCCTGGCCTGGGGACCATGTGATTGAGCCAAGTTTCGCCCCGCGCTGCCCTCTACATCTTTGAGTGGGGTTCTTCAGTCCTCAGGTCAGTGCGTTCCTTGTTGTTCCCGGCGGCTGAGCTGAGGGTGGTTACCAATTTAAAATATAAAAAAAAAGAAAAATATAAAAAAAGATTCTCCACTAGGCCACTCCCTACAAAGGAAATAATAACAAAAAAAAAAAAAAAAAAAAACAACAGTGTAAATATATGAAACACAGCCATTGGACCTATATCTATTTATTTTTTTTAACTTTTATGTGAATTTTTATTTTTAGTAATTTTTAATTAGTTTAGTTGTTAAATTTTATCTTTGTTAGGCACTATTGCTAAATTTGTTTTTGAATTAGTATCCGTAATCTATAAATATTTTGTATCTCTTAAGATTTTCTCTTATACTGTTTAGATTATGGATTGTTTATTTTGTTGTTAGGCCTAGTGGTAAAGTTAGTGTTATTTATTTATTTCGTAAATTGTATTGTTGATGCCAGTTTGTGATGAAACGGTACCGTGTTATATTTTTTTTTAAATTGTTCAATTTTTCAAATATTCACCAAAAGGGGATTATTTTTTTAGTATTTAACTTGATTTAATTCGGAGCTGCCCAGGGACTCCGGCTTACTCCTTGGCCTCGGTGGAATCGTGGGATGTGGGCTAAATTGCCGGTTAGTTGGTGTTGTCAACATTTTTCTAAATTTTTCATTGTGTTTTTTATAAATATTTTGGGTCTCTGGTTTTTCTGCAGATAGGCACATGTGTTTTGTAATTTTTGGTATTTTTAGCCTTTGTTGATTTTGTGTTTGTTTGTTATCTCTTGTTTATTTTGTGTTTCTTGTGGATTTTCAAGTGTAATTTTGATATTATGGCCTTCTGCCGGTTTTTCCGAGTAATAAATTTTTCTTTCTTGAAAATAAATTAGTTTTTGCTCAGCTGCCGAATTGTAATTTGACCCTCCAACTGCCACACGTGATCCTATCCCCTGACTGGTTTTGAGCCATCCCCCAGTTGGCACGACTTCCAGTTTTGGGTGGGGGATGGGTCTCACTATTAAAGGGTTCATTATCTCCTTATTAACATAGGCTCTTACTGTGTTAAAAACTAAAGAACTGTACTTAATGATAGGCTTATTACTGATGTTATTTTTATTAAATAGTAGTTTAAGGAAATCTTTTTAATCTGAAATAGGTTTGGTCCCAATTATTTCGGATTTTCGAGACTCCTCTGTACTACAATGTTGCTGAATACTGTTACCTCCAACTCAGCCTTATGTCAGTTATATCTTACAATAACTAGAAAGATTTGATGAAGGAATAATCTTTAGTGATTAATTGTCACCAGTTTTACTGATTATATTTAAATAAAATGATTATTCTGGACTTAAGTGTTAATTTGTGACTCTAAGATATATACTACAACAGATTTACTTAGGTTGGGGTTGTTAGCCGTTCACAGTCATCAAGCTTCAGAATGTTGATGTGCAGTTTTTTTTCCATACACTTCAATGCTTGCCTTTTTGAACATTTCATGTAATACATGTTAATCTGAACAGAACACTATTTTTTAATTCTTATTAACTATATTTTCTTAAAATGCATTGTTATGACCCTGGACCGCAATATTGATTCAAATAGGCTTCCTCCATTTGATAGTCAAATATTTAGGCCTGTTTTCATGTTTCGTCAAAAGTTTGACTTCATCGGAAACTTGTCAAAATTAAAACAACACTAAACACAAACACTTAAGCCTAAGATTGAGATCACAGTTCAAGCTAATTAGTAGACTGTAGTTATCTATTTCCTCCTCCTCTTCAGTAATTCAAGCTAAAACCATCACGGCAGGCTTAAGCTGTTTGCTCCTTTTCCTATTTATTATTATTATGTTGATCATCATCAACTATAACTATAAGCAGGACCCCTAACTCCCAGAAGGGAAATCCACTCACCCACCCACACACGTACAGTGGTATTGACCCACCCACCCACCCATACACGTACAGTGGAATTGACCCACCCACCCATACACGTACAGTGGTATTGATCCACCCGCCCACCCATACACGTTCAGTGGTATTGACCCACCCTCCCACCCATACACTACAGTGGTATTGTCCCACCCTCCCACCCATACACTACAGTGGTGATGACCCACCCTCCCACCCATACACTGCAGTGGTATTGACCCACCCGCCCACCCATACACCTACAGTGGTATTGACCCACCCTCCCACCCATACACTACAGTGGTATTGACCCACCCTCCCACCCAAAAACTACAGTGGTATTGTATAAAACTATACCACTGTATAGTTTGTATAAAACTCCATCGAGTTTGATTTGAACTTACTTCAAATTTACAGGTATTACAGGTTTTATAATGAATAAACTTACTTCATTATAAAACCTGAGTTATTTTTAATGAATAAATGCATTTTAGAGATCCTGGAGGAAACCAAAGGGTATTGACAACAGGGTGAGGAGACGATTCAAGGGCCAATACTTAATGCCATCTATTGGTTATGGAAGCAATAAGAAGACAAAGCACATGCTCCCAACAGGCTTCCGTAAAGTGTTAGTTCACAATGTTAAGGTTAGTCTTGATATATTTAAATGTCCTAATTTACTATTTCACTATATTCAGTATTATGTTAATGTATATGTTATGACATATATATATATATATATATATATATATATATATATATATATATATATATATATATACAGGGTGAGTCTCTACTGACACCGTTAAATTTACCTGTTTGTTGTACTCACAAAAAGGAACAAAAAAGTCCATATTAACCTGTGTCCGATTCTCAACTGTTAGGGCTGTAAGGGCTCATATTTTGTGTTTTTAAAATTACTTGACATTAACTCACTGATTGAGCTACAAAAACCAAAGCAAAACACCTACCAGATTTTTATTAATACCATTGAAAAGATCGTTAAATTCTCTGTAAATGTCAATCATTTTGCAAGTAAACGTAAATAAAAACTAGATTTCCTAGAGGAAGTTTATTAAACAAATATGCAACATGTATTTTTCTCCAATTGTTTAAGACCTCATATCATTACATAAATGTAGTCTAATTTAATGTAAAGTTAAGTAGAAAACTTTTCTCACTAATAAGCTTGGAATAGATGTATAATTTAATTGGGTTGAATATCATGAAACCAAAAATAACACCTAAAATATTTCATAAAACATGGTTTATTCGGTTGTATTTAACAAACAAACTTTCAGTTTTTACGTAATAAAAAATATAATAACTGTAATATTTAGATAATCATGCTTTATTATAACAAAAACTACTTTAATAAGTGTTCAATATGTCCACCATTTTCCCTTATGCAGGTACAGACTCGGTTCCTCAACTCCCTTACACTTGCCTTTAGATTGATTTCTAAGGCGTCTTAACAGCCCTCACGATTCGATGTCTCAATTCTTCGGCTGTTTGTACTGGACTTATGTACACTTCTTACTTCAAAGAACCCCAGACATAGTAATCAATAGGGTTGCGGTCAGGGGACCGTGGTGGCCAAGCAACAGCACACGTTAAAGTGTGGTGGTGCTCCATCTGCCTGGTTAATAATGCGCCGACGCAATTCCAACGGCAAGTCTTCGAGAAGGTCTGGTAGGATATTATTTAGAAATTGAAGATATTGAACTCCAGTTAATGATTTAGGGAGATCAAGGTTCCCTATCAGTCCAACCCACACGTTTAACTTAAACCTAGTTTGGCTCCGTGATTCACGACAAACGTGTGGGTTTTCAGTGTCATAGAAGTGTTCATTGTAGTAGTTAAAAACGCCGTCTCGTGTAAATGTAGATTCGTCTGTCCACAAGATTGTTTTAAGAAAATCTGCATTATCGTGCTATAAAACCCATTGACAAAATTGACGTCTCAGAGGAGGGTCTCTGGGTTTAATTGTCTGGACACGAGTAAAGTGGTATGGGTGTATTTAATTTTTACGCAAGAGTCTCGACACAAACGAGTGGCTTACTACACATTCAGTAGCAATTCTTCTTGTACTTGTTCTTGGATCTCTTTTGACTTGGGCAAGTACAGCTTCCTCTAACCCAACATCTTGTATGATGTTACCAACGGAGTGGTCATTGACAGAAAATCTACCAGTTTCACGCAGAAAATTATGAACCCTTACAAATGTTCTTACATCATGAATTCTTCTCTATGGAAAGCAACGAATGTATTCTCTATGACACAATAGACAAATGCTAATACCCTCACTAATTTTAAGCTAATTATGCTTAAGTATAAAAGTAAAAATAAATATTTCCAAATTGTCCAAAGAAGATGATTTGTGTTTTCACAGACTAATATGAGTAACTATTGTTCAAAATGGGGTACCGTATATACTCGAATCTAAGCCGCACTATTTTGACCGCAATTTGACCGCAAAAACAAGGGTGCGGCTTAGATTCGCGTGCGGCTTACATTCGCCCAATTAGAGTTAAAATGCCAAGTGGTGCTAAAAGCATTTCTGAGGGCAAAAAACCAATTATTTAAACTTTTGGGCTGTGAAATGGAGGGTCTATGCAGTGTTTTCTCAGACAGCTGCACAGTCACTAGTTAATTTATACAGTCGGTCAGTCAGGTGCAGTGGTGAGATAAGGATCACGGAGGGGAGGGGAAGGGGGTGTGTGATGGGGAGAGGCTTCAAACAGGTTTGCAGGGGGGAGGGGAAGGGAGATTGATGGGAGGAAGCAACATTGCGATAACTCAGTTTTTGTGCTAGGTGAGGGACGCATTCTCTTTCCCACTTCCTTTCATAACATTCTGTTACCCTGTCTTCTCCTTTCAACCTCTGTCCTTCTAGGACAAAATATGCGTCTTCAATACTTTTGAGTTTTGACTCACTCACTAGTTCCAACAGCTGTGAACTACCGGCTCACTAACTCCAAATTGGCGCATTGCTGCTCTGTTTCCATTTTCGTCTGCATAACTAATTACTTTCCTTTTGAAAGAAGCCATGTAATGGCATCTTTGACTAGCCATAGTTTGGTGTTCACTACATTCACTACTTACTAACTAAATACGGTAACACTTTCACTAATCACTACTTACTAATTAAATAATACTTTGACTAAATAATTTCAATTA
Organism: Stictocephala bisonia; assembly: GCA_035578905.1. NCBI lineage: Eukaryota > Metazoa > Arthropoda > Insecta > Hemiptera > Membracidae > Stictocephala > Stictocephala bisonia. Next base: position 1,464,661 of record JAQJVL010000164.1, on the reverse strand, counting down.
GGTTAAGTCAGCATAGCAATAGGCTAGTTCACAATAAACCAAACAACAACAGTGACTTTTGTTTTGAGTTTTTATTTGTTTCTCCTTTCATCTGTCATTTGCCGGCTGTAGTAGCTTGCCAACCTCAAATAATTGTTTGCCCTTTTTGAGGGTAATTTTAGAGTTAGAGGGTATTTTCTAAGACAACAATATTCATGTTTAGCCGGTAAAAATATAATTACAGTAATGATAAGTTATTCTTTTGATATGGTTTTAAGATTTGAAGCTAAAAACCAATGTCTCTATCATAAAATAACAATAGGTAGATAGCCAAAAGGGTAATTTTTAGATTTTGGTTGGCAGCACTATCCAAAAGATGAGAATAATTGGCTTGAAAGACAGTGGGGAGAAATGTAGAAGGGTGGGAAGGGGAAGTGGTTTGTTTTGCAATAGAAGTGGGTGACGTCAAAATGAGGTCACCAATCAGGGATAGGAGGGGCGGGGCTTAGCGGTATTTGTTTTCTTCCACTTGTCATCTTGTTCTTTGTCCTACATGAGCTTGTTCTGTACAAGATAAGGTTTGTGGCTCTACAGAGAAGCTTCTGTGGGTAGAGCACATGAACAGGTGATTGTTAAACACAGTGTAGGACTGTATCGGTCTCTCTCACTTCCTTTCCTTCTTGAAGCAGTTTAGCCTCAGTGTCCAGTTAACACTTGCCGTATCCAGTCGCTTTACTGGGTAGATACTTTGCCTATGAATTATGGAATACTCTTGTGTAAAACTAGTTTTGGGACAAATGGGTATAAATAAAACAAGTTTATTACTAGTTTTTATTTAAATACATCATGTAACTAAGTAACTTATACCAATACTTCATTTGTAAATACACTTTACATGACTTTCGTCAATTAATAGAGCTCATTTTGTGATCGCTAGATTGCCGTTTTTCCTGGATAATATTGCCCGGTAAACTGGGTGCGGCTTAGATTCGAGTGTGGCCTTTTTTACCTAATTTTCAATCAAAAACAAGGGGTGCGGCTTAGATTCGCGTGCGGCTTAGATTCGAGTATATACGGTAATATTTACAACAGCTGATTTCAGGTACAGAATAATAATAAAAGTGTAACAGCGGATTTCAAATAATAGTCCAATCAGCTCATTATAGAAATTACATGCAAAACAAAAAACAGGCACAGGTTGAGTTTGGTATTTAAGTGCAACCGAATAAACCATGTTTTATGAAATATTTTAGGTGTTATTTTTGGTTTCATGATATTCAACCCAATTAAATTATACATCTATTCCAAGCTTATTAGTGAGAAAAGTTTTCTGCTTAACTTTACATTAAATTAGACTACATTTATGTGCTGATATGAGGTCTTAAACAATTGGAGAAAAATACATGTTGCATATTTGTTTAATAAACTTCCTCTAGGAAATCTAGTTTTTATTTACGTTTACTTGCAAAATGATTGACATTTACAGAGAATTTAACGATCTTTTCAATGGTATTAATAAAAATCTGGTAGGTGTTTTGCTTTGGTTTTTGTAGCTCAATCAGTGAGTTAATGTCAAGTAATTTTAAAAACACAAAATATGAGCCCTTACAGCCAAACGGTTGAGAATCGGACACAGGTTAATATGGACTTTTTTGTTCCTTTTTGTGAGTACAACAAACAGGTAAATTTAATGGTGTCAGTAGAGACTCACCCTGTATACAGGGTGTCCCGTAATAAGTGACCAAAATTTTACCAGGTTATACTATAGCTTAAGCCAAACAATTTTCATCATATAATGTATAGTCCTATCTTGCTTATTTTTCCGTCTGTCTGTCTATCTGTTGTTTTTATAAAATATTTTTTATCTCTGTAACGGTTTAAGATATTAAATTCAAAATTTGTAGGTTTGTTTATCTTTACAGTGTTGATGTTAAATAAAAGTTTAAAAAACTTACCATTTACCGAAACAAAATATGAGCCATTTGAAAATTTCAACCCTTAATAACTTTTAAAGGGGTAGTTTTAGTAAATAATTATAAGACACATAAAGAAACCCCTTTTAATTAAAAACATTTTGGTGTTAATGTACACTTGTACAATAAGTTGTTACAGAACAAATTGCAATAATGTAAACTCAGATCTTTGTAAAATTCACTTACTTTTGTTTTAAATTAGAAAATAATATTAAACATTTTTTTGTAAATTGTAATGATTATTGCTAAGGAACTTCGCCTAGTTATTATTTTTTATTATATGCTCAATATGTCCTCCCCTGTGCTGGCTGCAAAGTCTAACTCGTTGTAAAGTTGAACGTCGAATATTTTCAAAAGCATTTTGTTCTTGAATTCTTGCAGCAGCTTCAACAATTCGAGCAACCAAGTCCATGGCGTCACGAACTGGAGTTGAATAAACCAATTGCTTCATGTGTCCCCAAACGTAAAAATCTAACGGTGTTAGATCTGGGGATCTCGGGGGCCAAGAAACAGGGCCACCGCGTCCGATCCATTGATTTTCATAAACTGTATCAAGGTGTTGCCGGACTTCATTACTAAAGTGAGCTGGAGCTCCATCTTGTTGGAACCACATTTATCTCCTAATGTCAATAGGTAGGCCTACATTTTCGAGTAATTCTGGCAAAACATCTTGAAGGAAAACTAAATATGTTTGTCCATTCAACCTATTTGGCAAAATGTATGGGCCGATTAGGGTGTCATTTATTATGCCAGCCCACACATTAACAGAAAATCTAACTTGGTGATGGCGTTGAATTGTTCCACGTGGGTTCTCTTGTCCCCAAACATGGTTATTTTTAAAATTAAATATTCCTTCACGAGTAAAACTGGTTTCATCAGTAAAGAGAACATTCCCTACGAAGTTTGGTGAATCTACCTCTTTATGTAACACCCAACGAGAAAATTCCAACCTTTTTGCATAATCTTCGGGTTGTAATTCCTGTATCTTTTGACTTTTAAAAGGATATAATAATTGTTCATGCAGTGTTCTCCAAACGGTACTTTCACTTGCATTCATGTCGTATGCTATGGCCCTTGTACTTGTCGACGGATTATTATCTATGTGTTGTAAGGCAGCTTCTTCAAAAGCGAGTGTCCGAACAGTCCTTAGTCGGCCTGATCTCCACGGGTTCTTGGTAACACGGCCACTTTCTCAGAGACGGTGGTGAACTGCACTGAATACCCTACGAACTGGTTGATGTCTAGCAGGAAAACGTTCTGCGTACAATATTTTTGCTAAACTGGCATTCCCATCAGCTAATCCGTACATGTAATGAATATCGGTATATTCAGCTACAGTAAATTGTTCCATTTTTAGTAGAAGTTATTTTTAATTAAATTAAAAAACATGAATACTGCAAACAAACTTACTATTTATGGATGTGAATGAATAAAAATAAAAAAACCCTATTACATTACTTGTAAAGTGCAGTAAACAAATCAACACAATATTTGATTTTTAGTTAAATTATTAACAGCTGTTAAATACAAATCAGCTGTTTTAATGATATATCAGCTGATAAGTAAAGTGTTCATAGTTTAACTTTCTGTACTAATTTAAAACAAAAGTAAGTGAATTTTACAAAAATCTGAGTTTACATTATTGCAATGTTTTCTGTAATCACTTATTGTACAAGTTTAAATAAAGTACCAAAATGTTTGTAATTAAAAGGGGTTTCTTTTAAGTGTCTTATAGTTTTTTACTAAAACTACCCCTTTAAAAGTTATTAAGGGTTGAAATTTTCAAATGGCTGCCATTTGGTTTCGGTAAATGTTAATTTCTTTAAACTTTTATTTAACATCAACACTGTAAAGATAAACAAACCTACAAATTTTGAATTTAATATCTTAAACCGTTACAGAGATAAAAAGTATTTTATAAAAACAACAGATAGACAGACAGACGGAAAAATAAGCAAGATAGGACTATACATTATATGATGAAAATTGTTTGGCTTGAGCTATAGTATAAGCTGGTAATATGTTGGTTACTTATTATGGGACACCCTGTATATGTGTGTGTGTGTGCGTGTGTTACCAGCAATGTGTTAAATCGGGCATTCTATACATTTACTAAAAATTACCAGCAAAGTGTGAAACGAATCAGATTATGCACTTTGCCCAGTCATTCTATAAACAGACTTTCGGCAGTCGTAGCTTTCAAGCTACAAGTAATGGCTGGCTCCAGTCTAGGTGACCGTGTATTGGTAATGAAACAGCGGTTGTCCTCTGAACTTGGCAAAAATCTGAGTGTTAATGCTAAGAACAGTGTTTATTTAACCAAACCTAACTACAAGGAGCCAGTGTTAGATGTTCAAGATGCTAAGGCCAAGATGAAGAAGGGGCCTCGAGACTACTGGTTCCTCAACAGGTACAATATAATGCTTATTGAGAATAAACAAAGGATGAACCATCCATTAAAACAAGAAGACAATTTTGTTATATTTTTGATTGCTGATTCATTTTTATTTAATGCACATCACGAAGCTCACTTGGCAGTTGGGCATGGTGGACGAGACTGTATGTTCAAAGAACTAAATAATAAGTATAAAAATGTTACTCGCCATTAGTTTCTAAAAAAAAAAAGGTTCTATGAAAGGAGTGTTTGTTAAACCTTTAACGGCTGTTATGAAGTTGGAACCGTCAATAGAAAATTTAAATGACTGAACGTACAGTCACCGTTCTTGGTGTGCCATCAAGGCGCCATCAGTATTTTAAATGTCCCTGATTTGCTTACAATAATTACGTAACACTGTTAGAAAGGAGAATTAGTTCGGATCCAGCATCATTTTGGAAAGTGATTAAGAACATGAGAACAATAAATCAAAGCCCTACTGTAATGCCAATTGATGGCGGGGAAGTGGAGGGGAGAGCAGCAATAGCAGAAAGTTTCGCCTCGTATTTCAGCTCTGTGTATGAGGCTTGCCCGCTGGACAGTGCCGAGCTCTGTCGTCGCGCACTCTGTTCACCGATACCCCACAATATTTCTTGTCTTTCTATCACTTCCATTTCACATTCTGAAGTGTTATCAGCTTTAAAAAAATTAAAACCTAAAGTTTCGGTGGGACCCGATGGTATTCCTCCATACATTTTAAAGGTTTGTGCTGAGTTGTTTGTTTCTCCCTTACACTACGTTTTTAATCTTTCTCTTAAAAACAATTGTTTTCCGATTGAATGGAAACGTGCAAAAGTTGTACCCATTTTCAAGAAGAACGAAAGGTTAGACATTAAAAATTATAGGCCAGTATCTATTTTGTCAGCTCCTGTGAAGGCTTTTGAGTCAATTATACATAATAGATTGTTCACACATGTCAAAAATTACATCAGTCCTCATCAGCATGGTTTCTTTCCCGGCCAGTCAATAAATTCTAATTTATTAAATTTTTCTGAATTTTGTCTCTGTCCTAGATATTAATAGTCAAGTTGATGTTTTATATACGGATTTTGAGAAAGCGTTTGATAAAGTAAATCATTTGGCACTTCTTTCCAAATTAAATTCGTTTGGTTTGTCTGATTCATTAATAACTTTTTTCTGTTCATATTTAAGGGGTAGGAAGCAATATGTATCTTTTGAAGGTATTTCATCTTCTGAATTTTTAGTTGAATCTGGTGTGTACCTCAGGGATCAAATTTATTTAAAAAAAAAAAAAAATTTTTTTTTTAAATATTAAAACATTCAAGAGCTCGGTAACTATTAACAATACGATAAACCCATAAAGGACATTTGTTGTTAGAAATGATCTATATAACAAGCCTGTGCAGTTTGGAAGTCGACTTTTGGGACACCCTGTATAACAAACAATCACTTAAGAGTTCATTTTTACTCGGAAGTTTTAAGTAAATTATGTCCTGTTCGTAAAGTAAATTATGTCCTTGAGCGTCAATGTGTAACGGGACAGTTATTTCCCCCTCCCGTCACCGTCGCCGGCCGCCATATTCCTGAGTCAGTCTCGCTCGTGCATTCTCAGTCCAGTCCAGTCCTCAGTTGAGTGCAAACCAGTGTAGAGTGCGCATCACAGTGGTCTGCTACATACAAGTCAGTGCGTCGCACAACGTTTATGTACTGTTGTTGGGAGTTAGTGGATTGTGCTGTGTTAGTGTTGTTAACTCATCATGGCAACTACATCTAAAAGAAAACAAGTAAACTTATCAATGGAACAGAAGTTGTGTGCATTAAAACGACTGGACAAAGGAGAAAGTGTAAGCAAGGTGGCTATGGATTTCGGGGTCGGCAAAAGTACAATCGGGGACTGGAAAAGAAAAAGGGGCCCATTATTGTTTGTTTTGTTTATTGATGACATTAAAGGCTGGATTTTGAATTGCAATTATTTACTGTATGCTGACGATTTTAAATTGTTCAGAAGTATTGAAAGCGTTGCTGATTGTATAAAGGTGCAGGAGGACATAAATCGTTTATTTGTTTGGAGTCAACATAATTTACGTTTTCATGTGGACAAATGCGCTGTTATGTCTGTCACACGAAAGTTGGAATCAAATGTTGTGCATTATAACTATTTAATGGGAAATAAAGTGTTAGATATAAAGTCTTCAGTAAAAGATCTCGGTGTGCACTTTGATTCAAGATTTTACTTTAATGAGCATGTTACTTCTATCTGTAAATCTGCATTTTCCGTTATAGGGTTTATTCGTAGATCGGGAAATTTTTTAAGTAGTGTGAATACTTTGAAGTTGTTGTATTGTTCTCTTGTTAGATCTAAGCTTGAGTAAGCGTCTGTTGTCTGGTATCCGCATGTTGCATATTTGGTAGACGTAATTGAAAGTGTTCAGAAAAGGTTTTTGAGATATTTGTATTTTAAAGCTTTTGGTTACTATACAACTTTAGTTCCATATTCTGAGCTAATTCAAATGTTTAATCTTGATTCACTATACAGGAGGCGAAAAATAGCAATGCTAATCTATTTGCATCAATTGGTGAACGGCGTGATCGATGATATGACGTTACAGACTAGATTAAATATACAGTAGAACCCCGCAAATCCGAACTAATTGGGGGGACAGCTTGTTCGGATTCCGAAAAGTTCGGATTATCCGAAAAATAGCGTATAGAGTTACTGTACTAACATTAGCAAAGTTGTTCAACGTTAACTGACAGTTTAAGATGCCGTCTGTGCATGTGTGGCGCTGAGGGCGTGGCAACAGGGCGTTGACCTACTTCCCCTCTACCTGGCAACGCTGGCGTACAGTTCCCTACAGTTGTAGCTCAGTAGCCGTCTTGTGTAGTCAGTGCCGTTGTCATATATACTCCGCCGTTAGTCTCGTTAATTCATTGAAGTTTGTTTAGTTTGTATATAATATAACAATATATTTTACTAGTGTACTAATACTGTAGTGAATATTATTCAATACTGTACTGTATTAGTACACTATAGTAGGTAGTAAAATATATTTTTTACATTTCGATAGGCCTACAAAAGTGGGAATCAATTTCTTTGTGGTGAATTGTTATGCGAGTGTTTGTGTCAAGTGTTTAAAGTGAGAAAACAATTTTACTGTAGGCCTACAGGATCTGGTGTTCGGATCTACAGTATAGCCTACATTAAAGTTACTATTTTTTCCATTCAGTATTATGATCTACGTAAAATTGTTTTCTCACAGTTTCTATTTTTAGTTCACTGCAACAAAAGACAATACAGTGCCCTCAACTGAAAAGTGTTTAACTGATTATATAAGCTTTACAATGGCCACTAAACGAAAACACAGCTCATGTACAATTAAAGAAAAATTGGACGTTTTAAAACGATTAGACAAAGGAGAAAGTGCGTCTAAGATAGCTTTGGAATTGGGAGTAGGTAAGGCTACTATAAGTGACTGGAAAAAAAATAGGGCAAAAATTGAAAAGTTTTCAGGCAGTACAAGTGAAGAAGCACTGCAAAAGCGACACAATTCTTCTGTATCGGCTCATGATCGTCTTGATGAAGCGGTATTCCTATGGTTTAGCCAGGAGAGGCAAAAGGGAGTACCTATAAGTGGACCTTTGATTCAAGAAAAGGCCTTGCAACTTAATGAACGTATGAATGGCAGTCCGTCATTTGTTGCAAGCAATGGTTGGCTAAACCGCTGGAAAAATAGACATGGTGTTCGTCAGCTCGCAATTACCGGCGAAAAGTTGTCATCAGACGTTACCGCTGCAGAAGCATTTGCACTAAAGTTCAAAGATACAATCACAGACAATTATTCACCTCAACAGATATATAATGCAGACGAAAGTGGATTAAATTTTAAGTCACTGCCTAATAAAAGTCTAGCATCGAACGAAGAAGCGTGTGCGCCTGGCTTTAAAATGAACAAGCAACGTTTAACTGTATTGGCTTGTTGTAATGTGGTGGCAACCAACAAATTGCCGTTGATGGTTATTGGCAATTCAAAGAAGCCACGCGCTTTGAAAGATGTTAATATGGATGCTCTGCCTGTGTATTATAGAAATCAGAAGAAAGCCTGGATGAATAGTGCTCTGTTTAAGGAGTGGTTTGAAAAACAATTTGTTCCTTCGGTGACTAAATTCAATGAAGAAGTGGGGCTACCCAACAGGGCATTACTTTTTCTTGACAATGCTTCATCACACCCTTCAGAAAAAGAACTGACATGTGGTGAAATTAGGGCTGTTTTCTTACCACCAAATGTCACTCCATTACTGCAGCCAATGGACCAGGGTGTCCTGCAGTTTATAAAACTTTACTATAGAAAACATTTGGTACGGACACTTCTATCAGATGAAGAAAGTTCCATCACTGACATTCTGAAAAGAATCACGATAAAAGATGTAATTTATTGGGTGGCTGAAGCCTGGGACAACTGTCCTGAAACTTTGATTAAAAAGTCGTGGAAGAAGCTGTGGCCAGATTTACAATTTGAAGAAACACAGCATTTTCAAGCTCCACTACAAAATGACCTCCTAGATGTCGTTCAAAAACTTCCAGGATGTGAAGAAGCTGGAGAAAATGATGTCATAGAATGGGTTGGTGTTGACGATAATGGCCACCAAGAATACAATGACGAGGAAATCGTAAATTTGGTTCAACCTCAAAGCCCTAATGAAGACGAAGAAAGCGAGGAAGAAATTTCCCAACCAGATCGAGTGTCACACGCAGATGCCACTAAAGCCCTGGATGTGGCTCTACGATATGTGGAGCAGAGCCCTGCTGCGTTACCAGCTGACGTAATGTTTATGCGTAGATGGCTTAACATTGCCGCTTCTAGTCGCTACACATCTATGCGTCAGAAGAAAGTTACAGAGTTCTTTAAGAATACACCTTAATCTTTTATATTTTTATACTGTATTTTATCTAACGTTGTATTCATGTATTCATTCTGTACTATACTCTACTTCACTGTATTTCAAGTTCAATTATAAACCATGTTAACGATGTTGAAGGTGTTTTTGTAAATTAAAATTATGTTTTTACGTTTTTGTCTGTTATTTCATTCCCGTTTTTGCGACTCCAAATTTACTGAATACAATATTTAAACTTGTTAAAAAAAAAGTTTCCGATCCCCGTCAGTTCGGATTTGCCGAAAATTCGGATTTGTGGGGTTCGGATTTGCGGGGTTCTACTGTATCTGTGCCTCGTTTAAACTCCCGTAATCGGCAGCTGTTCTCCACTCATTTTGCCCGCTCCAATATTGGGTCTAATTCGTCCATCAATACTATTGTGAGACTTTACAATTCTCTTTTAATCACAGATACTGATATTTTTCTAGACTCAGTCTAAATTTAGTAAATCATTAAGTAAAATAAATTTTTTATTATTTATATGCATTGTATTTATTGGTTGTATTTATAAGTTATATTTCTATGTATTGTTGTTATTTCGTCTGAATTTTTGCATCCTTTATTGTTATTTGTTGTCCTATTGTTGATCACTGTTATTTATTGTTAATTATAGTGCTTGATTATTGTCTTTTAAAGATGTTTATCGATAATTTATTTTATCCATGATTGTGAACTTATTTATTACTTGGATATTGTTTTACGCTTAGCTTTTTTCAATTTATCTTTATTATAGTGCTCTTGGAAAAACAAAATAAATAAAAAATAAAATAAAAACCTTATAGACCTATTGTATTATATTCTGTAGTAAATTAATGTAAGCATGCTGTTCATTATTTAGATATATATTTAATGCTATAATGTAATTGGGCTTTGCCTGTTTTGTAGCATTTTTGTAAAATTAAATAAATAATGAAACCGGACATCGGACAATAGCAACAGCCTATTCAGGAATAGGTCAAGGTTTCATGAAATGCAATTGCACAACTAAGTGTATTAAAAAATGCATGTGTGTTAAAACAAAATAGAGGGTGACTCAAACTGCTATGGTTCGCTTACATGCTGTAATAAGTAAATTGAGGCATATATTGTCTTTTTGAATTATTTTGTACTCAATTTATAGTTTGGTATTGAAGCTTTTTATATTAATACTTTGCCCAAGGATCCAAATTATATGAAATGACTAGGTATTATACATAATGCCTAAGCAAAGTGAGTAATAATCCGACTTTGATAATTCATTTCGTACTTTGCCGAAAACGGCCAGGCAATTATTTAATCCCTAGGCATTCTATAAATTTCCTGGATTTCAGACATTACCGGTAACATGTATATTGTTCTGCAGAATGATCTAAGAATATTAACATTTCTATGTTACATATTCAAAGGTTTCTGCTATATAAAAAAAGATTGGTGAACAAGTGCTACCACATTCTGTAGTTCTTTTTTACAGCAAATCTTTACATCCACTGTTGGGATGCTCTATTTAAAAATGTTCAGATTCAATTCATTTTATAGATGTCACACTTGTGTGAGCACAATAATTAATGTCAAAAAGGTCAATTGAACTAAAATACAGTAGTCAATATAATCTGACATTTGCTAGTTCGACAGGTTTGGTAAGTGTACGGCCGCTCGTGTAGAGGAGTGGTAGACAGCGTGGGAAGCTCAGTAACCTTGACTTATATGACTCATTGCTGTTTTTAATGCAATTATTTTAACAGTCATCTTCCAGCCACTTGCTAGACACTGCAGTTTGAACACATCAGTAAAATTTAGAGAGAAGTTTTATTTTCTAATGTACAGTGCAATATTGATTTAAGTTCTTTGTATATTTGTGGTTGTTTTATCTTTAATTGTTCAAAAATTATTGTATATCTTACTATTAGTTTCACTTACTAATACATGCTGTGTTTTATGTAATTAATAATAATTTCTACGTGGAAAATTGGATGAACACATACATTTCTATTTTGATTATTTTATATCAGTGATGAAGCAAACAAAGTACTGCCAATAAATTTTGTTTCCCCTGGTCCATATCTAAGCTGCAACTGAGGTTATCCTGTAAAAGACACCCTTCCGGGTGTTAGCCCTGTGTCTGTGTTGTGAACATAAAAATATCGTCTGTCTTGGTGATTCTCCCTCTGAGCAATCGCCTAGACCGTGTGTTTTAGCCTCACTCGTATTGTCTATTCATGTGCTTATGTAAAATATTGGTTATTCCAGGTATACTGAATAAAATAAAAACTTATGTTTCTTGTTTAATTCTATCTAGGCTATTTTGTATTCAGTTAACAGGGGAGATTGTGGTACTATTGGACAAAATTTTGTATTTCAGTTTGTCAATTTTTATATAATATATTGGAGAGATAGGACCATTCAATTTTTTATAAGGCATTAAACAAAAAATAAAAATGTTTTTCAGTTGAAGCATTGCTGTAAATTTAAAGTGAGTTTTTTTTCATATATATTAATCATAAGCAACATAAAGTTAAAAGCATTTTTAGGAAGGTCTGCTTTTTGTCCAATTTTGCGCCGGTAGAACACTTTTGGACAGTTTCAAGTTTTTCCCGGGGCACAATTGGACAAAGAAAAAATAAGGTAGATATGTATAAAAGTAGAGTTATGTTGATTTACAGCCATTTCTCCTTGGTTGAACTGTCAGTATTCCAGCATTCAGGTATTTGTGTTTTGATATTTAAAGTAACCGCATAATTGTACACCAGCTGTTTAGTTTGGGCATAAGTTAACCCATAATTCATATGTGAGCGCTCAAATAATGTACTCAACTATCATGTTTATTTTTGACAGGCTGTAAATAGTTGCCTTTGGGATTAGTTGTTGCTGTAAATTGGGGCCAGATCAAGTCTAAATTGCTGCGTGGATTTTTAAAGCAATCAGCTAGCGCAGCCTCTCTCATTGATTGATAGTTTCCATATCTGTAATTGTTTAATGGTTTATTGAACGATTGGTTGCCATATCTGTATGATATTATGGTTTATTCAGGTGTGTCAGCTCTAATCTATTTCCAGACCATTTTTAGACTATAACATAGATATATTCCAAAAAAGATTGTGTCCAAAACTATGTATACAAACTAGGGGTGTGCAAGTACTCGAAACTTCGAGTATTTTACTACTCGGCTCGAAGCTTCCGAAACTACTCATAGTTCAATTGAGTAGTTGTATTTCACGAAATATCAGATTTACTTCTTAATTTAATTTTAAGTGTAAACCGTTTTATAAGTTATGAATAGAAAAAGTGTGATTTCTTATGTTTTATTTTACTCTTAATCATACGTTATCAGTTTGGTACGCTACTCATAATTATGAACTAAACAATATGCCTGAGAATAGGTAGTGCACGATGACAGTCAAATGAACTAGTCGACGTAGATCACATATATTGGTTGTCGGAGTCTACTAGTTAACTGTAACCTAACTTAAAATAGCATGAATAAAACAGAAGTGCTGGTTAGTGTCTTTATGACTCAAGAAAGGAGACGAGAGATCCAGTTCAAGATGCTCAAAAAGGCCTGTTACCGATACAAATCTAACGGTCTGTACGCCGTGGAAATTATGCATATTTTCGTTCATATCAATAATACCGCTCAATCAAAAGGTTCCCGAGAATGGGTCGCTTTACATCTCAAGAATCAAACTTCCCATATTTTCTAGGCGAAAGTCCATCTCGGTTTTAGTATAAGTACGTGCAAGGAACCGTTCAGCTCCTTTTCGGAACTGAAATTATTGTATATTTCTTGCTAGTTGATTGAGGTCTATTTTGTTTTTTTAATCTGAGCAGGGAATCGTCCAATGATTTGACGTAAGGAAATACTGTATCGTATCATATAAAATAATGGCGTTCTAGCAGCGTGGGACACAACATTATTGCTTTATTTTCCGTCAAAAAAAAATATATATATCTGTGGCAAATGTCTATTAATTATTATTCCGTAAACACCTTAGATCCCCAAAACTGTGTGTAACATTTGCGCATATAATATTTTTTTCTGTCAAATTGTTAAATGGTTTTCTGACTAGGTTAGACAATAACACAGTTGGAGTGTAAAAGGTGGTAAAATACGATAATTTTGATTCGTAAACTCACTGAACCGTGCCCTGTTCACATTGATGTCGATGTAAACTGTAAAACAATCACAAATCAACTGAAGTGAGGGCGAAACATTTTGGAAGACCTTTTCTAAACAAAATAGGACTAGTATAGAGACTTGGAAAATAATTTTTATTGAACCAAAGCCTTATCACATGTCTCGTTTTTTATTCATAAGTTTATAATTTAGCTGCCCACAATCTTCACTGTATCACTAGTTGGCACTTAGCTGATATTTCAGACTGCATCTCGTCGCCAATATCGGCTAGACCTATCATATTAGCTGACTACGTCTATGGTTTTCATTCGATTATACAAGGTTTTCATGAATTTCTCGTTAAGAAATAATTATTTATCTGTTGTTCAGTGTAGCCTCATGTATCGAAGTAGTTTCAAGTAGCACACATTTCATTACCGATCATAATTTAAAAACTATGATCATCCTAAGCGACTTAAAAATTTATTTTTAGTAAACCTGCTTAGTTATTATTATTAATCAATTGAACTACAGTCTTTGTCATCCAGAATTTCAAATTTGATTATATAATTCACAGCTTATTTCCAGTTAGTTGTAACCTTGTTATTACTGAATTAAATATCCACAAAATACAGGTCCACTCTTCTTGGCATGTACACAATCAATTTTTTATTGAGAGGAGGCAATTCTGAAAGTAAATGACTGCTTTTGGTGATGACGCCTGAATTTAAACATCAGTTTGGTTGGATGCAGCTTTTGCCAACAAGCTTCGCTACGTTTTCGTGGTACACTTTGAATTGAACCACCATATAAACATATCGGCTGGCTGTGAAACAGTATAATTGGTTTGCATAGAAAATCTGATCTGTGATATGAATGAACAGATTAAATCTTTATAGTCCACGTTGTTTCAATTAATAATATACTTTCTTACATCATATTGCGTCATTGCCGGTCGAATTTTGTTATATAGCAGTTAGGACTACTCCTGGGGAAGGGATATAGGTAGTGCCAGTATCACTCAGCTGCCATTGTTCCTCTGTGGAGAGTGCTTTTTTTGTATTAGTTTGTTTACATTATCGCATTTTGAAAATGTCATTTAATGAACAACGAGCAAACATAAAAATTTTGTGTTTGGCTTCAAAAGTCATCTTTTGAGACACTTATAAAGTTAATTCAAGCTTACGATGAAGAAAAGCCAAGTTTATGAATGGCACAAACGTTTTTGTAATGGTTGCATTAACATTGAAAATGACCCGCGTAGTGGACACTCTTCGACTGCAACTACAGATGACAAGATTAAGCGAGTTCGGCATATTGTACGTATTCTGGCCACTCAAACGGTTAAAAGTTATATCTTGTTATTTTGTCTAACTAAGAAGTAAATTAAAACAGAATTTTAAAAATTAAATGACTTTCAATAATTAAACATTGATATTGACAGGAAGTTAAAATATAAACTAAATGATTTGAACAAACTGACTTCCTGTTTCTGAACCAAACAGGTAACCACTGGACTGGTTTTACACATAACAGTCAAGTACACTACAACTTGACCTTGACATTGGACCAACACCTTATCAGAAGCTCTATCTATTGATGACACTGACTCCATCTAATACTGACTTTGGATAATATTGTAAAAAAAATAAATAAATACAAACATTAAAAAATATATATAAATAAGTAATAATCTACATTTGACAAACAGAATTACTTACTCTGAAATATAACAATACTAGCTGTACCCGCCCGCTTCGCCGGTCATAATATTGAGTTTGATTTAGAACCTAATAGCTGAAAGAATTCGAGCATTTTTGCTTCTTCTACCAATATTAAATTTTTTAGGAGGCATGTCATAAAAAGTAAACTGCAAAACAAATAATTATTTATTTTTTATTTTCACGTTTCACCACATGTTTTAATTACAGAGGAAAAAAGGTTAACACCAAATACAGATCACCTGATCAAGTAAAAGTAGTGTGTGCTACACTCTCAAGGTGAAATGTAGAACTACAATAAATCAAAACATATACAGTACTGTTGTTGTGAGAACTTCAATCTGCTTATGGCATGTGAAACTACATTAAACCACACAGTCATATGTTTTTTGTAAACAATTCAGATTCTCCACTTGAATAACATGGGACCTTTAGGAGCCTGTGGGGCGGGACCCTGTGGACGGATATGCATCAAACTTCACAGAAACCATCTCGGGAGTATACAGGACAACATCCTAAAGTTTCATGGCGATCAGTTGGATGGTTTGGCAGCGCATAAACTTCAAACATATATATATATATACAAACATCCTCTTTTATAAATATAGATTTCAATGTTTGGCCAAGGTTTATTATGACCGCTATGAAGACCCAATATTCTGTAGATAAATTCTCTGTAAATATTATTATATAAATACTTTTTATTGTTATTTTAAAATAGTAATAAAGTTACTTCATTTAGTCAAACTTGTTGAATTTCTGACTTGTTGTGAATATCGACTTGTTTCATTAAATAAAATCTGAAATGGTTCTTCTCCATAAAAACAGTGCTACAAAAGGAAAATCTAAAGACAGTCCTTTGATAAAAACAAGGTCTTACTTTCAAAAGAGACCAAATAACTCTAACTTGAGTCTTGCAAATAAAACCCAGAAAAATGTTGTAAAGGCAATAAGAAATGGTTCAGTAAAGAACTTAAAAGAAATCATAATTAGTAATAAGTCTGTTTAACAATGAAAATTTAAATTAAATAGAGCAAAAATACAATGAATTGTAAGCCAAGCTACTTTACTAGATGATAATGAACAAATGAATACTCTTAAGCTTAAAATTTCATGTGGCTTGCAGTGTCTCCAAATGATTTGATATGTGCCGTCAAAGAATGAGCAACTATCATAGTCTCGACATCTATGGTATGTCAAACAAAATTTGGAAAAATTATTATTAGTCGGTCTGAACCATAGGCCGTGTGTATTAATTGTCTTCTGGAAGATGGTATTTTCCCAGATCAACTTAAATTTCATGTAATTGCCCTATCTATAAAAGTGGTCCTAAAGACCAGCTCCATAGTTACCGCAAAATTTCCATTATTCCCGAGCTGAGAAAATTGATTGGAATACTTGTGTACAATAGTCTTCTAAGTTCAGAACAATTTGGCTTCAGATCAACCTTAGATGCAGTAGATAAATTAGTTCGACAAATTCACTTATCATTTGAAGAAAAGGCTTTCGCTCAGGCTACAATGTGTGATTTTGAGCAAAGCTTTTGATTGTGTTGATAGCAAAATTCTCCTCTCAAAATTAAAATATTATGGATTTAATGGACCTAATCAAAAATTGTTGAATCTTATCTACATAACTAAAGACAAATTGTGGATGTTAATGTCCGGTGGTCAGAAGAAACACAGGGCTCAGTTCTGGGCCCTCTCCTTTTCATAATTTATATTAATGACTTATCATCATCCATCAATTCAAAACTATTCTTTACGCAGACGACACAACTTTTATTAATGTAAGTGATGACATATTTAATCTAGAACTATTGGCTAATGAAACACTAAAAACCGCTTCAAATTGGTTTCACTCAAATGGTTTTTT
>JAQJVL010000164.1:995582-1447593 GCA_035578905.1 Stictocephala bisonia | reverse complement strand
TTATAAGAGTTTTATTTTTTATTTTTATGAAAATTTCAAGACTAATAGAGAACAATCTTGAAAATGCATGGTAAAAATATGAAGTTTCTACCATTAAAAATGATGTGCTCAGACTTGGTCAAAGTTGAACTTTCGATTTTACGTAGTGCACTTACCCCACCTCACCTTATGTCAAAAAAAATTTGGAAAAATTATTATTAGTCTGTCTGAACCATAGGCAGTGTGTATTAATTGTCTTCTGGAAGATGGTATTTTCCCAGATCAACTTAAATTTCATGTATTTGCCCTATCTATAAAAGTGGTCCTAAAGACCAGCCCCATAGTTACCGCAAAATTTCCATTATTCCCGAGCTGAGAAAATTGATTGGAATACTTGTGTACAATAGTCTTCTAAGTTCAGAACAATTTGGCTTCAGATCAACCTTAGATGCAGTAGATAAATTAGTTCGACAAATTCACTTATCATTTGAAGAAAAGGCTTTCGCTCAGGCTACAATGTGTGATTTTGAGCAAAGCTTTTGATTGTGTTGATAGCAAAATTCTCCTCTCAAAATTAAAATATTATGGATTTAATGGACCTAATCAAAAATTATTGAATCTTATCTACATAACTAAAGACAAATTGTGGATGTTAATGTCCGGTGGTCAGAAGAAACACAGGGCTCAGTTCTGGGCCCTCTCCTTTTCATAATTTATATTAATGACTTATCATCATCCATCAATTCAAAACTATTCTTTACGCAGACGACACAACTTTTATTAATGTAAGTGATGACATATTTAATCTAGAACTATTGGCTAATGAAACACTAAAAACCGCTTCAAATTGGTTTCACTCAAATGGTTTTTTTGCTTAATAAGGACAAGACAAAACATGTTTCATTTTCTCTTAAACACAACTCCAACTTTCAACATGAACAATATGTAGAAAATGTTACATTTTTAGGTCTAATCATTGATCAAGACTTGAAATGGATTGCACATATTGATTATTTATATAAGAGACTCTCTCGCGTTATTTTTCTACTAAACAAACTATCAGATTTAGTTCCAAGAGATTTTTTTAATACATAATTTTATTTTTGTACCTTACATTTAAACTCTATACGCAAATAAGAAAGTTAAAATACGAGGGCCGTTTTTTTTTCAACCTCCGATCGCTCGCCATGATGGCTAGAAAGGTCACAGACCGGCCCTGTGCGCAGCAGTCGATCGCGCATCTTCCCCACTACAACTTTTGTCACTCCCGAGTTCAAGTAGCCAGTTTGCGCTTAGCTGCAGTCGGGTAAACATGGCCGCGTCTATTGATTCTCCCGCCAAATGCGAGTTGAGAAGTGTTATTCGTTTCTTGCAAGCAGAAGGGAATAGTGCAGCAGAAATCCATCGGAGAATGTGCCGTGTTTACGGAGAAAATATTATGAGTGAAGGTGTTGTGCGGGAATGGTGTCGTAAGTTTAAAACTGGCCGAACCGACGTGCATGATGAAGGAGGTCAAGGATGCAAGTCTGTCGCTACAGACGATCTTGTTGAACGAGTTGACAAAGTGGTTAAAGGAAACCGTAGATTCACAATAAGTGCTTTGTCTTTGGAATTTCCAGAAGTGTCGAGATCTTCTCTGTACTCTATTGTTTCTGAACATTTAGGCTACAAAAAGATTTGTGCTCGCTGGGTGCCAAAGATGTTGAGTGACACCCACAAAACTCGCCGAATGGCTTCAGCTTTGACATTCCTTGAACGTTATCACAATGAAGGAGTAGATTTTTTAAAATCAATTGTAACCGGAGATGAGACCTGGAATCTTCATGACACACCCGAAACAAAGCAACAATCTCAACAATGGATGCACACAAATTCACCGAATAAACCCAAAAAATTCAAGCAAACTTTCAGCAACCGAAAAGTTATGGTTACGGTCTTTTGGGACCAAAAAGGTCCGTTGCTTGTGGAGTTCATGCAGCCTGGGACCACAATTAATGCAGCTGTTTATTGCCAAACTTTACAACATTTGCGGCGAGCCATTCAGAACAAAAGAAGAGGTATGCTGACATCAGGAATTGTTCTGTTGCATGACAACGCCCGCCCTCACACTGCAGGTGTAACCCAACAACTTCTTGAAACATTTAAGTGGGAAATTTTGGACCACCCACCTTACAGTCCCGACCTAGCACCGAGCGACTTCCATCTTTTTCCTGAACTGAAGAAATGGCTTGGAGGTCAGCACTTTCCGACTACTGAGGAACTTCAAGACACGGTCAAGACTCATTTAAATTCACCTACTGTTTTTATCCACAATTGTATAGATTATATTCCTGAATTTTTAAAATAGAAGTAAAATATTAAATTAGTAGTACAATATTAAGTTTATTTGATCAAGATTATAACGATGGCCACTAATTCATAGACGATAGATGCAAATGTCAATTTTAGTAAGCACTTTTACATTTTAGTTTTTTATTACCTAAACTGACCGAATTCCGATAATCTGCTAGAATGATTAGAGAAGCTGTCGGACTGTACTGGACTGAAAAAAATAACTAATATTTCCGTTGGTTGCAAACTTATACATCACAAAATGTCCTGGATTATGTCATAAAAAATGTGTTTTAATTTTAAGTAGTATTTTCTCTCATCAGTTACTACAAACAATACACTCTCCAGAGGTAGCCATTATCAATCAATGATAACGTAATAGAATTGAAGTTATCATTACTTAAATACGATATACCGATCTGATTGTAATTGGAAAGCAGGGGTGGACAGATAGGTAGTTGACGAACGAACGACTCAAATGAACAAATCAGCTTATTATGATTTGAAATGGTTCAAAAAGCTCTAATTGAACATCAGAGCTGGGAAGGAACACTGACAAAATCATAAAAAGTAATTATTTATTTTTATCAATGTTAGTAATAGAAACTGAAATTTGAAGAAGTTGGTTGAATAGATTTAGAAGCATAAATAATGTCTATGAAACAAAGCTCATAACAAAACTATACAGTATATATATATATATCACTCTAACCATCGTTTGTGCTAGTATGAGTTGTTGTTTGTTACGTCATTTTGATTTAGTTCATTCACCTAGTTCATTACAGTGAACAATTAAAGTCGTGTACTAGTCTTGTAAATACTACCTTTGCCCATCTCTAGAGACTGGCGTTGTATGGTTAGGGTTTATGCGAACTTGCGCATGCATTGAAGGTGCGCCTGACTTATCTCACTGCAGTTAGCTGTTGTACATTTCGTAAAATCGCAAATGCCATCTGTCATTCTGAATCAGTCAGTACATAGTTTGTTATTAGGTTGCACTACAAATTCGGTTTTAAGTCATTGTTTATAGACAAAACCGACATCGTTCTGCAAAAATAAATGTAATTTTGGGGTACGGAAAAATAGTTTCTCAATTAGATTTCTTTCTGTGGCTGTCTCTTTCATTCTGCGACAATGTCGCTCTGTCCCACATTATTCTGCTTTGGGGGTTATCAGGACCATTAAAAATGTTAACAAAGAGAGCACTGTAAGCAACTGTTTATTTATTTACAATAATTAATTTATATATATTTGATCTTCTTATTTACGTACTAAAGAATCTAAATTTACTACATTTTAGATTATCTGTTCATGCTTACAATACCCGCAACAAAACAAATACCGGTATTAAATCTTCACGTTTGACCAAAACACATAGCAGTCATATTGTAATTTCTTTAAAAAATATATAACTATTTAGAAAAAAAAAATAAATTTATTCTCATTCAAAACATTTAAAAATAAATTTTATCAATGGCTATTAGACAATCCATTTTATAATTTAAATCATTTTTTAGCACTAAAGACCAATGTACTTTTAATTTAGTTTCACTTTGTTTTAATTATTTTACTGGAATAACTACTTACTTTTACATGCTGTAAACATTGTACAGGAGTTATAATGTTATTACAATATCATAATCTTGGTTTTGTAGTAGATTTACATTTGACTCTGCTCTAGCAGTAACTTGTGACATTGTCGATGATGTATTTATACATTCTGGGACAAAAATAAAGATTAAATAATAATATTATTATTATTACACAATGTTTAAAAACCTATTTTTACTGTGCATAGTTTTTTTAAATTTTTAATGAGAGTATTGTGAACTGGACCTAAATAATACAACAGTCTGTGTCTATTAATAGGTTAACTTATATAATTGACTGTAACTTTCAGCACACTTCCGCTGCAGGGGAAATGTGGAATTTCTCCGTCTCCCGCATTACCTGCCTCACACGCAATTTAGTTTGGGTTAGTGTTCAATTCCCTAGGACTGAATTGTGTTTTATTGTTAAGTGAATCTGTATTTTTCGTGTATTACAAATTTAAGATGTTTATACTATTTTAAACTTGTTTCCTGTACAAATAATCAATGGTTATTTTTTTCTTTTGATAAGGAGGAATGAACATACAGTAAACCCTCTATTTAACGGACTATATGGGACAGGCTCTAGTCCGTTAAAGCCGATTGTCCGTTAAATAAGGGTGTACGCACCTCAAGCGATTATGAAATTGCCACACCTTAATCAAAACTAACTTTGATGCTGCCAGCTAATAGCTAACTCAAAGATTAATAAAATATAAAAATAAATATTTTCTGAAGGTGATTAACCTACACATTTTATAAATTACAATTTACTATAAAAATTGCTCAATAACCTTAATTCCGCGATATATAGAATTTTAGATACTGTAATGCAGCTGTAAGCCGTCCGTTGAATCCGAAGTACATTAAATTGGGGTCCGTTAAATCGAGGGTTTTCTGTACTTAAACTGAATTTAACCCAGCTGTGCGAATTGCCAGTAACATTAGACATTTATAAAACTAGGTTATGATCTATGAATTTTTTAAATTTCAATACGAGATTTAATAATTTTTATCATAGGTGGAACAAAAAAGTACAGAAATTTTAACTATTTTTCACTGCACATAAACTTTATACTGTTATTACTAAAAACCCTGTCAATTTATATCATTTATATTTTAATACATGGTTGGCAAACATTTTTCTGCATGTTTTAGAAATGTAAAAATTTTAACTTGTCAAGTACAAAAGCTCTTATCAGTTCCCTGAAACGTTTTCTTGGCTTTTAGAGGTTGTAAAATGAATTATTTGGTCATATTGTAATCCGTATCAAATGCATTGTTAAGATACTTTATTTTTACACACGTAAGTAAATGCAGTGATTTTATATTGGTTTAAAATAATTTATAACGTAGCACAGCAATGGCACGCCTGGCGGACAACGTTAATTTATGTAGCGCTCCTGCTTCGAATGCATTGGTTTAGCGTGAGTTTAGCTACTGGCGGGACACTCGCCGCTTGTTGTGCCAGTTTTTGTGTTAAAGAGTGGTTCGTTTTCTGTTCCCATCATTTTTGGAGGAGGGGTGACTACTAAGTTATAGTGTTTTGTGGTTAGCCAGTACGGTGCGCAATTAGGTAGTCTTTCAGCATTCAATGTGTTAAACAGCATGGATGCATGACTGTCTGCTGCCTGATATTGAACTAAAATAAAAATTGTCTTCTCATTTATCATTATTTAAATATAACAAGATACATAAAGTTTTATTCCTCAGTAGTATCTAAAATGTCTGCCAAAGTAAGTCTTTATGATATTTGTTAAAAGGATTTAAAAAATAAAATAATTTTTGTTGTAGGAGTTGGAAGTATTGATGATGCAAAACAGGAAGTACTGTGCAGAAATTGCTCATGCAGTTTCATCCAAGAAACGAAAAGCTATTGTTGAACGGGCACAACAGTTATCCATTAGAGTTACGAACTCAAATGCACGTCTTCGTAGTGAAGAAAATGAATAAACAGTGTTGAATAAATATTTTTATTTAATTGTTGTTTTTCTTCTGTAATTCATTCTGAACTTAAGCTTTAAATTAGGAAAGACATTTTTCTTCTTTGACTCCTTTATTGGAGAATTGTTTAAAAAGATATAATTTAAATATTCTCAAATAAACCAATAAAATCTTATTTTTGTGCGTCGTCCTTTCACCTACAAAAAAGGCATCTTTAGATATCAACAAAAAGTTAATACCTTGTTGGTGAAAGGTCTTAAAAGAATATATGAAAAAGAAGATTTTATTGTATTTTTTTAAAGAATTTTAAAATTATTTCTTTTTAGGAGAAGATAGTAGACCATACATCTGTCAATACATGCACATGGCTTGCACGTTTAAATTTGATATGGCAAATAAAGGGGCCAGGTATGTGATTTGGACATTTCAACTTGACTAATGTATACTAAAACTTGCATTAAAAATGTTAGTTTACCCAAGCTTAACCCTAGATCTGTAAATGAAGTAAGTTACTTGTACCTGGTTTAGATGTTTGATATAATGCATAATCATTTTTATATTAAACTAGCTGTACCCGCCTGCTTCGCAAGTCATAATATTGAATTTGATTATATAAACAAAATGTGTAGCAAGTTTTCAGTTTATACTGTATTTTCTCACAATTTTAAAAGTTTAGCCTACCACAATTTGTTTTAAGTTTGTTTTTATTTAACAGTTGTTAATCAATCACTTAAAATAGCTCCATAATAATACCATGGTAATTTTGGAGGCCACTGGAATGGAGTCCTGAGGTCGTAGAGTAAAATCCTTTCTTAGTGGGCCTGTAGGGGTTAAGATAAACTTATATACAAAATTTCAAGAAATTGGACATATAGTTTTGGAGAAATAGTGATGAGTGGTAAATAGCTTATATATACATATACAGGGTGTTCAGTAAAGCTGTTTCAATAATCTGGGATGATATTGTACACATAAAAATGAGCAAAAAACTTCATATGAAGGTATGCCCTAAAACCTTTAGTTTTCCGTCTATCTGTCTATGTATTTTTTACATAAAAATTCATAACTTTGGATCCACTGAAGGTACAATTGTAAAACTTCATGATTGTACTACCCTATAGTAGATCTATTTTTTTATAAAAAATAAATATTTACCCGTTTTAAAATGGCAGACTTTTTTTCTAACCGAAATATCTAAAAACTGACTAATTTTACAAACAAAATGCAAGAATAATATTTTTTAGTAAATCTTATTATAATATTCACAGTGTTTGTTTCAACAAAAACAGATAACAAAAAGGTGAGTTATGCTGCAAAATGTAAAACTACGTTTTACCGCATTAACCAAAGGCTAGTGCTGTTTTAAATATGTGTGTATTTTGAACAGCTGAATTCATGTCAGTCTGCTATTTCGTATGAACAGCTGTTAATTTATGTTATTAATATTAGGTTTGGTTTCCATTGTTGGCATTATTCATTAGTAACAATAAGAACACTGTCATGTACACGTTTTTTGTGAGTGTTTCTGTTAAGTTTTTTTTTATTGTATTGTTAGTTTTAATTAGTTAGTGTTTGTAATTTATTTTCTTATGACATAGTTCTTTTTTATTATTTTCATAGTTTCTTGCTTGAATACTACTACAATGAGCCATACCATATATCAAATGCATGTCTGCTAATTCTGAGTTGGTAAAGTTGTTATTACATTATCTGCCATTATTTGTTAATAAAAGGAACACAAGTGTATCTGTAATGACACAGATCACCTATAACAATAAAAACTAGTTAAATAATACACGATGATAATGTTATTCGGAACAAAGAAATATATCATTATTGTCCAATATTTACACAAAATTAAATAAGAAGCAATAACTACATATGTTGCCTAGTAACGAATATGACAATCAGATCCTTCAAGTGTATCTCGAATGACACGGATCACTTATAACAAAATATAAGTCGCTTAAAAGCACAAAAATAAACAAAACAACTACCAGCTTGGCAATGGTGAACGGGACTCGTACATATGGTGTGTGAGACGATTTAAAAAACAAAATCATCAAGTTACTGTGCAACAAAGAAAATCGTAGAGAAAATTCAAAGACGTGTAAACAAACACTGGTTCATGGTCTTTCAAATTATATGCATTTAAAACTGCTTTGATGTTTTATTTTGACTGTAAGCGGCTGTAACCGAGCGCACGCACATTGCCTCATATTGAGGCGGTAACATTTTACGAACAAACCGTTCGCCTCAATTTGAGGCAATTAACAATCCTTGGGTTAGTCTTGTACTTTAATTTTAGAAAATATATTTTATTATAAAGTTGTCCTTTTTAACAACATTTGTATAGTTCCATTCTTTCAGCTATGGCCGCTAGCTGATTATAGATTATAGACTTAATACCATACATGCATAATAGGGCTTTTTACCTCTCCCGGCTACCACTAACTATCAAACAAGTAGACATTCCACTACACTTTATTAACTTGTGCTTTTCCAATGAGTTCCTTATTTTATGATAATTTTGTTCATAATCTAATATTCTTTATAAGGAAAATGAGTCCAAATACGAAAGGGATGCGATATAAACTAATAAATATAACTGTTTTTGTTTTATATTATTTAGTTTATGTCACATTACATTCGTGTTTGGACTCATTTTTCTTGTAATTTTCAGTAGATTATGAAAAAAAATCTCATTTAAAAGCACGAAGTTGCTAAAGTGTAGAAGAATGTACACTTGCTTACTTAAGGGTGGCCAGAATGACAGGTGAACAGCCATAGCATTGTTGCGTATGTGGTAGTTACCATAGCTACCCTACCTATCTAGTGTAGCTATTGCCTATCTTAGCTAGTGGCCATAGCTGAAGAAATGGACTTAAGTTTTATTTTTTTATAAATTAAAACAAAATGAATAAGATGTATTTTTGCACCATACCTTTGAAAACTATGACTATGAAAGAGTAAAGAAAAACAAAAATTACAAGTGAGCAGAATGTTTCTTTACAGTTAAATAAATATAATCAACCAAAAGAGTAATTTTTAATAGCAGCAAGAACATAGACAAACAAACCACTGACTCAAGCACAAAAATGGTCAAACTGAAATATGATCTTTGTAATTCTTCTCTAATTTGTTCTGTTAGACAAATATACAAATCAGATTTGATTATTACAACTAGATCAATTTATCCACTATCAAATTATACCAATATATTCGTCACGAAGCATTTGATACAATATAGTGTGTAAAACATTTGATTTTTCAATGGTATCATTTGTTAGTGTAATAACCCTTAAAGTGCTAAATGTGTATAAACTGAGGTAAACTAATTTCATACTTAGAATCTACAGTTTCCGGTGACAACCGTGTCAAGGTACTATCTACAATATTTACAAGATGACCAGACGTTTCGCCCATACTGAGAATAGTATTGGTTAGATTAATATTCACCAACTCACCCGCACGTACAGTGTATTAACCCACACATACACGTACAGTGTATTAACCCACACATACACGTACAGTGTATTAACCCACCCACACATACACGTTCAGTGTATTTATTGAGTCTCGGAGAAACCACTGAGGATGCCACATCACAGTATGGGCGAAACGTCTGGTCATCTTGTAAATATTGTAGATAGTACCTTGACGCGGTTGTCACCGGAAACTGAAGATTCTAGTTATGACACCGACCGCTTAAGTCTAAGTTCTAAGATTAATTTCATACTTGACCAGAGCTTGTCTCCATTGTTACGAATAAAATATAGTTCACTAAAACTAACGTAAAGTCAATTATTCCTGTCTTATAAAAATATGTCTAATATATTCAAGTCAAAATCCAGACTGGTAAACAAGTATAAACTTAAACTCACTGCGGATCACTGATGAGATAACTCGTCATCCACTGCACGGGCCCAGCACACTGACGAGGTAAGTTCATCATTGTGTTCTTGTACTTTGTTTGGTTACTAAATGTTTTTAATTTCCTACACCTATAAGCACTCTGAAATTTCACAATCATTTCTCCCCAAACTTCACGTATTTATATATAATTATTATTGTTACCTTTTTTATATTTTATTTATGTTATCTATTGTTATTTATTTTATTGTATCTGTTATATCTGTATATTCTACTTGGGTCATTTATTTATTAGATTTTTGTTGCTGTTACTATTTGTAGAATTTATTGTATTGTCACACGATAGTTACACACTCCACTTATTATGCTATTTGGACAGTTCAGACTCTTTTAAATGGTTGTTACTGAAGTGTTTGATTGTCAGTTGTAGTTCATAATCATAGTAAGTAACGTGAATCATAGACTGCCGTCTTGTATGTTATTGTACTTGTAAAATTGGTAAACCGTGGGAAATAAAATAAAATAAAAAAATTCATCTGCTAGATATGGTGAATATGTTCTTCGACAATCCAAAGAAGTTAACAACATTCTACGTTTACCCTGAGTTTGTGTAGTGCTGTTCTATTACACGTTTCATGCAATGCTCACCAAGTAGGATGAGCCTGTCCATTAGCAATCATAGTTTCAATAGATTTGCTGAACAATTAGTTTCAGTGTCATAAGTTTTTGTGTACGGATGATGGAGTGATTTCTTAGCATACAGGTAGAAATCAATAAATGGCGCTGTACAGTGTCTTGGCAAGGCAGTAGGCCGAGTATAAAACAATTGGGCCTATAACAAACTAGCCTGGAGAGGCTGCAGGTCGAGTTGAACAAAGTGACTAAAGGGTCATTCCATTTGATGTGATCCAGGGTGTGTTGCTTGACTATTTTTAAATTTGATTAAACTTGCCAGGTTGTTTCTCTCATATCTCAAGACTTAAAAACCATCAAAAAGAATTTTTTTTCTTTGGTGGTTCACCTTTGGCGGCCATTTTGGATTTGCTGTGCACACCCATTTTCGCTAATGTAAGGGTTTACAAGAATGGCCGTAACTGATTAAGTATTTGTCTTAGAAGAATGAAACAAAAACCATTTTGTTTATAAACTAACAATGTAAAATAAAGGTCCAGTAGCTTATTTACCTATCTCTAGTATTTCTTTTTATAAATCCTAAGACAAATACAATAAAGCAATCGACAAAATGTCACTTTTGTAATTTTTTTTCAAAGACAAGGGTAGTGAAATGCAATGTGATTATTTTTTTCTTTGAAGATATATGTTCATAGTATTACCATAAATAATATGAACTGTTATATACTAACCCTACAGTTTTTATAAATTTTTCAAAAGTGAAATTTTTGAAAAATTAGCAATTTTGGCTATTAATAACTCTGATGGGGTTGGTGATATAAAACTTAAATTTACATAAAAGGAAGGTCTCATGTATATGTACCTAGGAAATAAAAAACATTCTTGTATATTGTACTGCGTAAAAAGTTACAAATTTTTTAAAATGACTAAAAATCCGGTAAAAGCGAGATATTTGCTGATTTTGTTTGCTCTATAATTGCTACAAAATGTTTGATTTTGCACTTTTTTGTGGAGTACATTACTTATGTTTCTACATTTTTGAAATGTGACCTTATAAATAAATCCTATATATATATATATATATATATATATATATATATATATATATATATATATATATATTCATATATATTTTGTTTTTAATTGACTGTGTGGTGGTAATTGCTTAACTTTAAACAATCAGAACAATTGGCCCAAGTAAAGTTCAATCTACAATTATTTTTCAGTTTTCATGACTTGTGATTAATATTACCCTTGTAAGCTATAAATAATAAGAAGCTAGCCAGTTATTGAAAACTAATATGATTTATTACAATTGATTAATAATACCTATATAACTCCTTGTAAGCCGAATCACATTGAAAGAACAAATAATAAAAGTAAATATGTACATATTTATTTACAAGAATTACTTTGATTTTCATACAGTACTTACAATTATAAGAGTTACTTTGATGGTACATGATTAACCAACAGCATTGATATTTCTTCTGATAGTTCCTTTGAAATGATGTGTGAACGGCCAGTAACTGTTGTAAGTTCTAAAGGAGTCAATTTCCTTAAAACATTGCTGATTGGCACCCACACTGTGTCATCTTGAGACTTCTTGAATGATGTGCGTGGTCCAGATAGATGGGTGATAGAAATGAACTAGCACATCATCATTATCATTACTTATGTCCATCACCTCACCTATCCACCACTCATTGTCGTAGACACAAGCGATTGAGTCATTTCTTTCAATTGAAAGGGGAACACTGCTTGAAACAGGGTGATCTTGATAAACCAAGGATTCAGAAGTGAAATAGCACCTGCAAATACCTTCTGATAAGGGAATGTACTTGTGATAGCCCCTAGTTCCAACTGTTCTTTTGCAGCAACCAAATCGGCTTCTCAAAGTTTCTGAAATTTTGACTATTTCATCTGATTTAATAAAAAAAAAACCTTATGTTCTTCAATTTCTCATTACAAAATAAAAACATATCATCAACGGTCATTATTTGATTGTTCAGGGGTCTCTGTAAGCTTGCTTTAGCTACTTCTCGTTTGGTGGTTCCACCAACGCCATCGCATGCATTTTTTCCATGGGAAGATCCAAAGAAGTGCCATTCTGCGTCGAGGCCAAAGTCTTTTTTTATTTGTGGATGTTCTTCTTTTATGTGATTTGTCAAAATTTGTTGGAAACAATAAAACACTGCTGTGTCGTGCTTCAAATGATCACTTAAAATACATAAACATTTGTGCTGTATTTTGTTATTTTCCTTAAAGTACAACACAAAAGGATGAGCTTGCTTACTAACCCAATGAAAACTTTGTATTTCATCCTGCATTACAAATGAAAAGTTTTCAGCGAAGTCAGCTAACACCAAACACTCATCTTCTGTGAGCTCTGTTTTTTTTCTTTCTAAAAAAATGGGCTTGAGATTTTGAAACAAAGTGGTGAGTTTTCAGTTTTTCAAGTTTTTCTGCCAAAGATTCAAAAAACTCATCTTTGGTCTTGAGAACGGTGATCATTTCAGCTCTATCTGCTGTAACCCACTGTTTATATACTATAGTGTCTGGCAACATAGAGCACTCTTCAGACAAGTTGATCATGTCCATAAAAGCTTGTTTGCCTGGGCACTCGGTACACTCATTCATCATACAGTTGTATTTTTCCTTATCACAAACCATTATATCAAGTAGGTCTTTATAATCAATGTTTAGTTTTGCACCATCAAGCATGAGTTTCACGTTCTGATGGTGAGGACATACGCAAACTGTATGGGTCCCTTATGCACCAGCCAGGATGCACCATTTTGGCAGAATTTCACAAAACTTTGATCTTCCGATCTTCTCCTCAGGGTATTCACTTTTAAATAAAGAATATAGTTCGTTCAAATTTACAAGAACAAGGCGCTTTTGCTTTGTCACTTTGACACCATCAATGTGAACGCTCACACAATCCTTTTTTCCAGGACAGATTCGGCTGTTGCTTTCATTTTCATAAAATTCAATAACTTTGTTAATAGTATTCATACTTATCCCAGCTTTAGTTCTGTTCCCTAAATCAGGCAAAATACCTTGCTCATTAACTAATTCCTTAGATAATCGTACTAACCGCTCTGTCACATTGAACTCAGATGCAATTTTTGCTCTAGACCACGATGAAGGGAGTAAACTAATAATTTTTATCTTATCTTCTTTTGAAGCAAGGACACATTTTGCTTTTAATTTTTGAATAAGTTCATCATATTCATCTTTAGAGTTTTGAGAGGTGGTTGTAGGTTCGTCTAATTTTGACTCAAAACATAATTCAAGATTTCTTTTAATTTTTTCAGACACTTTTTCAACTTTAGATTTAAGGCCTGCAGGCCGTCTCTCTGCGCTTGATTTTCTTAATTTTGATGCTGGTGATACACCCAACATTGAACAGGCAGCATCTAACATTTCAATATTCTTATATGATGCAATGTACATCTGTTGGTCTTCACATTCATTTGATTTACATTCTTACATATAAGAATTTATCTTCCTGTTCATAAAAAATAGCTTGACAACAGTTAACACACAATGAATTTCCTGGAACTAGTTTAAAGTTACTATTACTTTTACTAAGGACTTGATCAAAATTTATTTCGCGCAAGTTCTTTTTCACTGTTTTTTTGAAGGATCACAACAGGACTGTCCAAATAAATGATTAAATTTGAGCAAATATTTTTTTTTCGTGGTACTCACATATTGTTGTGACATCTGAATTTATACGTTATAAAAAAAGTTGTTGGTCCTTGGCACAGAAATCACTTATATTTATTAAATCCTTTGGGACTGTTCCATACACTGTTTTATGACACTCTTCATTCACATGTTTTCCAATGGAACACTGTTTTTCCATGTTAAAACTTTTCACAGAATTTTCACAAAATTAAAAATCTACATAAACATAAAAGTCAGTATAATAAAATTAATTTAAAAAAAATATTCAGAATTAAATTTGTTTAGACTTGAAACACACTACTGTATACAATTAACCATGTGAACAGATCAGAGACTCCTAATAGACTGAGCCAGTGATCAAGTATCAAAGTGTGCAGTAAACAAGTTTCAAACAAGGCCAAATATGTTCACAAATTATTATTGAACACAAAGAAAATGATATTATGACAAAGGGTGAAACTCGTACAAAATTGTCTTTCTCTTATTCCCAAATGTTTTGTGACATAAGTTGGCCCACATAAAGACCAGCACCTCAAATATGCGTTAAGCTTTCCCGTAGCCCACAATAAATGAATTAGGCCCCTACAATATACCATCGAATAGCATTATGCTATTTAGTAACATAGGTACAAGACAGCAATTTTGCGGTGGCAGTCTATGGTTATGACCCTAAGCGCTGCATATGTTGGGCGGCAGTCTGTGGATAGACCCTTATGTGCTGCAAATTAGTGATGGTGGGCTACAGATATAGACTTCTGTTTTGCATTGTGGAGGCGAATGTGATAATCCCGTAGCAAATCACAGGTAAACAGCTAGTTGTTGATGAAAGCTAACAAGGCCAGGACTGGAATCTCCACTATCTCTTACTCTGGCACAAAGTCCTGATGCCTTAGACCACTCGGCCATTGGCTCTTGTAAACATGGAGCTAAAAAATAACTAAACATGAGTATATAGCTTATCATATTATGTTCAAATACTATCCTTCACATTATTCCTCTTATGTCCCAAATCCTTGAGTGTTATAACGCATCATTTTCAGGAAAGCTGGAACAATACTTCATAAAATCGCCTTGTAAACCATTCATTTTCTTCCAGAAATGTCATTTTTTCAGTGCTATTTGTATTATTCAATTAATTAACTAAGTTGATGGCAATTCCACTACCTTGGCTCCCAGTTCTGTGTAATAAAGCTCCTCCAGAAATAAGACGTCAGGAGGCACTTCTTAAAGAATTCAATAAGATCTTGAATGCTCCGCACCTCCCCATTACCAAGGATCTCTCACGTCAAAAAACGGTCACTTAAAATCTCGAAACTTACCTCATACTGCTTTCCAGTTGAGCATTTCAAATTTCTCACCAATACTAGCTGGGCCATAACAACAGTTTTGATGGACGTAATAAGTTTCTTATTAACGATCCATCAATACCTGTAGGTGGGATGAACCTCCCTCGGAATGGACACTTTTGAATCAGTTCCGAAATGGTGTGGGTAGATATAACTACGGTACTGGAAGTATGGATGGGGAATGATACTAGATCAGTCATGTGATTGCGGGGAGTCTATCCAAACAATGGATCACATAATTACAGAATGTCCCCTGTGTTCTTTCACAGAGGGATTAGCTTGCATAAATAGAATCAGTGAGGCAGGTCTTAAATGGCTTGATGGATTGGATTTAGCTCTATGACAGGAGATCACTTTACAATATTATTTCTATTAATATCTAGTGACTTGGGAGTTTTTTTTAAGTTAAACACAGCTTTTATCTAATTTTAAAATAAAAATAAATGGTAGCTGTCAAAAAACCATGCGCTATATATATAAATTAACCAAGTAGTAATAAACCAAAACAGAATCTCACTAGAGTAATATAATATGACACTATGCAAAAACTACAAACAACTTTAGAACAAAAATTACAATGCCATCTTCTTGTAACTTAGGCCTGAACAACATTGCACCTAATCTACAGACATTTATTCCAACCCCATATCCCTTCCACCAAACTAAGTTGAATTTTGTTTACCTTCTAACCCACTCTCTAGTAAGGTGATTTATGTATTTTAGGTTAGGTTACTTGACACTAGGCCAGAAATTAGTATATTAGAACGGATAGTGCATCAGCAAACTTACCATAGAAGACAAGGCCACTAACACCTTGCAGTAGTAAATAAAAAGAGGCACTTCAAATAACACAAAATTTCATTACTACTGAGACGAGAAGAGACTAGCTAAGGGTTGAAGCAAAGTCAGTTTCTCCTTACCTGTTGGAAGTGCCAGTGGCACTGAAAATTTTGCTATATGTTAATGTGTCTGTTATCTCCAACAAGGTGTTTGTGGATTTGTCTTTTAAGGTAAATTTGCTGATGCCCTATATCTCTCATATTTTAATTAATTTATGTATAGTTTGCTCATGGTCCATATTAAAATATTTAAATTTTTTGTAAAAAATTGTATTGCCTGCTTTGCTGGCGAAAGGCCTAGTTGAAATTGAAATTTATTGGTTTTTATTGAAAATTTTATAATTTGAATATATAAAATAACCTTATCTTATCATCTCAATTTCACTAATTTAAGGTGAATTTATCATTACTATTTTTTGATGACAATATATTTCCTGTAAAACTAATAATATTGAGAGCAACTTCTAGATCAGAAGGTTCTAGAAAACATTCACTAAAAAAAAAAAAAATTCTGTCATGTTTGGTTGTTGGCAAACATTCGTAAATACAGTAATATTTAATAAGCAACAACAAAAGGAAGGAAAATTATGTTGCAGATATGTGCTAGAAATATGTTTAGTCAATTGTGCAGTATGGAGCCAGGTAAACCCCCATATCAGAGAGCAATAGTTGCTACGGTACCTAACCCTTAGTGTTTATAGCCGACAGGCCACTGGATTTTTTTACGATGGGAAAATGCGTTATACACCTTTAGGCCTAACGCAGATGTCCTAGTATGTGGGACTTGCACCCACTAAAATCAGTCGGCATTATTTCCTCCTGAAACTGCTTGTATCATTATTCCAATAACTGGCCGTTGAATATAGAACACTCAAGTGGTGAGTGCATCAACTAAAATTAAGTCTTATCTGAATATACAGTAACTTCTCTATTCTTGGAAAAGTCAAAATACAACAGCCATGCAGAAAATGAGTTCCAATTCTACATGAGGCACAAATAATATGGTAGGAAACTAAATAGAAAAATCGGTAATGATTGTAGCTTAATGATTTATACAACAAAAATCATAATGTTGATCTGATGTTTATTTCAAACCCAAACGGAACTTACTTTCTTAGTAGTCTAAGAAAGTACTGAGGCCTCAGTCCTTCCTTTTTTTTTATTTTTGACTTACAAAAGTAAACTCAACAAAACTGAGTGAATACGACAAGAAAACACTTAATGTTTCAAAATTTTCTTCAGGAATAGGAATCCTGTCTATGTGGTCAGGGGGAATTGTGAGTAGACTTACAAAAAAAGTGCGAGGCCAAAGTTCCCGATAAAATGCAATTCTTAAAATATTTTTAATAATAAAGACAAATGTGGTTAGTGGATCTCATTAAAAAACTTCTCTTTTCATGTAAAAGATTGTATTGTTGTTCCAAAAATTTGTTGAGATTGGCCACACGGATCACATAATTGTACTAAATGACACTTTTGAAATGTTCCTCATTCTCAGTTCTCAATGGCAGGATCCTCATCACTATCGTAAAGCAAAGACAGTACTGTGTTACTGAATTTCTGCAATTACTGATAACTTATGATAAAATCTCATTATTATTATTATAATTCAGTCAAAATATGCATGAAAGTGGGGTTAAGCTAACAAAAACTCCGATACAGCTGAAAATTGGCAGATACCATATACTCAACATTACAAATACAATTTCAAAAGTCCTAAGCGATAATGCATGTGCTAAAGATTTTATTCAAGGCCATAAAAACACGATTTTTGTAAATTCATCGTAGACTGTGAGTTTTATGAAAAATATAGTTCAAACAAAATTTGTAGGTCTTAAAATTATCTACAAACAATTCACTTGAACTTGTTTCCCTTTGAATCGCCGTTTCTGAGATAGTGATTCAAAACTTTAAAAATTCATTCTAGTCGAACGCTGGATACCCATTTCGTAAGCAATAGTTTTTGCCTATGCTGGTTTGTAATAGTGAAATGATGAATGTTTGACAACTTAAAAAATAAGCATTTTTAAAAAAAGTTCAAAGATCACTTTTGTCTTAAAATAGGCGAATATATATCATATGGTTTGTTATCAACTAAAATTTGTTTATTTTATAGGTGCGATGTATATTTGGATAAATATCCAAGTCATGATTGTGTATTCATTGATTTAAAAATGTAAAGTGATCTCCTGTCATAGCTAAGTCCAAGCCATCTAAGACCTGCCTCACCGATTCTGTGTATGCTGGCCAATCCCTCCGTAAAAGAGCGCAGGGGACACTCAGTAACTATGTGATCCATTGTTTGGATAGACTCCCCTCAATCACATGACTGATCTAGTGTCAATCCCCATTTATACTTTCAGTAATTGCATCTGCCAACGCCAGTTCGGAACCGATTCAAGTGTCCACTCCCTACGAGAGAGGATCATCCCACCAATAGGTATTGATGGATTGTTAATAAGAAACTTATTATGTCCATTAAAACTGTTCCACGTTATGGCCCAGCAAGTATTGGGCGAGAAGTTTGATCTGCTCAAATGGAGAGCAGTACGTAGTGGTGGGTTTCGAGATTTTAAGCAACCTTTCTGACACGGTAGATCCTGTATAATGGCTAAAGCAATATCATCCGCATACATAAATTATCTAAATTTTGTGATTAGGTTGTCAGCAGTATACACGTTCAATAAAATTGGAACAAACACAGACCCCTGTGGCTGCTCATCCTTCACCTGTCTAAAAGAGCTTTCATCACGACCGATATAAACTTTTACTAGTCTGGCACTAAGCATTGACTGCAAAAGACGCAATAGAAAGGGACAGGGAAGGAGGCTGTAGAACTTAAACAAACCTTTGCTCTAAACTGTGTCATAAGCTGCTGTAAGATCAACAAATGCTGCAGATGTTTTCAACTTCTTTTCAAAACTATTTTCGATAAATGATGTCAGAGCTAGGATCTGGTCACTACAACTTTGGTCAGTGCAAAAACCAGCCTGCTCAACTGGAACATTAGAATCAAGAATGGGTGATATTCTATTGTATAACAGGCTTTCTATATTGGGCAATAACTTTCCACACGTTCAGGATATTTTCCAGGTTTCAGAACAGCTATTACTTTTGATCACTTGAATGTTTTTGGCAAGTTTCCTGTAGCTAATATCTTATTGTAGATTGTTTGAATCCATCGTTTCAATTTGCTACCAGGATGCAGCAGAAATTCCGGAAAGATACCGTCAAGACTGGCTGCTTTCCCTGCTGGTATAACAGAAATTGCTCTGTCTATCTCTTCCCCCATGAAATTTTTGGAGACTTCCATGGGTGCCATTTGACTCTTCTTTTTATTTCATTCAACTTGTTAAGCACATGTTTGTCAGAAGGATAGCGGGTTGACTTTGATTAGCTGACTATCCGTCTCGCTATATTAGAGACCTTCTCTTTGATTTGGAGATTTACTAGTACAGAGTTTTCTTAAAAGCAGAGTTTTAAAAAGAGGGTTTATGCTAGGGCAGAGCACTTCTCTTTGAATACAGAGTTTCCTTTAAAGTGACGCTTTTCTGATTTATTTTAAATCAATTTTTCTCTTCTGGTACTGTCAAGAGAGTGCAGCAGCAGATTAGTTGTGTTGGAGTTTTAGGTGGCCTTAAACTCTTTGTAAAGGTCATCTGATTCCTCACTCCATCCTGGTATATACTCCTTTCTGTATCCTCTTGTTATGCAAGCTTTAGCAATGGATGAGACGAGATTTGTAAAACAAAAAAATCCTACTAATCATTTCTTTTTGTAGGAGGAATGATTGAACCTGATGCCTTGTGGCAAAGGCTTCCAGTGTACTTTATTAAAATTCCATCTAGGCCATAGAAAAGATCTAATTATGTGAATTTGGATCCGCAATGAAACCAGTACTGGCTTATGTTGAGAGTGGGGAAAAGCATCAAGAACTTTTCTTCTAATTGGCTTTGGTCTTAATGATCTTTCAAATGAGCAGAAGCTTAAGTCAGGGGAGTAAACTTGATGCCAAGGAGCTGAATAAAAAGTGGCTAAATCTTCAGCATCTAAGATCAGGAAAGGTTATTCATTTAAACTCAGTCAACAAGCTTTCTGCCATTCTCATCATCGGTGTTGTAACCACATTCATTGGCAATGGTGACTGTTAAAGTCTCCTACAGAGGAGGATAGGATGTTCAAAACTTGGCAAAATCCTATAGTCAGGCCACTGGATGTTAGGAGGCTTATACACATTAACTGTTGTAGTTTCTGACACTTGGATTGCCACGACAAAGATGTCACCATCAGAGCTCTTATGGGTTACTAACAGATTTTCAATGTCATGCTTCACATAAGTTGCAATACAATAAACCCTACGCCCTATAGAATCAACAAGTCTGTATACGGTTGATTGTCTTGCCTCTTCTTGCACTATTGTTATCTTCGATTTGGGGCTCTTGGAGTGTAAGGATATCAACATTTTTTCATGAAGTACCCTACTGATGCACTCACTCTTCGCCTTGCTTAAGCCCTCAGCGATTATATTTACTACGTTTAAAACAAAACCTATTAATTTAAAATTACTTAGGTCCTCAAAAGGACCTTTTTATATTTTGTGGTAGCTGCCATAGCTGGGAGATCACAAAATCGTGAAAGTCCAGCTACCAGATTTGTTGCTTGTTTAGAACTACCCAGGGTGTACGTACAGCTTCAAAGGATTGCTGTGAACACGACCAACTCACACCTCAAATAGGCGAATATTGTGTAAGAAAAATTATTCTGGGATGAGATAACAATATTTTGATAATTT
The DNA here is from genome assembly GCA_035578905.1 of Stictocephala bisonia. Lineage (NCBI taxonomy): Eukaryota > Metazoa > Arthropoda > Insecta > Hemiptera > Membracidae > Stictocephala > Stictocephala bisonia. Next base: position 1,426,571 of record JAQJVL010000164.1, on the reverse strand, counting down.
GTTTTAAAATATTGTGTAAACAATTGCATTTTAAACAAATTGTACTAATTTTTGACAAAATATCCGGATTCAGCAGACAAAAATACGTAAGAAAACATGGAATATATCTATTGTTTTCAAAATGGGTATCCAGCGTTGTTCGAGCTAAAATGACTTAAAAAGTTTTAAATTGCTTTAACTCGAAAACGGTGACTCAAAGGGAAACAAGTTTAATTTTAAAACAGGTTAATTTTACGACCTACAAATTTTGTTTAAACTGAATTTTCATAAAACTCAGTTTACGAGAAATTTGCAAAAACGTGTTTTTAAGACCTTTGACCTTGAATAACATTTTTAGCACATGCCTTATCGCTTAGGACTTTTGACGTTGTTTTTTTAATGCTGAGCATATGATATATGCCAATTTTCAGCTTTATCATTGTTTTTGTTAGGTTAAATTTTAAATTGACTGGCTTATCAAAGTATGTAAAAAAACATAGCAGGCATTCTTCCATAGCTAGATGTTTCTTTATACACTACAATTTGTAGACAGGAAAACAATACACAAGCACTGTAAACAGTAATAACATGTTATTGGCTATGTGGACCACAAAGATAACCACGTAGTCAAACTTCCCCCACAAGAGACGTAAGTGCATTGAGGCTTTAAAGACAGATATACAGCAGGCACAATGTGTTAATAAGCTTTGTTAGAGAGGCTGGAAATAGAAAATCTTTGACATGGTTTGCGTGATGATTCTTAATTACAACAGCTCAAATAATTTCTCTGGCTATTTCAATGTTTTTGAGTCTAATCCAATTATACCACCTGGTTAGGTTTTGTCCCGCAACAGTAACATTATTTCTGAGAGCAAGTTTTCTTCTCTAACTTATGTCATGACTGACTTGAGTGTACATAAACTAATGTGAAGTTTTGTGATATGTAGATACTATTTGGAGATTTCCAATGGCTTGAGTGTTTAAGAAAAAAACACAACCTTTCGACAGGTATAACAAGACTGCTTTCATACACTTCAAAACAAACTCCTGACGTCTTCAGCTGTACTTACTAACTTAGCCTACATCTAAAACATTTTTTTTAACCCATACTAAATGAGAAAAGACTTAATACTACATGCTAGATACTAAAGATTACTGTTGAAAGTGTTGCTTTCTGCTCATTAAAAATGCTACATTAACTGATATGACTTTTCACCCATATTGACCTTTGAAAAAAATATGGTTGGTTCGGCCTTTTAATGCATATTTCCACTTCATTTTCATTTTGCTGTTCAGTCAGAATCCAAAATGCATATTGTGAATGATATTCACAAATCATTCAATGATATAAGTAATCCAGATAAATGATAAACTTTCAATAGTTGGCTCTCTAATATTAGTCTTCAGGCACAATTACGTGAAATTATCCATCATATTTATTTATTCATTCAATAATAAGTCTGATATTCAAACAAGGTTAGTCTTTAATTATTTATACAATTTTGAAACACAAAAATAATTGTTTCACCTGAGATATTACACAACATTTATCGTTTTAGCAGCTTTCAACATCAAAACAGCTGAAGTTGCCTTCTCTCAAGCAAGAAGCAATATTACACACAATTCACCTTCATTGTCTCTGAAAACTTACTGGATCAAGCAAATCTGCTTTTAAAAACTATTAACTATTTCTAAAAATAACCTTTCACATAACATTCAGAATTCAAGATTAGTTGCACTCAACTCTGACTAAGAGAAACATGGCACTTGACTCATTCAAACAATTATTTTTGAGCAGTTTCTTAATCTTGCCTTTATTGCGCAACTTTTATTTCTAATACACATGCTTACAGCATTTTTCCTTTTCAAGATTTTTAATCTTGGTCAATATCTAAGCCAATTATTGAGCCAAAACCAGTTTAAATCGGGAAGCTGTTATTTTTAATAATAATTTGATTGGTTTGTTAATTTTATAATAACAAAACAATGTTTATAAAATAACACTTTAACCCTTTGAATCCAGAGTTTTCCATCTAAAGAGTATCCTGCTATCCCAGGTTTTTTTAACCTTCTGGCATATTCTTCTGACACCAAAAATCAACATCAATTGGCTGTCTGGGAAAATCGAGACTAGTACACTTCCTATAAGATGATGACCTTGTCTTGATCATAATAACAGAATACGGTCTGTTGCAGCAAAATCTACGAAATACTTGTGTAGAAGGCTACTCATTTATTGGAGTGTTTTCAAGGAAAAATCATGTTAACACTTTTAGGAGTGTGTTATATCTAAAACGAGTAAAGATGTCACCTGACGTCTTTTTATAAATTGGCCTAAATGAGTAAGCGTCATGTGTATTGATCCAATTATTTATTAAATTATTTGAGCGTATTGTTAACATATAACACCAGTACTATCTGCCACAGGCAAACACGACTTAAGATGTGCATACCTTTTGGCAGTATCATTATAATGGTAACCTTCATTTACCCTCTATCTCTAAACTGATTTGGTTCCCGCGCGATGTTATGTTAACGTTTGGCGCGCTTTTCACTCACATTCTTTCAGTTTTTTGTCAGCTACTGTCAGTTTTTTGGGACACTTCCCATAAATGCTCCCATTGCCGAATCCCACTATGCATATACTGTACTCTTCTTGAAATGAAAAACATCTTTATTGCAACATGAGGCGAAGTTAGGACTGCAAAGCCCTTTCTACCACTCACTTCGAGGAGTTCCACACTAAAAAAGATTACTAAATCACTAAAATTAAAAATAATAAGAAATGTAATAAAATAATGTACTGTAATAAACAATTTTTGAATTTATTTTTTAATCTACATTTTTTACAATCCTAATACTACTCTCAGTCACGCAAATTGGGACGTCATATGACGTCTTTACGCCTGAAAGGGTTAAGGGGGTGTTTTGGGATTTGCTAGGAAAGGTCTGTAAAATCAAATATCACTTGCATGCCCAAACAAAGAGGAAACAGAACTGACGTGCAAAACCACCCTTTTTTAAATAAGACTCGACAAAAAACAACTACTGATGGAGTCTACAAACCTCTTGAGTGTAAATCCTGGATCAAGCCATCCTTTCAAAACAACTAGAGAGAGCACTTGCTGCAGACAGGCAAATAGTGATAATGGGGGACATCAACGTGGACAACCTAATTGACAACTATGAAAAGACGAAAATAGAAGAATATATAATACTATTTAATATTACAAGACTCAACCTAACACCTACATATATCACTAATAGCGACTTCAATATGCTAGATATGCACATACATGGACTCTCGACATATAGAAACTTCAGTAATACCATCAGGTTTATCAGATCACAATGCCAAATTGCAAAAATACTTACAAAAAAAGTACCTATAGACTATTTAATAAAACAAGACGAATTATGAAGAAAAAAACAATAGATCTTTTTAGAGCACAACTACAGGAACAACACTGGGAAAGTCTAAGCTCAGCCAATGACACAAATGAAACCTATAACAACTTCAACAATATATCTCAGTCAACCCTAAACTATACCTGACCACTGAAAATATCAAGTCAGAGGCAACAGTAAAGGCCACGGACGGTGCTAGAATCAAAAATCCAAAAGACTGAAAAATGAATATATAAAAGCCCTAGAAAAGGAACAAACAACAGAACTAGCTGAAGGAAGCTAAAACAGCCGCATGTAAAAAGGAGTATGACCAACATCTGAAAACACTCTGGAAAGAATACTTGACAGCCCATTTCAATAGGGAAAAAAACAAGTTTAAAGCATTGTGACAAACAATAAACCATGAAAAAGAGACTAAATTGAACAATGAAAATCACATCTACATTCAAATTAACAATGAAACAATAGATGACCCAGAAGAAGTTGCTGGTGCTTTCTATGATTCTTTGCAACACTAGCTGAAAGAACACTCCAAAGTAGTAATAATAATTCCTTACCAGACAAACCAGAAATAATACACAATGTTTATATGTTATTTGAAGTATAAAAGTAATTATACTTACAAAACCCTGTGTAGTACAATATATGCTAAAATTTGTTACTGTGGTAACATAATTTTCAAAAATTTGCTAAAAATTCTATATAATCAGTACAGACTTCTAACTAGTACTAAAATTTATAGAATTACTTGTTCTATAAATAAAATATATTTGTAAAATGGTTACCTTGGTATCCTCTGGCTGTGAGCTTAAGGGTCCACAGTTGATGATGACATTTATCCGGCGTACGCACACAAATGTGATATTCTTCATGTTCACAATTTTTTTTCTTTTATAAAAAGGCTTCAATATAATTTTTTGTGTGTTGTATGTATATACCAAAAGTAATGTAAACACAATTATATCATAATAACACCATAATTACGTATAATAAGACTTACAAATACAATTGAAAGACAAGTAAACAAAACTTTCAAGGCTAGCGTCAGTTTGAAAATCGCTTTCACATTGGACAACGAATTTTCATCATATTATTTTCCATTGTTCCCGTCATCTTAGAACCAAGTCAGGCATACCACTACAATCGGTAACTCTTCCCGTTTCCAGTGGTATATGAATCTTGTCAATAGCGCTAATAGGTATACTATAACAAGTGATAATATCGAGCGATGTCAAGTCGACAATTTTTTGTCGATTGCCAGTTCAGAGTCAACACAAGTCGACAATTATTTGTCGAAACGCGGCACGAGGGTTAATTTCCTTTCCACATTTTCAAAAATAATAGAACTGGTGCTTTCTTTAAAAACACAACCCGATTAATGGTCAGCAACATGGTTCTGCAATGACAGATCTACAACTACTGCCTTAATACAACTTACTGAATATATCCTAGAAGCCTATTTCTTGACTTCAGTAAGGGGTTCAACTGCCTGAACCATATAAACACCTTCACAAACTAGAAGGGCAAGGTGTACTGAGGAGAGTAGCAGACTGGTTCAGCAGCTACCTTGCCATCAGAAAACAGCATGTAGAAATAGCATACATAAAGAATAATGCAAAATAAAAGGCTTTTTCCAAAGCTGTTAACATAACTACAATCACAAAATACCTAGGCATCATAATTGACTCAAACTATCCTGGAAACCCCACATATAATAGTTTAGAAAGAAATTATGCTCAGGCCTCTATATCATAAGAAGGATCAAGCAAGTATGCAATCCAGATGTGGACAGAGTTGCCTACTTTGCTCTATTTGAGTCTCATCTATAGGGGGAGGAGCATCAAAAACAACCTAGAAAGACTACTGATGATGCAAAAAAGAGCAATTGGATGCCTGACCAACTTAGACTATAGGGAAAGTTACAGAGAATCCTTCAAGAACCTTAAAATCCTCACAATAGTCTCCCTGTACATAAGAGAAGTCATTATTCATACCACTATAAAACAGCTAAGACACAGAGACCTACACCACTATCAGAATCAAAACTTTATTATCCATTAAGTACAATATATATATATATATATATATATATATATATATATATATATATATATATATATATATATACACACAATAGGATTCGTCACATGTAAATTAACTAAAACATTGGAATTTCATTAAACTGTCCAAAGAGTCATATCATAGCTTAAAAATTCTTCACAGTTGTAAAAGGCTTGTTTCTACCATAACACTAGATAGTAGATACACAGCAAACTTTACCCTCCCACAGCAAATACTGAGCCTGTTCAAGCAGAAGCCATCCTACAAAGGTGCAATCTACTACAACAACCTTCCAGAGTACCTCAAGAGAGAAAATCCAAAACACATCAAGAAGCAGGTGACAACATGGCTTTTGGAACGGCCATTCTACTCAGAGGATAAGTTTCTGGACTCATAGCTCCAGTGATGTTGTAAATGTACCATTATGCAATTATAAAATTGCATGACTATGTATTGACGCATAACTGTTATCCAAGAATATGTTAAATAAGAATTTGTCTGTTGTCTATATCGTTAACTATGTTTCTATCCTACCAATCAATTTAAAATAATTTAATTCATGATTTTTTTCATGGTAAACCTAGTGATATTCTCTATGGAGTATAATGATTGTTAAAAAATCTGAATGTAGCCATGTTACACTATATATCTATGCTTGTAAACAATGATAAATACACAAAAGTTCTCCCAAGAAAACATCAGGAACAAAGTAAATTATATTAAATTCAATATAAATTATCTGCCTTGTTTGCTGAGAGTACTCTTAATACAAAAGTGCCAGGAACAGAGGCAAAACTGTAGCCTAAACCATCATCCATAGAATCATCACAAATAATTGAAATACTATTATAAATAAAATTACTGTTGCCACAAGTATTTTGTAGTAAAAATTAGTCTCCTACATTTTTACTTTTTTCACTACATTCTGATAAAGCACTGAACAATCTACACTAAGAAATTCGTTAATTTCTTTTTAACGTAATATACGAGGGGTATCCAAAAAGTAAGTTTCCCTGTTATGTAAAAAGACGCGTGCGTAACACAGCGTGCAGCTGTGGGCGGGGATATTTAGCGCGGTTCGGTTGGCAACAGGTGCGCCGGTCACTGGCGCATTGTCACGCTGCTCAGTCAGGTGCTGCCCAAACATTATGGAGACTCCACTGCGTTCTGCCGCCAGTTGCGAAGTCCGTAGTGTTATTCGTTTCTTGACCGCCAAAAACGTAACTGCCGTTGAAATTCATCGTCAGTTGTGTCAAGTGTATGGTGAACATGTTATGTCCGTTCAGATGGTCCGTCGTTGGCGTGCAATGTTTTTGGAAGGAAGAGCAAATGTTCATGACGATGAGCGTAATGGCCGACCGGCCAGTTCTCGGCAACCAGACGTCATTAATGCTGTACGAGCAGTTATTGACAATGATAAGCGAGTGACTCTCGATGAAATTATGGGTAAACTGCCGTCAAGTTTTGAAGTTAGCCGGTCATCTGTGCACAATATCATGACAGAAGATCTTCAGCTTGCAAAAGTGTGTGCAAGATGGGTGCCTCGCTTATTGAGCGATGCCCATAAACAACAACGAATGGCTGCTGCCCAGTCTTTCTTGCGATTGTTTGACGATGAAGATGAAAACCTTTTCAGTAGAATAGTCACTGGTGATGAAACATGGATTCACCACTCAACTCCAGAAACCAAACGCCAGAGTATGGTGTGGCAAAAAAAAGGAGAGGCAGCTCCTCAAAAAGCCAAAGTTTTTGAGTCAGCAGGAAAGGTAATGGCTACAGTTTTTTGGGACTGCCGTGGAGTGTTATTGATTGACTATCTTCCTCGTGGCGAAACCATAAATGCAGAAAGGTATTGTGAAGTTCTCACCAGACTTCGGCGGGCAATACAGAATAAACGGCGCGGACTTTTGTCGCGCACGGTTCTGCTTATTCACGATAACGCCCGACCACACGCTGCTCGTGCAACAATGGAACTTTTGAGGAAATTTAAGTGGGATGTTTTTGGTCATCCTCCATACTCACCAGATCTTGCGCCTAGCGATTTTCATCTGTTTCCGGAGCTCAAAAGACACCTTGGCGGTCGGCGATTTGCCAACAGCGATGACCTTCAAAATGAGGTGGATACTTGGCTTAAAAATTTGGCGGGTGAATTTTGTGATGCTGGAATAAAAAAACTACTTCCTAGATACCAAGAGTGTTTAGAAAGGGATGGTAACTATGTAGAAAAATAAGGTATGATGTAAAAAGTTGAATAAATGTGTTTCAGTTATTTTTTGAGTCTTTTTAACTTTTTCATAATTAATGGAAACTTACTTTTTGGATACCCCTCGTAAAAAAGATTGCTTTACCATTTTTTGTTAACAAATGACAGATGAGTAAATAAACATCAGAAATGTGTCGGTCGCATACCTGACATAAAATCAAAAACAAATGTTAACACAATGATGAACTGTCTCAAAAATTACCGAAGTTGTTTTGTGACATTTCGTTGATTAATATTGGTGAAAATGGTGTGAACTCAACACGATGCGTTATCACCGCAACACTGCGCCAGTGGGCAACTAGCGTACATTATGCTAGGCTGCAACACTGAAGCAGTGCGATTTAAAAGGTTAAAATGCATGCCTATCAGAAAGAAATGTTACTAGTTTTTATTTATATATGTATTTTAATCCATGAATTTGATGAGCAATTCACACAAGTGTTTATGCTTAGAAGGTAGAGCTTATTCCAAAGCTTGGGATGAAATATGAACTTAACTGGACATTTTTTTAAGAAAGAATGAACATTTAATTTATAGAGAAACTTATTTCTCATCTCATGTTATATATTATTTTATAAAACACAGAACTAAAATTGAACAACCAAGCTATGTTTAAATCAATATTTGTATGGACCATGGATTGCTAAAAAAAAAAAAAAAAACAGAAGAAAGCCATGCAGGATGAAAGGCTTTTATATTTCAGTAAAAAATTTCAAACATTTTGATCTCCATAAATAATATAATAATCTCATTTATTTAAATTTGTGATCAATCGTGCATAAGTTTGATTAGACTACACTACAACCTTTAAATAAAAATTTAAGCTATAAACTGATGATTAATAAACCCATAAACAACAGCCAAATACATCAACACAGAAGGTAGGGGCTATCTACAGGCTTGAGCTGTCCATACCAGCTGCTGCCACCTCCAGCTAGTGTACTGTATATAGGAACTGACTCCATTTTCAAAAAAGAAATCTTTCCGTTTCATAATAGTTTTATTTATTCTAATTCTAAATGGCATAAATTTAATATGGACACTTACTTAACATTACTGCATATGATATCGCTCTTTAAAAAACAAATATTAAGAAAATTCACTGAACGGTTATTATCAGTACAATGTTGCTCTTATGTTATCCATTAACACCACTGACTTTGACAATTACAACATAGTATTTAAATTTCAAGATAAATAAGGATTTCAAAAGTTTCCATATTTTCTGTCAATTAGTAAAACTTAGCATGTATGACTCATCATAAGTTAGTAAGCTCCATTATTTAATATAGATCAATTTGTATATGAAAACAGGTTCTAAAATTTGTATCTGATAAATTTAACATTAAAACTATTTGATTTTCATAGCTTACATTGAGTACACAAAAATGTATCCAATTGACACAATGACTACAATATATACATGGTTTTAAATCATAGCAGAGGGTCTGTAAGGGGTTGGAAATAATTGCATTAATATAAATTACAAGTAGATTGCATTACTAGTTTTTGCAATACTTTAATCATTCAGTAATGACATAAACCAATCAGAACATTTATATACACACAAACTATTAAACAATATACTTAAAATTTATGTTTAAGTGTGCGTGTTCTGGACTGAAACAAGTCTTATCTGTCTGGATATGGTAGCGTTAACATATTTCTGAGTTACCCAAAGTAGCGTTGAGAAAATAACAATGATATAAAAAGGACACTGAAGGAGTTTAATTAAATTTAGAACAATTAACAGTTCATTTCAATGAGTTTAAAGAAGTAGAATTTACTTTTTAAATTTGATTTAGGTAACTTACAATAAGGTAACTAATGATGCTCTAACATAATGATAATAAAAATACTTAAAAACTATTTTGTGTAAACATATACACTGAAGAAAAAAATAGTATACACCACACATCAGTTGTTACTTGAACAGAAGAGAGTAGTGAAAGAATGTGCAGCAGCAACCAGCATAGACAGAGCTGATATATAGATGACTATGTATGTACGGTACTTTACAATTTGTTTGTAATCGTGCGACTATGCGGGACTAGTATACACAAGATTCTATACAAATAATTAAAATATACATTAAAAACATACATATATTTATACCAGTTCAATTGAAAATATTCAAGAGAAAACAATAATTTAAACTATCTTACAATGCATACTCTCCATTCGCTCACTCACCAACAGATTTGTGAAGTAGACTTTAAGATAATTTGATCATTGTTGTAAATTATCAAATAAATACATTGAACTGTAGAAAAATCAATTTATATTATTAAAAATATTCCCAAATGACAAAATCAGAAACAACATTAACATATTTAACGTGAGTATAGTGTTAAAAGTAAGACAATGACATTTATTCTGTTAGAAAAAAATTGGTTTCATAGATTCAATAACAGGAAAAAAGTTACCAAATCAATAGAATACACAAACCAAAGTAAATACAAAGGACACGTATATAAATTATAATTTCAATTTGAACAGATCTTAGTGCTTTAAATAAATGTAATTTAATATGTATATTTTGTCAACTAAATTGACAATGATCAATTTATCACAATTTCCTTGATAACAAACATTTAAAGTGAAATTAAAGTTAAACATTAAACAAACAAATTAAAGTGAAATTAGGTATAAAATACAATAGTTTCATTGCCTACTAAAGCATTGTGCATTTGTGACAGTTAGTGTGAAAATGCATACAGCGTTCAATCCGTTAGTGGCAGACCACTCACCGCGCAAACAATAACTTCTGCAACAGTTTGCTAACAAAAAGTAAACTATAATTAATATAATTGTTATGTATAAAAATATACAACAATGGTAAATGGCAGAGCTCTTTTTAACAAAGCAAACTCAAAGCTTAGAATTGGCAGCTTATTACGTTTGTGCAGCTCTTGTGATGTTACAGACATAAAAGTATGTCAGTGAAATGTCAGTTGTAATCAAAGTTAATATATAATAACACAATGTATGTAGAACAAACAGTATAATAATGCTCGAGTTATTATGCCCTGTAAACTTTCAGCTCAAAAGTTGGCTCACATTAGCTCCCTCATTTAACCGTGCACTTGAGTGCTGAATGACTAGAATTTCTATCTTTTAAAAACATTTCACAAACATAACTATTGAAAAAATGAAACAATAATAATATGATAACAATATAACAAAATCAACAAAATATAAATAATCTGAGTTATTTTGGTAAATTCTTTACAAATAAATGACAGCTTAACAAACATGCCAGGATAGTTGGGCAATTTCTTTAGAAACTTTTTGTTAGTTTCTGACAGTTCCAAGGAATAGAATAATACAAATATAAATTTACATTTACAACTGAAACTATTTCTCTTTATCAGGTACATTAAAAAAAATAAATAAATCAGAGTGAAGTTTGTACAAAACAAAAACAGATTCTTTTCTGGCAAGTGTCAATAATGATGAATAGATGGCCCATGGTCACCAGCTGATTCCTTTTGAAAATTATTTGATTCTGATTGAAAGATTCAGATATGTGAATCTGACACACTTAATGTACGAGGTACAGTTAAAAAGTACCCAGAATCGATGTCCAGAGACACCTGGTGTGGTTACCGGTGGGAATTTCGTTGTGTAGCTGCTGATACTACTCTTGGAGAAGGGATATCAGTAGTGCGAGTATCGTTCAGCTTCCACTGTTTCCCTGTGGGGAGCGCTTTTTGTATATTTGTGTGTTTACATTGTCACTCTTTGAAAACTGATTTAATGAACAGCAAAAAAAAACATTAAATTTTGTGTTTGACTTTAAAAGTCATCTTCTGAGACACTTAAAATCTGCAACCAATTATTTTTTACCCACAGTAAAGTCGGCTAAATAGAAGTATTGAGCACTATAGAAAACCTCTTTCGTGTAAAAAAGTGATTGAGAAATATTGAAGTCCACCTTATACAAAATAATTCATTAGAGCCTACTTATGACAGCAAAGGGAATTTATAGGAATTCCAGTTTGACAGTTTCTATACCTGATGATATAGTATTGCTAACACAGAATTTCAAGCTAAACTCAAAGAATTTATTTGCAACATAATCAATAAACTGAGATTCAACCTCAGCATCTGAAGTTAATATATTTAAAAGCTAAGCTGAGGAAAATATTTAATTAGGAACTGATTGTGTTTATATCATTGGAATGAGAAAGCAGATAGATATAACACCAAGTAATTTGAGAGTACACATTATATTTTGCCCTCCTACTTTTAACAATATGCCAAAAAGTTGTCCAAAGAAATTGCCCACACATTCCAGATGCAAACACTAATTGTATATGTATTATTAATTAAATTAATAATTTATAACTCTGTAAATATAAAAATAAACACCTTTATAAAATTTAATAAAATAGCTCTATATTTCATCAGGTTTATCCAACAGTTAACAATAAAATAACTACCTAAATAATGACATTTAAGTGAAATAATTGAAATTTGCGCTTCACCATAACTATGATGTAACATGCATGTCTTTCCGATCTTTGATCTAAACAAGCAAAAATAAAATAAAATAAATAAAACAATAATAATACAATTTTAACTTAACTACAGTAGTACTAATACAGTATAGATTAAAAGTAGGAAAACCTAACATCAAGGATTCATAAAAAAATACATTTACATGAAACCCAGTAAAATAAAATAATGGCCTAAAATCATATTCACTTCCTAGCTATATAAGTATTTTTACAAAACTCAGTGGTAAAAGATCATTTGATAAAAATAGCCTTATATAAACATCTTTCATGTCCAAGATATTAGTATTTAAACCTCATAAAAATTTGAGTTATTGTGCATTTTTTATGCAGAGAATAAATGATTTCACGATAAATCCTAATTAATTACCTATATAATGTACAATTAAACTACCATTCATGAAGAGGACTGAGATGAATAGGTGGCGAGGCTTTTTGTAACTTTTAACAAATGATTTTAGATTAATTCAGTTCTTGCAATTTGAGTGTTTGCCAGTGGCAGAATTAAAAATGCAACAGAGTTTATCTTAACACGTTCGCTGCGTCACGAGATCTCCGGGTCTCGTGTCGCAAATATACTTTAAGTCATTAATAAATTTGAGGTGTGTTTGGTTTTTTACGATTGCAATATTTCTGTTTATAAAAACGGTATTTTTATTAGGGTTGTATTCTCTCGAATAACTTTTGTTGTGATTGTTTTTAGTTAGCTAGAAGGTACGCGAGATCTATAGATATCGTGCCGCACCAGAATAATAACGTATTAGCTGTGTGCGGCACGAGACCTCTAGGCCTCGTACGTGAACAACTAGACGTCTGGAGCTAAGCGCTACCCAGCCTAGACCAGATGTTCTTGTAAAGGGCGGGAAAATTATTGTTGGTTTGCAGGTTATTTGTCTGCTGTTCATTCTCTCTCAGAGCTCTATTTATCAGCTGTTGTTGGAAAACGCGGGAAAGTTTTGCTTCATATGACACACCACGCTTTATGAATCAGCTGTTGTTAGAAAACGCGGGAAACAGCATACTTTCCTTCAGTTTTCTGCTTTCTTTCGGCTACAAGTAATATATTGTTTATGATTTATATTTTTATATGCGTTTTGTGGTATTACTTTGATACTTGCTGTATATTTTGTATATATTTTATTTCCGACAGTTATCCGATTGTACCCATTTTCCCCCTTTTATATACCATAAGTAGGGCTATATAATGAAAAACAAATGTAATCATAACTATATTATATTATAAAAAACATTATAAGTTCCAAGAAGATGTATGATTCACTTATTTATAACGATTATTTATCGATAGGAATTGATTTTTTACTATTCTTTTACTTGGTGCGGAACGAGATCCCGAGGTCTCGTGTACATATGTTATAATCAAACACTGCTCAGCACTTATGACGTCAGAATCCTGTTAGTTCCGAAACAAAAACCTAGAGTGTTCTATCTGCACTGTGTGACGTACTACCGTGCGCGCAATATCTGTTGCGCAACGAGACCTCGGGATCTCGTCCCGCACTGAACTAATGATAAACAACGAGGCCTCGAGATCTCGTGACGCACCAAAAGAATAAGCGCAAAAAATGTCAAACGCAGCGAACGTGTTAATGTCTAAATTGCACTACAGTTAGTTCCCCAAGGATGTGAAAGCGGTGAAGATACTAGAGAAGTTCCATGAATGAATGAACCAATGGCACATCTGAACATTAACACGTTATCTCATAATTACTGTACTGCTTTCTCTAAACAACACTCTGTTTTGGATTTAAAATACTCACATTTTGAAAATTTAAAAAATTCTATTCTGAAAACAATTGTACAATAATTTTTGTGATAAACCCAATATTTGCATCAACCAATTTGAATACCCCCTTTAATATGAATAGCATATAACAGTGTGGAATGAATAACTGAAAATTATTGACAGAGCTCATTTCCAGTTTTCAAAACAAGAAAACTAAATGAAGACAAAAACTGGACAGATACTGTTTTGAGACGTGTAAAATCCAAAGTAGATCTGCTTGTATTTATTTGTGAAAGCCATTTGTATATTTTCTCAAGAAGCTATAAGAATTATTGTATTGGTTTAGTTATTTTACATTCTACTTGTATTTATTTAGCTTTAAATTTCTTTTTCAAAAAGCTATCTGGAGAAATAAATTTCATTTAAGACGACATTGCTCAACTGATTATAAAACAAAATTAGCTAAAAAATTAACATTACCACATACAACATCTAAGATGCGGTTTTTCAGTAGTGCACTTCAATTCAATGAAAATTCCAAGCAAAGAAAAATTAAACCGTTCGCTAAAAAATTGAACTGATAATGATGACTAAATTTGATCAGTCACTCGTTCTTGTAAAGTCTTCCACAGAGCAAAGGATTACAAAGATGACATCCAAATTTTGCCCTTGATAAATTAAGATCAAAGAAACAAGTAACAGAAGGCAACGTTTTGTCAGCTTGAACAGAATCAAAGATCGGTATAAATTAGCATATTTCAACAGAGAAGGTAGAGAATGGATGATCACAAGAGCTCGTACTGACGCAGGTGCATGCGTTGTATGATGTCTCGGCAGTCGTTAAATACACGCCGGATGTTCTCTGTATCTACGGCACACGTGAAGTGAGGGTAGCAATAGTGCTTGCCATCTCCACTTGCTGTACTGATACGCTGTAACATGTTCATAAATATAAAAAAGATCCTCACTATTAGCAATACTTATAATCTGGAATCACATTGTATCACAACCAGCAGTTCTGGGATGCTCTCAAGAACTAGGGAGATCCCACTTGTGATAAGTCCTGAAAAGTGTAAACAATCATCAACATCCTATGACGTCTGATTAAATTTAAATTATTTTTCTATACATTTTGTTAATCTATTAATCTTTACAAAATCATGTCTTACTTTAATTTGTATTTCTTTTCCAAACTATTTTCTGTTAAACATTGGCCTAAATAAGATAACATTTTGTATGAAAATAAAAAAATATTATAGGTAAAACACAAATAATGAAGATGTTTTTTAAAAGTATAAGTTATAGATGAAATTACTTTTCACTAATGGATTCCAGTTAGTAGGCTGGTTTATTTTCTTTTCTTTTTTTTAGTGTAGACCAGCAGCATGAAGGAACAGCCTCATAACAATAACTGGATTATGGCAGGCAACTACTGCTGATCCACTTGTAGCAAACGGGAGTACGAAAAGCCTATCCATCATGCAGGTCATAATAACCAATACAAAAGACTCAGTAGGTGAGTGTACTTTTGCTTTTGGAAATAAGAATTTAACACTTTTAACTAAATTAATTAATGAAATGAAAAATGGCTTTATAGACAAAGTGTACAAAATGCAAGGTTAGGAGTATTACGTCCTCTCTTACACCTAACCAGCAATAATAACACAAAAAGAAATGTATATTTGACCAAACAACTGAAATAAACAAAATAAACTGCAATTATAGTAGAATCTCTGTTATCCGAGTCCTGATCAACCAAGCCTTTGGGTTAACCGAGCCGGTCCTAAATATTATTTTTCATCTTCTATTCTATTTTATTCATATTCTATTAATTCTATTTTTCATTTTCTATTAATAAAAAAACAATTAGAGCACGACTCTTCATATAATTGTTTGACAAGGAATCATTCTCTTATTGGCTGTAGGTGCTAGGTTAAGGTGCTGAAAAGGCGTCACGTAACTTATTTATGATACAGTACCCTACTACAAATTCTAGGAATAATTTTCCCACCCAAATGGATTCACTAGTGAAACATCACTACCTGACACCATCGGCTTATTCAACTCCTGCTCACACCCTAAATATGGTTGTTTTAGTGTGTTGTCTTATGTGATTTTACAATGCAGTATTAGATAAATTAGTTGCTGTAATTTATTACTGTATTGTACTGTTACTATTGTATTCCAATGTTTTGATTTGCGTGGTAAATAGTAGGCAGCTGTTTATCTTATAACAAAAGTGAACTGACGAATGTATCAATGTTTTCATAGCCAATGTATATGATAAATGTGGTAATGGTACAATAATTTTGGTACGTTAAAATGCTGAATTTTAACTGCACTATTAAGAAGGTAAATCAGATTGCGTTAGATGGTAGAATTAATTTGACCATTTTGTTTGGTAAATGGTACCCTGCACATAAAACTAAGTGGCGAATAGTATCGTGGGGGGATGAAATACGAGAGGTAGGATGAAATAATTATACTGGAGATCGGTTAACACGAAGGAAGGAATGTTCTGCTTTCTTCTATTTTTGTGTGTGTGTATGTGTGTATATTATATATAATTAATATGAGTGTAAAATAAATGTTGTTTGTTAATAATTTATAATTTGTCTTTATCTCCACTTTTATAGAAGGTAGGAGTAAACATTTTGTTTACACTAAGAATAAAATCCAAATTATAGTGAATACCTCCAATTATAGTACAGAGTTTTTTTAACCCCATCATGTGAGTTCAAAGTAAAAAACAATATATTTTAGATAATTTTAACAAAACTATTACTATATGAAAGGCAATTCAGTTTTGAATAAAAAAAGTAAAAACTACAGCAATATCCCGAAAATTAAAAAAGTTATAATATCTTTACTAAATGCAATTTTTGGACATGCAATTTTAGCATATCCAACTGAAAAATAGCTGGCAGGGAAAGGGTTAATATAAATATACTATTCACTACATAAATAACCAAAATAGATTTTTTTGTTTGATAACTACAACTAACCAGGAACTCATCTCGTATGAAGTACTTTGCGCGTATAACTTGAGGCTCCTCAGAGGGATCAGGGGCAGCATCTACGGGTGTCTGGTAACGTGTGAACTCAGCAAAATATTCCTCTAATCTTGATTTGCCTGCTTTTATTTTTTCTGCTAATAAGTCCTGCTTGTTCAGGAACAGAATAACGGATATAGTCCGGAGCCATCTAAAACAAAAATATTTACTTATGTTAAAATAGTTTCAAATTAAATATAAATACAAGTCATATAATATTAACACATTCAGTGCTACATGGCTGTAAAGTCAATTACATTCCCCGACCGCTAATAGTTGCATGGCTGTCTATTCGGCAAAACAGTTGTCCCTTGGGGTGGCTGATGGCCATCTGATAGGCCACTCTATAGTCAATAGTCAAAATATCTTTATTCATACTATCACATGAAATGTGTACAAGAATGGTGTCAACGAAACTTAAAATAACTATATATAAGATAGATAACTATATATAAGACAGAACTAAGTCTAACAACACTTTAATAGCAGGACTACTTTAGTAAAGTCAAATTACTTTAAAAAAAATTCTTGTAGTGAATACAATGGTTTAGATTGTAAAAAAACCTTTAATTCCTTTTTGAAAATTAATGAGTTATTTATATTTAATATTGTAATGGGCAGACTATTATAGAAACTCACCCCTGCGTATGAGGGTTTCTTTTCAAGGAATTTCAACCTGTGCACCACATGACGGATTTTATTATTATTCCGCGTTTGATAACTATGGTGTGAGCCCAAAGTAGGAAAATCTGTTAAATTATTTTTAATATGGAGGATCAGCTCAAAGATATATTGACTATAAATCGTCAGAATACCAAGTTTTGGGAAATATTCTCTTGCTGAGTCTGTCCAATTAAGACCAAATATTATTCTAATTGTTTGTTTTTGCAGATGTAATATCCTATTTAGATTCTCAGAAGATGTTCCACCATATAATATTAGGCCAACAGAAATGTGCGAATGAATGAGCGAGCAATAAATAGTTTTTAAGGTCTCCTTGCTACAAATTTTAGACATTGCCCTCAAAACAAACAATCCGGATGAAATTTTACTACACATTTTATTTACATGAATGTTCCAATTTAAATTTCTATCCATTTCTAATCCCAACAGCTTTGGATTGTCTACTTCTTCCAAACTTTGTTCACCCAGAAATATACTTGCTTTGTTACATTCTATATTTTGGGGAGTTGAAAAATAAATATAATTAGTTTTATCTGGATTAACTAGAAGATTTAAATCACTTAAATGTTGATTAATAGAAGATGGCTGAACAAAACTTTGCTCTTCAATGTCATCAAAATGTTTACTAGACATTTTAAAACTAATGTCATCTGCATACATAAAAATATCGCCCCATTTTATAAGATCTGAAACCCCTTTCAGGTAACAAATAAAAAGCAGTGGCCCTAGAATGGACCCCTGTGGAACACCATACTTTAATTTTTTAAGTGCAGATGGAACACATGTTTTGTAATTGTATTTATTTGTGTAGCTTACTTCAACAAATTGCTTTCTATTTTGTAAATACGACTGAAACCAAGAAAAAGCCCTACCGCGTATCCCCAATGATTGCAATACACTCAAAAGTATAGGGTGAGACACGCTGTCAAATGCTTTGCTGAGGTCCATAAAGACTCCAGCAACCTTTTCTCCCTTATCAATAGCATCAATTACCGCTTCGATAAACTCTATGTTAGCGCTAATAACTGATCTTCCAGTGTGGAAACCATGTCTCCCATTTAAAAATCAAAATCCAAATTTGTATAGGCTTTTGAATTAAAATCCATGAAATACAAAATCAATTAAAAAACAGCTCTGTGTTTAGGTGCAAAATGTTTGCAATAGTTTTCAGGTAAAGTAGAGTCAAGCCATTATGAAAACATAAAATACAAAAAAAAAAAAAAAAACCATTATCAGCAAGTCTTTTTTATCTTCAATACACTCTTTGGGTCAAGTTTCAGATACTTTCAATGTAAGGGTTTAAAAATACTGATACAAAACTACCTCAAGATCCAGCCTGGGTTTCGCTGTCGTAACATTCAAAAGGTAAAGTTTAACAACACTGATTACATGACCACCTTACAATCCAGCCTGGGTTTCGCTGTCGTAACATTCAAAAGGTAAAGTTTTAACAACACTGATTACATGACAACATTACGATCCAGCCTGGGTTTCACTGTCGTAACATTCAAAAGGTAAAGGTTTAACAAAACCGATTACATGACAACCTTACGATCCAGTCTGGGTTTTGCTGTCGTAAAATTCAAAAGGTTAAGGTTTAACAAAACCGATTACATGACAACCTTACGATCCAGTCTGGGTTTCACTGTCGTAAAATTCAAAAGGTAAAGTTTTAACAACACTGATTACATGACAACCTTACGATCCAGCCTGGGTTTCGCTGTCGTAATATTCAAAAGAATAATCTAATTTTAAAATTCTCATTCATTTTATTCTTGAACGATTAAACAAATACATTCTCAACCAAGAAGTAGAATGTTTATGAAAGTTCATAAATCAAGAACAATAGTTATGAAACTTTCATGCAATAGATTATATTGAATTTTATTGTCTAAGTATGAAATGGACTCGAAAGGTTTAACATACCTATTATTCCAGATACTTCTGAATAAATCAAGTGATTCTCTTAGCCTATTTTGAGTAGGGTCCTCCCGCAGTACCATGTTATACGAACTGCAAGCCGTGACGAAGATGATCGCAGTCACATCATTGAAACATTGGATCCACTTCCGCCTCTCATCTCTTTGACCACCGACATCAAACATGCTGGAAAAAACATAATCCCATGATGCATTAAATAAATGTTATAATTAATCACAGAAAGGAGTAGTAATAATATTATTGAAAATTCACTATCATCCACAATATTTATTGACAAAAAGCATTACTTTTAATTTATAAAACTTACCATGTCTAAGAATAAGTAATCACTTGAAGATTACTTATTCTTAGACAAATACTGATGAAGGAGCTGAATACTGTCAATTGGTCAATATCGAAAGACAGGTGAACCACAGGTGGGTGATGCCTAGGCACCATTGTCAACAGTATGAGTCAGAAGAGTAGTTGGTACAGAAGCACTACTTATTGTCAATGGTACTGTAAGGCAAGTGATTTAGAGGCACTGCTTGCTGACAATAAAGGTAGGTTAGTTCAGAGGCAATGCTTACTATCATTGTATCTGTTCAAAGGTACTGCTTACTAGCAATGGTATGTGTTTGAAGCATATGATCTCTACTTACTGTCAATGACATATGTTCCAAGAGTAGGTTGTTCAGAGCCATTATTTACTGTCAAGGTATAAATTTTGAGGGTAGGTGGTTCAGAGAGATCATTATGAATGGTACGTGTTAGAAGGCTGGGAGTTTCAAAGATAACAAAGTCAATGGTTAAGTTCAAAGGCCAGGAAGTTCGGTGACATTAGTGTCTCTGATGTGTGTTTGAAAATTAGGTTAGTGGCTGCTTGAGTACTTGAAAGGTATTTAAGTAATGCAAAACAGTTATCGAGAGACAAAAGCTTATGTTTAGTTAAGGAATCAAAAATTAATTTAATAATATGTAATTTTATTTTTTTTCATTACGTTGCCATTATCCATTAAAAATTAACCTCTTGTGTCAAGTTGCTAAGCTTGTCATCTTAAGATCTCTTAAGGCCTCTTGAGACACAGTTAAACAACCTTAAAAATACAGTTAAACAACAACTGCGAAATGCTTAAATTAGTTTTTATTACAGAAGTTTCTCAGTAAAACAATCCTCAAGATTCACGCCAACCAGATTCTGACAGAGCGTCAGTATGGATTTAGACAGGATAAAACCATCTCGGACGTTCTTTTTGACGTTAATAAAGAAATGCATGATGCAATGTCAGCTGACGACAAAATTATTCTCACCTTTCTTGATTTAAAAAAGGCCTTTGATAGTATCGATAGAGACATCTTACTTAGGAAGATGGAATCCATTGAATCCATCAATACTGGATAACAATCTTTCTTGGAATGAACATGTGAACAGGCTTTGCAGAAAGGTGAGCACGGGAGTGTATGTCGTGAGACGGATTATGCAGATAGGAGGAGTAGAAGCCGCAAAAACAGCATATCACGCTATAATAGAATCACACCTCAGATATGGGCTTATTGTGTGGGGCGGGTCATCAAACAACAACCTAGCCAGACTTCTCCTTCTTCAAAAAAAGGCCATTCGAGCACTAGCCGAGCTCCCACCACTCCACAGCTGCAGAGAAGCATTTCAATCATTAGGAATTCTCACTGTCACAGCCATATACATTCAAGAGGTCATACTCCATGTGGATAAATTAAGTTTTCAAAGAATGGGAGAGGCCCATGTATACAACACACGCCACACAGCTGAATATGTACTACCACATCATCGTACAAGCTTATATGAGAAGAAACCATCCTACATCGGCCGGAAACTTTGGAACATGCTACCTCAGAACATACAAACTCTAAAGGGGAAGACCTTACAGAAGAAGCTACGAGACTATCTAATCAACCACCCAGTCTATACTATGGAAGAGTTCATGGCACTGTAAAAAAAAAAATTGTACTTATTTTTCATTACTTTTTTTTTTTCATTACTATTTTTCATCACTGTTCATCTCTCATTTTTGCATTGTAACTATCACAAATTTGACGCATTACTGTTCTTAATGATCATGTAATAAAGATATTGTCTATTGTCATTGGTGTCCGTGGGATTTCTCTTGCTTGGTTCAATAGTTACTTAACGAATAGACGTCAATGTGTTTCCATTTCGCGTGTAAATAGTGACCTTCTTCCAGTAGATTACGGAGTGGTGCAGGGCAGTACGCTTGGACCAATTTTGTTCTTGATATACATAAATAATATTACAAAACTCAAATTAAAGGGTAAATTGTTCTTATTTGCAGATGATACTTTAATCTTTATGAAAGCAAAAACGTGGCACGAGGTTGCCTTGGCGGCACAACATTATCTCTTTTATGTAAAAAAAATGGTTTGATCAAAACATTCTTTCGCTTAATGTGTCCAAAACTAAATTCTTGCCACTGTCGTTAAGAACTAATTCAGACTTTAATCTAAATGATTTAGTGATTCACACCTGTAATAGTTACTTAAATCTTAACTGCGCTTGCGCGACCATTGAGAAAGTTCAGTTCTATAAGTATCTCGGAGTTATCTTTGACAGTCGATTAAATTGGTCCCAGCATATTGACTACCTAAAAAAGAAGCTGCGCAAATACATTTTTGCTTTTAAAAATCTACGCGATATACTTGATGAGAAAGAGATCAAATTAGCTTACTTTGCGTACGTTCAATCTTTACTCTCCTTTGGTATTATAGCTTGGGGAGGTTCTTTTAATAATCAGTTGAATTCATTGAGTGTTATCCAAAAGTCCATTTTGAAAGTAGGATTTAACAAAGAGAGACGATATCCTACTGACGCTCTGTTTCAAGACACTCGAATCTTAAGTATACGCCACATTTACGTTAAAACCCTTCTGATATTTATTTTCAAACATTCAAGCACCATCTTCAAACCAATTTCTCACTTGTACAATACTAGATATGCACGTCACGTTGGCATTTCTTCTATACAACTACGCAAAACGCATCTATCAACTAACTCGTTTTATACTTGTAATATTTTGTTCAGGAATTTGTGTAGGGAGGCAAACGTATTAGATGTCTTCAACTGTACGTCCTTATCTAGTTTTAAATGTAAAGTTTCTCAGTGGCTGCTGGGGCTCAGTGTGTCGGGAGTCGAGTCGCTTCTTGCAGCGGAGTACTGACATACACACACAGACACGCAGATATACATGTATGACTTGACTACAGACAAGAATTGACAGAACGGACATCAGAACACAGACATCCACCGACCCACCATACCATGCCTCTGCACAGTCACCCACACTGCTCGCCGGCCTGTCCTCCCCCTCCTCTGCCTTAGCTTGTGCTCATATCAGCATAGTTGTTTTTCTCATGTACAATAGGTTTCTCTTTCTGCCAGCCTTCGCCACTGTTCCTTATATCACCAATCAACTTGTTCCTACTCCAGTCTATCATATCAAACACCACTCATTATTTTCATTGACCATCCGCAAAAAAAAATATATATATATAATCGAATGTCTTGATAAGTAGCTTAAGCCTACGCACGGGCCTTGCCTATGCAGGCTTATTTCCATATAATTTAGTTTTTTTTTCTTATGCTCCTGGAATGCAACATTATATATATATATATATATATATATATATATATATATATATATATATAATGTGTTTAATTTGTTTAATTCAATAACAATTGTTATATGGATATTAATTTATGAATTATATTTTGACCAAATAGCAGTAATATTAATTTAAAGATTATTACTTGGTTGTAGTAGTTTCTTGTTAATTAGTATTCTTTATTATACCATGTATAAAATTGTACTGCAATCCTGTACAAGTAAAATAGTTTTACTGTATTCCTTAGTTTAAGCCATCATTTGTAATCTCACATTTCATTATGGATGGAAATAAAAATATTTGACTTTGACTTTATCTTTATGGTCAAGGGTTCGTGAACTTGGTATTGGTAAGAGTACTAGTGACAGACCAGTTGCTATGGACCTTAACCTAATGACTGGTGCTTGTGATTATGTCAGTGAACTCAGCAATGCCAGATTAGATGAGTATGTTCAGTGTCAGTTTATTTTTACACCTGTTGCTGAAGCTGATGTTTTACGTGCAATCATGAGGATTTCTAGTGGTGCAGTTGGGGCTGACAACATTTTCATACAATTTTTGAAATATTTTCTTTCCAAAGTCATTCCGGTTATTATTTCTATTTTTAACAAGTCACTGTTGTCATCAACATTCCCCAAAGTTTGGAAATTAGCTATTGTTCGATCATTTCCAAAACTATTATCTCCAAAATATCCATTAGATGTTAGACCTATTATTAGTATTCTATCAGGTTTTAGACCTATTAGTATTCTATCAGATTTTAGACCTATTGTTATTCTATCAGCCTTATCAAAATGTCTTGAAAGAGTGGTTCATCAGCAAATTACATCTTTTACTGAGTGCAATCGATTGTTTTCCAATTTCCAGTCTGGTTTTCGGTCTAACTACAGCACTACCACTGATATATTAAAAGTTACTGATGATATCCGTTCTGGAATGGATAAAAGACTCTTATCAACTCTGTATGCTTCATATTCTCACTATTTTGTATTCAATCTTACATAATAATTCTCCAACTTATCTGCCCGAACATTTTCTTACATTTCTGAAACCAGTAACTTGGAACACTCGGCGCAGATCTTCATTGTTGTCAATTCCTCTTCATAAAACTTTTTTATACAGCAATTCCTTTACTGTAACTGCTTGCTGACTATGGAATAATCTTCCTGATAATATTAGAGGTGGCGAAAGACGTAATCGGTTTCGGGCTGCGGTTCTTCTCTGGGCCTCGTGGGGTGAGCGGCTTGTGCGATACTAGGTGTTTGCTGATGGCCTGGTATGTATGAGAGGATGAATGTAATTTTAAGTTTATAGTTGTTTTGTATGTATGTTAATATAGAGTCTGTTTTTTTTATTCTTAGTCTGTTTAGCGATGACTATTCTTTAAGTTTTTGAATTTCTCTTTTGTGTATTACTATCTTGTAATTAATTTCTTTTATTCACCAAAATAATGTTTTAGTTTTTTTTACACTTATTTGTATTTTAGTAATAGTGGTTAGGTGTAAGAGAGGACTTTTTAGTCCTAACCTCACCAATTGTGTATACAATAGTAATTTTTCATTTCATGTCACACACACCCATGACATGACAAAGATGTGCCTGAGACGTGAACCTCCCAGTAAGCAGGAAAATGTTCTGAAAGTGTTATTGGTATTGTTCTCACGTGCCGTGAGTATCAGAGCTGCCAGTGCTCTCACCATCACTGAACCGACATAGGCAGGAAGTTACCAACGATATTTTTCTAAAATCATAGAAGTACGGGCGTATATGGTTGTATAGTTGTTGTTGAGTTCAGTTTTTACTTACTTTTCTTCCAATGTGTATCTTTTTCCTCAGATGTTTCTCCAGCTTATTTAATAAAATATTAAAGGTATTTCTGATATTCAGAAATATTCAAAACATTTAGCCCTGTCGTTGATTAATTCCTTATAAAAAGTAAAGAATTCCCCTTTACTTTTTTTCTTTTTCCAGGCTTTATGAATTTACAACCTCTTCTTCACTTGCTTTGCCAAATCATCTCTTCATCAACAATTAGAGCAATCATACACAATTCATCGTTGGTAAATTCTACATTGTTAATTCACTTGCTCATGAACGAACCACTGGCATAAATCACTGACTAAAAATATACTGGTCTTGCCACTTTCATATGTGAACAGAAGTAACTGTAGCACCACGGACAGTAGATCACGTGCTGCTCACGTCACGGTCATGACACGGGTGTGTGTGAAGAGGCCTTTATGCATATTCTAGTGAATGGTAATAAACGTACTATTTGGCTAACATCGGGATATTTGTTAGCTATATTATTTTAGCTCATTGAGATAAAATATTTTTAAATTCTTTCTTGGTACCCACCTAGAGTCTATAAAGAATATTTTTGCCAAACTTCATAGTTCAAAGCCTTACAGTTTTTGATAAACTGTGATCAGCCAGTCAGCCCGTCAATCAATGGTATTTGGCTTTTATATTTATACTAGGAAACACCCCTGCTTGCTTTGCGTGGCAATCCCGAAACATACTAGACTCGTTATCCCTCGGCTTTTGGTCTCGGCCTGTGACTTTTGACTACAAATAATAGTAGGTTAACTGTATAACATAAAATCACAATATTACATTTATTTACAGTATCTCACTCACATTACTTGCGTTGCTACCTTATCATTAATATAAAATTATACCTTTTTATTAGTATAAACACCTAATGATATTACTTATCCTGTGTAAAACATGTTCATTTCATGTTTTTGTTTAACAGCTGAAGATTAATTAAATAGATAAAATAAATTAAATACATTAGATTACCATTGAACCTTCAAATCCTGTAGGTACAGTGAATGTGCCCTAAAATCGAATAAAACCACGTTTACAACCTTCCCTGGTTTAACATTATAAAAGATCTGACCTCCTAAATATTACAAATACCATTGTTTATAATAATGGAATACGAACACCAATCCAACAGCAGTTAAATCTTTTTGGAAAACATTATTTACATTTGAACAGCTGTTACTCATGTTAATCTCTCTCCATTTTAATCTTATGACCGAAAAACGTACTTTGAGAAGAAGCTTTAGATTGTACTAAACGGACTAAACATGACTGCCAACAACTCACTGGACTTCTTAAGACAAGGAAAATTGACTGACTTAAAAATGTAATAGCTTCCAACCCCTCATATTCACAGTTGTTAAAGACATATTGACTATTTATTAATTGTTTTGAGAGAAATTATTAGTTGATTTTAAAATTGTACTTCAAGTTTTGCTTGATTAAGATAAAATAATTCATTCTTAGAACGGCTACAATTATTCTATCATTACAAGGTGCAGAATCGAAATAGTGTTTTTATTATGAGAAGTTGCGTAGATTGTGAACTTGTTTTTTTTTTTTTTAGCTAATTAGCAAAGGTGCCTGATCCCGTATCTGTCAATCCTGGAGAGATTCTATAGTTAAAAAATAATCATCAATAATAATTTATTGTTTTTATAAAGTCCTGACTGTCACTAAAAAATAGATTTTCCTACTGTTGACTGTTGAGGTGGTCACTTTAACCTCACATTACTTTTCTTTTTTTAGATTGGGCTCACTCCCACTCGCCCTTGCACTTCATCAATCCTCCCACAGACCAATGACTCACACAGCAACATTCAAGAACTTGAGCTAAATGAGCTGAGTTTAAGTTTCATTGCACACTTTTTCCTTTTTTTATTTCCTTACATGTTTTAGTCAATCTGTTCACTATATAACTTGACGATGCGTTTCAAATCAAAAGACTCATCATTAGGTCACTTGTTTCTGTTAAAATGAACTTGAAACCCACTTCAAACAAAGTTCACACATGCAAAAACACATTATGGCATGCACCTGTAGTTCTGTGGGCGATTGTTGGGTGGTTTTCAAGTACATTTTAACAGAAACAAGTGACCTGATCATAAGTTTTTTGACTTGGAACGTATCATCCAGCTATCTAGTGGACAGATTGACTAAAATATGAAGTAAATATTCATCGTCTGTCTGGGTCTAAAATGTCTAATTTTAATTGCACAGTCAAGAATTATATGCTGCTTTCAGGAACCTCAAAAACTTGCAACAAATGTCATAAAAAAAGATTAAGATGGTAAAGCCTGTTTGAAATTATAGCACACTACCAAGTCTCACACTCAAGGTATGAGCAAACAAACGGATCTCTTGATCAAAAAGTATTTCTTTTATATTCTTCACCGAATGAGTATAGCCTTGAAGCACACTGTAAAAAATAAAAAACACAACCAATGTGTGTTGATCTATTACAGTCGATAAATTAGGCATGCTTCTACTATGCCAAGCTCCGGAAAATTTCAGATTATCGATAATATCCTCTGGATAGCCTTGATTGTTGCATCTGTGTACACTTGTTCAGACTTTTTTATTTTATTTTTTTATTTATTTATAAGACGCCGATCGTCAAGATATGGGCGAATATGGATTTCGAATGAGTGTAGATGAGGGAATGTAGTCATTGTTTCAAACTAAGGCTGACTATTCCTTAGAAAGTGTCATTAATTAATAGCCCAATGACAAATTAACAGCCGGTGATTATCAGCTGATCCTTCTCAAAATGTATTGATTCTGATTGGGATCGAACTGAGAACCTTTAGCACATGAAGCTGGGATTGAACCAACTACGCTACCGACCAATTTGTTATTTCTGGGACAAATATTGAACAAACTCACTTTTTGATTACGTTTACTGACTTCAAATATTACTTAAAGTATTACTTTTAATTATAATTATATATGACAGTTAGTAAATTTAGTTGCTTTAAGAGTATGAACAAAGGTAAAAATATTTTACAATCTCTAAAAAAAATTAAGAACAACCTTAAAAATGTTGATTTATAAAATGGTATACTTACTGAAAATTGACCTTTTCGACTTGAAACCTAGTTTCAAAGATCCCAGATGTAAGAACTCGACACCTGAGGATATCCTGAAAATGACACAATCATAAAAAATAAAATTTTGAGTTACTATAAAATAGAATACACACCCTTATTTTACGAAAAGGGGATAATTCCATTTTTAGCAATTAATTGTTAGTTCTTTCTATTTGTGTGAGTAAAGCTTACAAGTTTATTGAATTAAAAAATTCAAAGTAGAATAAACTCAGCAAATAGAAGCTTGTTTGTTCTAAATAAACTTATATTGTCAAATATTCTGTCTAACGATACAATTATTAAAATGTACAAAACAATACAGTGATGTAGCTGAGGCACGGATTCTTGATAAAAATAAAGAGAAAAATTCATCACTTTCGAAAATAAGTACTCAGAACATTTTTTTTCAATTCACAAGAGAAGATGGAGCATGGAGGGTAAAGCATAGTAAAGAAAATAAAGACTTTTCAAAGAACTAGACATTGTAGGTGAAGCCACAAGTGGTGACGTTTGTGATGGGCTGGACATGAAATAAGAACAGACGATGACGGAGGTTCGTATCAAGCACTCCAGGACGCCCAAAGAAGAGATGGAAAGATCAAATGGTCATTGACGTGAATAAGTTAAGAGTTAATGAAGATGATGCAGAAGATTGTTGGAGGCAGATCGTTGGTGAGGCCAAATACCACCTTGGATCTCTGTTGCCATGGAAGTAAGTAAGTTAAAAGGCTTGATTTAGAAACTTTACCTCTAAGATTGAAATTAAATGAAAAATGGCTTTATTGACAAAGTGCACAAATGGCGAGGTTAGGACTATTAAGTCATCTCTTACACCTAACCAACATTAACAACTACAAAAAAGGAGTGAGGTGGGATAGATGACTTTATATAAAAATGAAATGAAAAATAGACCCAACATCGCCAAAATTAAATAGTTTGTATTTAATTTCTATATTTCTTAAAATCTGTAATTAATCTTCTGAAGAGCATTTCTCGGAAATAAATACCTATTACGCTACATCAAAATAATGTAAAAATTAACGTGATAATTGGTAAGGTTATTTATTTTATGACTATCTTATTTACAGTGCTTTGAATTGGAGATAATCTTACACAGAAAATAACATATCTTAGAGATGGACCATTAAAAAGAGTAGACTACTGAACAAAGTTAGTTTTCACATCTTAAAAGATATAAAGTTTTTCAAACAAAAAACTTGTTAATGGTATAAAATGTGGCTAAAAGAAACCCTTTTATGAATGGAAATTCAAAAGGCATTTAATAAAAAAAGTATAGTAGTTGTCTAATTTCTTGCTTCATATTGTCAAGAATCGCTAAATGGCAAATCTTAAAATTAGAATTATTGAATATTGAATTTACATGAAGAAATCAATTATTTAAACAGTTAGAGGCACCTAAAATACACTAGTTCTATTCACAGTTCTTACACAGACTCTCTAATAGTTTATGTCATCATCATCATTATCCGTTGACCAGTTTTCATGGATCGTACTTCGGGCTCCTCCATTTTTGTCCATCCCTCCAGTTTTCTTCTTCCTCCACTTGTCTATTCTGCATTCCTCTTCTCGTTATATCCTTCCACACTTGGTCCTCCCCCTTCCTCTCGGATTTTTTTCCTTTCTCCAAGGCTATCTTTGGCTAACTATTACTTCCCATCCTTTTCACATGCCCCATCCACTATATCCTTCTTCTTTTCATTGTCTCTTGAAAAGTTATTACTTTTAACCTCTCTCCGGTTTGTTCCTTAATCCATCTATTCTGCTAATTTTTTCTATTTCCCTTTAAATCTCATTTTTACTGCCTGTAATCTGCTTGAATCACTTTTTGTCGATGTCCACCTTTCCGCTCAATATAATAAATAAGGTTCATAATACATTTTGTATATCAATAACTTTGTTTTCTTTCTAATATTCCAATTCCATAACATTCTTTACCATATTAAAAAAAATGTCTACGTATTCTATTTCTTTGCTTTTATCTTATTTGTTATTTACTCCCTAAATAACAAAATTCATCTACCTTTTTCCAGGACATCACTGGATACATCTCTTCCTTATGTTATCTCTATCTCCATTACCTTAGATTTGTTTATGTTTATTTTTAACCAACACTTCTTTGTTACTGTTGCCCTACTATTCAACTCTCGTTCTAAATATTCCTCTTTATCTTCTATGTCATCTGTATGTATTACTTATCTGTTTTCTTGCACCTCTGATTGGTGCAATAATTTCATCCATCACGACATTAAATAGAAACAAGTACAATATACTACCCTTCCTTATCCATCCCTCTGTATTAAAAGGTTTCGGGGGTTCGATCACATACCTTACACTTAAAATAATGAGTGACTCACCTAAACATAATGCAGATCACTTTCAAGTACAGAAACCTTAATCCTTAGGAAAAAGAGTTGATGAGTAATACAATTTATTTGTGTTCATCAATACTGTACATTTTCTATATTTTTAACCAAAACATGTTTGAGGGCAAACGTTGTTTAAGTATTTTTTCTTTTCCAACAGTATATATACAATATACATGCAGATGCTCCTTTTCTGGGTTGTGTAAATCTGGGTTTGATTAAGCTTTTACACCTTATTTGTCTGTCTTTAGTTATTATCTCAATACATCTTCCCACTTCACTTTACTATTAATATCTTATTTGGGCGAGCTGTTGGCCGAGCAGTCTAAGGCATCAGGACTTTGAGCTTGGGTTAGAGATAGCGCTGGTTCGAATCCGGCCTGAACTGGAAGATTTATTAGTAATATTCACCTTGTACTATACTGGTTCGCCCCCTTACTCTGTCTGAATAAGTTCCTCGCACAGATCAATAGTCTATGAGGAATGGGCAGAGTAAGGTTAAGAAGGAGGTCGGCCTCTCCATTTATGAAAAAAAATAAAAGTAAAAAAAATAATCTCTTCCGTGGTCTTCCACTTAGCCTTCTTTTTTCCTCTTGTATTTCCAATACTTTCACATAATTCTTTTCCCATCCATTTTTTTCACATGTCCAAACCATATCAACCAGTTATTTTATACCCTACTAGGAGACACCTCTGTACGCTTTGCATGCCAACCCCAACTCTCACTGTGCTCGATACACCTAAGCCTTCGGCCTCGGCATGTGACTTTGACTACAAATAATAGTAGATTAACCATATAAAGTAAAATTACAATATTAAATTATTTACAGTATTTCACACACACTACTTGCGTTGCTACCTATTTATTAGTATAGGGTATTACTTAGCCTATTTCAAATGTGTTTATTTCATTTGTTTTTGTTTAACATCTGAAAACTAAACTCTTAATGCATCAATAGGGTAATGTCAAATATACAAAATATACATATTTATTTTTACTAAACAGCTGTTATTAATTTACTAAAATCAACCCAATGTTATTCTTATGGAAAAAGGAAATTTGTATGGGCTGTTTGTACCCTTTCGGAATGAAATTTCAAAAAATCCTTTCTTAGTAGGTCTCTTCGATACTAAAGCTAACTTCCATTAAAATTTAATGTAAATCCGTTCGGTGGTTTATGAGATCTCGTGATCAGTCAGTCAGTGAGTGAGTTGTATTTGGCTTTTATATATATACTAGCTGGTACCCGTGCTTCGCAACGGTGAATAGTAGTAAATTTCTTTGTTACTGAATGTATGTAGGCTTACAAAACACATAGTATATAATCAAATAGCATAAAGTAAGAGCATATAATACAAAATCATAGAATCAGAAAAGTGTCAACAATGATGTATGAATATTATAAGTTTATAAATTGTTTCCTCAGATTAGGTGTTTAGAACTTCCCTGTACACAACATTCTTGGTTTTGCCGCATGGCTGAAGGATGACCAGGTTGTCAGGGGAACTAACCCTAGAACACGCGACATAAAGCTGTCCATGAGAGAAACAATCATTCCTGAGATCCACACCAGCCAAGTTTCAAACTCTGTCCCTGTGCTTTATTTATAGTCATTGCATAGCACAACTTGACGGGAAACTGTGTAGAGTCTTCACTTGAAGCCTGGTACCGTTACACAGTTTTGGAGGGTTTAAGTTGCGCAACAGAATTATTGGAGATCCTATTTTGAGGCTGAGAATGTGTGGTGGTATTCCAGGTAGTTCTAGAGTATGCAAGAACTCTACAGGGTAATTAACGGCATCTTCAGCGTCCAAAACAGAGTCAACAGATTCATCCGTTACAACCTTAGTTGGCAGCTTTTCCAACATAAAGTTGTTTATGTCGTTGGCTGACTCATTAGTTGGAGTAAGAATTGCTCTTTCTTTAAGCGACGAAACACAATTCACTCCCGCTAGATTAATGTTAGGGTATATTCTGTCTGTCAAACTAATCAGGTCTCCTACCACAATGCAGAGGTTGTCAGGAATAGTTATTCTTCCCTCATCTTCCAAGAACAGGCTGTCACCAATTTGAAGCAATAAGCTTGAAAATGCCTCTGCCTTCAAGTCACTGTGTAGGTGAACTCTCATGTTAACTTTCAAGGACAGCACTTTGATATTAGGCCATAAGAAAGATGATTTAAGACAGGCATTTACTTCATCTGCACGTGTTCCTTTTGGCACAACAGGTAAGGTCTGTCTGAAGTCACCTGACAAAAGCACTGTAACTCCACCCATTAGGCGGTTGCATGATTTAATATCTTGGAGCGTCATGTTTAGAGCCTCAATGCCTCCCTTATGAGCCATGGTGCATTCATCCCACACGATAAATTTTGCTTCTCGGAGCACATGTGCCATGTCACTCTGCTTGGAGATGTTGCATTGTGGTGACTCAGCATGATTAAGATTTAGAGGCAACTTGAAAGTAGAGTGTGCTGTCCGCCCTCCTTAAATCAATGTAGCTGCAATGGCTGACGAAGGAACGGCAATGGCAATGTCCCTTTGGATCCTAATTCTGGCCAGTAATAGATTTATTAAGAATGTTTTTCCAGTACCACCAGGAGCGTCGAGAAAGAAAAACTGACCGGAATCAGAAGAAATGCTGTGAATGATTAAATTGTATGCTTCCCTGTTCTTTATTTAATTTTGGAACATTTACAGCAAGTGCTTGAGACATATGTGCGTTATCAGAACAAAGTTCATTCAAGTACATACGGTTATTAACAACAGTTGTTGGCTCTCGGGAAGGTGATGGAAGTCCACATTGTGTGAGTGTTTTACCCGACATGGTTATAATAATATCCTCAAGAAGTGTAAGACATTTATTGTAAATAATGTCACTTATCAATTGTGTATTTCCGCCATCTCTCGCCATTTGCCATTTAATGTCTTCTGCAAGTGTGTCTCGATATTTCTGCCACAATTTTGTAGGATCTCCTACTTGGCAGAAAACCAACATGATGGCAAACAATTCTCGGATTTTGGTTGGAGAGTCAGAAATGGAGGCTTCTTCGAGAGTATGGTCCCAGTGACCATCGTCTTCCAGCAAACCGAGTGCTTTACATTTTGCCTGAAATGTTGGATATACTACTCCTTCCACAGTTTTAAGGGAAATAAATTATGTGGGGCCACGGACTTTATGTAATAGGAGGCGTAAATAGTA
Source organism: Stictocephala bisonia (assembly GCA_035578905.1). Lineage (NCBI taxonomy): Eukaryota > Metazoa > Arthropoda > Insecta > Hemiptera > Membracidae > Stictocephala > Stictocephala bisonia. The sequence goes on along the minus strand of JAQJVL010000164.1, from coordinate 1,392,777 downwards.
GCACTCAGTATTTCCCGGATGAACAGTGTATACTCTGCCCAAAACTTGATCTCTCTTCACCCCCGGATAACCTGACACGGGCTTACCTTGTTTCCTCCTGCAGAAATTGTTGTTTTTCCATAGGTAGTAATTTGGGACTTCCACATACAAAAGGGTTTTTGCAAAGGCATCAACTTTGCATAAGTCAAAGAAGGCCAGAAGTGTTGTATTAGGAGGATTATTTATTTTCTGAAGGATATTGTCCGTAGTAAAATAAACTCTCTGTCCGTTTTCTAGATGTACGGATAAGTGCATAACAGGCGGAAACCTCTCGTGTATAGGGAAACAGAGAATGCGCCAGGCTGCCTCAGAGCTGCTGATGTATCGTCCTGCGTCGTACCTCGCCACCTCATCCAGATCTTCCACGGTGAACGCTGCCTGGTCAGAGCCTTTGTTGACGTACTTGCAAATGTATTTAATTGATTGAACTGAATTACAGTACTCAACATTAATGTGTGCTGTGAAGGTCCGAGACAGGGCAGGATTGTATGGCACCACCCACTGATTGTCAAGATCAATACCCCTTATGTTAATGTTGAAACCACCATCTGCCGGGGACCGCCTGCAATAAAGGGGATAGCCATCCTCACCAGATTGAGTTTCCTTCAAAAGTGGTCGGGGGTATTTCTTGGAGCAGGCTCCATCAATCATGCAAGGTGAGGTCCTGTTGAGAAGTCCACATGGGCCGTGAATCATTGTTGTCTTGACAATATCATGGAGGGTTGGATCTAAATTGGGATCAGGTATTTCAGCTCTTATTATTTTATCTATTTTATTAGGCCTTATTTTTTCTACCAGCCACAGTAGGATATGAACGTGGGGTAGTCCTCGTTTTTGCCATTCAATTGTGTACATGTGACACCTGGTAACGCCGAAGATGCAACCTTTAGTAAGGAGCTTAATCATTTGCTTCACCTTAATATGAAAGACCCTTGCTATTATGTCATGTCTATGGTGAGACTGTTGTCCTTGTCTCAATACATTTACGATGTCTGGCCATTTTGGATTACAGGTAAATGTAATAAACAAATCTGGCCGCCCGAAATGGCGCACATATGTCATAGCATCTTGTGTTCGCTCATGCATATAGCTGGCACCTCCAGTGAAAGATGATGGCAGGACAATCATCTTGCCAAGATCTGATAACTGTACATCCGTTTTTGTCATGGCATCCTTTAGGTGCACATACTCATCACTTCTTAACTTTTTTTGATTAAAACGAATCCAATTAAGTCTTTCAGTCTCGATCTTTGCATAACATGTCTACCAGAAATTGGTTGAAGAGGTTACGGAACAACAGTATGTAGCATTGCTGCCCATTACGCTCCATTATACTGTAGCTGTAAAAGTCAGCCGCAGATCTTGAGAGGTGCCTTGGTCTTCGGATCATGCTGGGGTATATTGATTTGATATCCATCTTCTCCACGGTAGAATATCAAAGGGTATTGGAGAGCGTCATAAGCACGGTGCGTCTCGCTGATCCGTATCAAACTGTTGTCTCTGCTTTTGATAACAATGTCTCTCTTCTCGAAGTTTTGGCCAACAATGACAACTGCAATTTCTCTATTCGTGGGGGCATAATATCGACCTCTGTGCTCTCCAGAAGGCTTTTTATCGGCTTTAATTAACAGTTGGAAATCCTTCTTGTCCTGAGGAATAGAATCAACTGCAACTTTAAAATCCAGTATATATTTGTTGTGTTCATGGAGCAGTTTTTGCAGTTGGGTTACCAGTTCAGCATTGACACCATTGTATATACCACAGCGTATGTCTCTCTCGGTGTCATCATCACCAACAAAATAAATCTGGAGAAATGATGGCTGCTGTTGAGGTTCTGGCAACAGGCACCCTATTCTGTGGTATACCTGCCCTTGCACCTTAAATGTTGGCATAAAGTTACCTTCCTTTACATCTTTGCCTCCAAATGATGTCATTTGGAAGCATCCATTGTATTTTCGGGCAGAAGAAAGAAAATGCTCCGCCATTGGATGCTGATGAGTGAGGAGACTGTGTAAGGGCTCAGGGTAGGGCTCAACGGACGGGAGCTGGACTTTTCCGTTTTTGCAGCACATTCCAGGTGCCTCATCGTTCCACTTAAGCGCAGAGCACCATACACAGGGAGATCTAGATCCGAGAGTAACAACCTTGTCGTTAGAATAATTAGTCTGAAGGTCATATTCAAACCCGCTCATTGACTTATTAGTCCAAGGCTTAGCTGCATACTTTTCAACTGCCTTTCTGTGTACATCGGGATTATTAGCTGCATTTTTTTCAGCTGCCTTTCTATTTATATCAGGGTTATTAGCTGGATACTTTTTAACTGACTTTCTATTTACAATACGGTTCTTTTTTACATAATTTTTATTAGCTTCCTTTAATTGTTTTGATCTTATTGAATTTGAAAATCTTTTTCTACGTTTTTGTCCTCTTTGCCCTGTAACAGGTGTTGAAGATGTAAAAGTTTCGTCGGGCTGTGGCACAAAGCACGAAGAATTTGGATTACATTCAATTGGATCATTGATGGTCGGTTGTTGATGACCAATTCCATTGTCGGACTGTTGTGCCAACGGAATCAAAACGTCATAGTGGCCACGTCTGTGATGCCCCGTGAACCGAACTCGGTTGATTCCTTGAATGGCCTCCCCAAATTCAGCACGAAGGATGCCATTTTGGAATACCTCTAACTTAAATGTGAATATCTCCCCAGCCGCCTTAAGCTCGCAAGTATTTCCAAAGGTGTATGGCCGGGACATTTCAGCAATGTACTCCAGTCTGTTAATATATGGGACTCCAGATGCATCCTCAGTGAATTCCTGTAGCCTCTGCCAATTTATAGATACATGATTTACAATGTCGGCACCTATTTGTGCAGCCCTTGATAAATCCCCGTAGATCAGAAATGCCAACGAAAAGAATAGGCAAGCGCCGTCACCGGGCATCTTAACCAATCGGTGCGGAACCTGTACTCCATTAATGGAAACTATTTCTTCACTCATTAAACAGTTTTTGTTCAAAATGTTAATTCTAAAAACAAACATCATACTGATACTACACTTTCCGAACATAACCAAACAAAAACCTTGTACATTCACAACAACATTCAAATCTCAGCTTTAGGTAACATAATATAATAACTTTACAGATGATTACTAAAATTTAATTCACATCAACCTGCATTTAGAAAATTTCCTTTATTATATTTATGATTTTAATTTTAGTAATAGTAAACACATGTGTTTTATATTACAGATGGTATTTGTTTACATTTATAATACATTGTGTAAATGGCAATTTTTATTTTCTAAATTATTATAAAAAGGAATAAAATATCTTAAAACCGTTTCTTAGCAAGCACCTACGACCTAAAAGTAACTCACATACCAAATTTCAGCATTGTAAGTGCTATAGTTATTGAGAATTCGTGATGAGTGAGTGAGTCAATTTGGCTTATATAGATATAGATATATATATGTGTGTCTTAAAAGTCCCACCCCCCCCTATAAACTTTCTTATGAATACAGATAAAGTTATTTACTTCCGGGAATGTTTATATGACCAACTATGGAGTTTTTTTATGTATGCAAATTTTTTACACCCCCTCTCAAAAGGGGGTAGTTTGGGGGTAAGTCAAAATTTTTAAATAGAAACCCCTATCAAATGACACATCATTTTAAAGGTAATATTAAAAGAAGAAGAATGGCGGAAATTAGAGGTCTCTAACATTAGTCTATCAAATTTGGTGGCAGTTTAAAGTTGGAATTATTTCATAAAACACCCTAAGTAATTTTAGAACGGGAAAAATGGTCAAAAAGCTGAACTCTCACCTCAATTTCACTCATATGAGATGCTCGAAATGGCTGCCATGAACTTCTTGACAGTAAAAAAGCCTGGATTGAAAACCACGTCTCACATTTTGTAAGATTTCAGGCGTGATAAGGTGGCAGGCTTCTTCGATTCTTGTCCTTAATTCATCGAGGTTTGCGGGCTTTGTGTCGTAAACTTTACTTTTGAGGAAACCACAAAAGAAAAAATCCAGAGGTAAAAGGTCAGGTGAACGTGCCCGGCCACTCTACCAAAGTGCCACGTCGACCTATCCATCTATCGGGAAACGTTTGGTCTAGGAATGTCTGGACAAGCATATTGTAATGTGGAGGAGCACCATCTTGCTGAAATACAGGCTCATAAGTACCTTGTACTACCTCATTTATTGCTGGGACAATGCCGTTCCGTAACATGTCCAAGTATTTAACGCCAGTTAAATTACCATCGATAAAGCATGGCCCAATAACAGAGTTTCCCAAAATTCCAGCCCATACATTTAATTTTTGTGGCTGTTGCGTATGGGCTTCAACCATCCAGTGGGGGTTACTGTTTGTCCAATAACGGCAGTTGTGCCGATTGACTGTCCCATGCAAAGAGAATGATGCTTCATCACTAAAACATATCTGTGATATTAAATTATTATTCTCTTCAATCTTCTGCAACATTTACTCACAAAACTGAAGTCTTCGGTCAGGGTCGTCTTCATTTAATTATTGATTTAACTGTACTTTGTACGGGTGGAACTTGTGACGCTTTAACACTTTGTGAACAGTATCTTTTGAAATTCCAACATCAAGGGCAGTGGACCGCAGAGATTCATGTGGGTTTGCAGCATAATTTGCTATAACTTGAATTTGGATCTCTTCTGTCTCAATGGCAGGGCGCCCTGATCGTGGTGCATCTTTGACATTAAAGTTTGTTGAGAATTTGTTTACTAAACGTCTAATGTATGCCCTGTCTACTGGTCTATCCGGATAGGCAGCATTAAATAAACGAACTGCTTCATGAACATTTCTCCTAGCTTCCCCATAGAACAATATCATCTCTACTTTATCTTCATTTGACCGAGCCATTTTTATTAAATACAAATAAAAAGAAATTTAACACAGTAACTGAACTGAAAGCGTTACACGTACTAACTAGTAACCTAATAAGAGATAAGGAAGGAGCCACTGGTATTCCCAGGTTGCCCTACTGGACTTTGGTCAGACAAACCAAAACCAAATAAATGCTATGTTATTTGTGGTTTTTGGTGTTTGTTGATTCTTGTAATAACTTGTTTTACGATTAGGTGTCATCAGTTTTCAAAACTAACTGGTGGGTGAATGTTTTGTCTGCCTTACAACAATTTTAAATGTAACATAAGCTGCGGGGGTTTTATGAAATAATTCCAACTTTAAACTGCCACCAAATTTGATAGACTAATGTTAGAGACCTCTAATTTCCGCCATTCTTCTTCTTTTAATATTACCTTTAAAATGATGTGTCATTTGATAGGGGTTTCTATTTAAAATTTTGACTTACCCCCAAACTACCCCCTTTTGAGAGGGGGTGTAAAAAATTTGCATACATAAAAAAACTCCTTAGTTGGTCATATAAACATTCCCGGAAGTAAATAACTTTCTCGGTATTCAAAAGAAATTTTATAGGGGGGGGTGGGACTTTTAAGACACCCTGTGTATATATATATATATATATATATATATATATATATATATATATATAGATTTCTTAAACATTCAATAGCTACTTTCTCTCTTATATCCAAATTTCTTACACTACCTAATCCTGCCTATCAGGCAATACATCTCAAAATGTAGCATCTTTCCTTCCTGCTTTGATTCTTCACCATTTTCTCTTAGACAAAGATTTCCGAACCATACTCAACAATGGGTACAAAATATAATTTAAGACATCAATAGTTTAATTTTTTAGGGTATCTTTCTGTTCTATCTATAGAATAAATACTTTGTATTTTGGAATAGCTTTCCTCCATGCAAATTGTTTTTTACATTCATCCACTTATTTTACCATCGTTTGTTATTTGTGGTTGTGTAAACCTGTCTGCTACCTCTAGTGGCTTGACACTTCAATAATACGTTTCTCTCAATTTTGTTATCGCTTCGCAAAAGCATAACACATCTCTTCACAAGCTTAAAACTTCATCCCTCTCAGCTTTAAGTTTTGATGCCATTTTTCCAATTCAATCTGTACATTCTCTATACTTTCTCCCCAGATCACCATACCAATTGCTAATATCATGTGTTTTACAACCCGGTTTTCAAGTGTCTTATATACATAGAATTTGATAGGTTTCCTTATATTACATACAGAAATACAATTATCTCAATGCAAGTCCTCTTGGCCAATAAAACACCTATTTTGAAATCTAAATAGTACCACTTAGCTTTCTTTAAATATTTACATTCAAATACAATTCTTAGCAAGTTGAACACAAACATTCCCTGGTAAAAATAAGTTAAAACTTATATATATTTATTGGTTTCTGCTCAATTTTAAAAGTATTTCCTGTTAACAAACCACATTTTTTTAACAGTCTTGACTTTGCTTTTGGTCGCCCTATAGTTAGGGTCGCCATACATTTGTATTCTGTATGAACGGTTTGTATTTTACATTCTGTGTCTGTACTCTACAAAGAAAACATGAATAGATGTCCATATTTGTTGGTCTTTTGTTTCTCTACCCGGTACTTTGACACCCGTTGAATGAGTTTTCTCACTAATGAAAAATGTCTGGACTTGCGATTGGAATAGACTGTCAGTAGAGAAGGTCGAAGCTATTCTGAGCATCAAAGTTAACAGTCACATGTCAGACACTGAAATGTTTGGATCCTTTAAAAAAATAGTTATTTACTTAAAAAAGTAATCTCTTTGAGTAAATATGACTGGTTTCAGCATTCATCCAGTACTGTATCAGAGCAACTAGTACAAATGATGCCTGAACATCTTCCAGGAGATTTATGAGAATTTATTGAGTTCGACCAACTTAACTTCAACGTTATGAACTATTTTCTTGAAGTGTAAAAAAAAAGTTTGTTAATACTGTATTACTCTGAAATCTTAAAATAAAATATAGTTGTCATATATACAATAAAGTACCGGGAAACCGAGCTTCGCTCAGTTGATTATTTTTTTTTTTTTTAAACTTCACTTGCCAGTTCACATGGGCCTATAGGCTTATGCATGAACTTTACTGAACGAGTGAAGTACCGACCGTTAGCTCAGTGGGAATTCGAACCTTGGATCTTACCCTCCGCAGTCCGAAACCTTAGCCACTGAGCCACCACGCCGGCAATTTTGCAAACTGAATAGGTAAACATACAGGATATCTCCCAGAGGACCCTCAGGATAGTTTGTTGTTGCTCTACCTTATTGTTGCTTGTAGGTTATTAATAAGATTTCGTTTCAGAGGTCTTCCGCGTTTACCTTTAGCCCCTTTGTAGACCTCGGCCTGCAGCCTCGCCAAGAGGGTCTGCTACGTGCCCCTTTGTGGAACTCGGCTTACTGCCTTGCGGGGGAAAGTTCAGCCTGCGGCTTCACCGAGCCACTCTGCTACAGTCCCATTTGTGGATCTCTGCATGTCGCCTCGTTAGGAAGATCGGCCTACGGCCTTGCCAGGATTCTTATGCAGTATGACCATGAAATTTGGTTTTGGAGGCAGTGGAACTCATAAACAAAGTCTTTTCTAAAATCTATTGGTATATTTTTAATTTGATATTGTACCGGGTCGTTTAACCGGTACATTTCGTTACTTTTGTCATGGTCTGCCGGGCTGCCTGAGACCGCTCGTGCCCGGCGATTCGCTTTACTTTGGTGGCCGTTGGCTCGGACTCGTTCGTTCCGTGTTCCAGCTCTTGTCTGTCAGGTTGGCCGTCTTTTGGTTTCTTCCTTGCCTACTGAAACTACCATGTCCGGCTAGAGACTCCAAAACTCCAGGGTCCTCGAGTGGGACATTTTCCCTCAGCCTGCTGTCCGGGGGAATTTCGATCTTCCCAACTGCTAGCCTGGCCTGAGGACCATGTTGGAGCCTAGAGTCGCCCGCTACCCTCTCTACATCTTTGGGGTAGAAGTCTTCAGTCCTCAGGTCAGTGCGTTCCATTTTGTTTCCCGGCGGCTGAGCTGGGGGTTTGGATGGTATTATTTTAAAAGAAAAAAAAGTGAAATATAAAGAAAAAGAAAAAAAAAAGGTGCCGAACTATTTATTGGGGCCTTCTGCCAATTGATATTGTGGCCTTCTGCTGTTGATTAATATTTTGTTTTAACTTGAAATAAAATTAGTTGTGCTCAGCTGCCGAGTTTAATTATAACCACGCTCTGCTACCAATTGAGACCCATCCCCCCCACCAAAGCTGGAAAGCGTGCCAACTGGGGGATGGCTCAAAACAAGTCAAGCGATGGGATCACGGGTGGCAGTTGGAGGGTCATAATAAAACTCGGCAGCTGAGCACAACTAATTTTATTTCAAGTTAAAACAAAATATTAATCAACAGCAGAAGGCCACAATATCAATTGGCAGAAGGCCCCAATAAATAGTTCGGCACCTTTTTTTTCTTTTTCTTTATATTTCACTTTTTTTTTCTTTTAAAATAATACCATCCAAACCCCCAGCTCAGCCGCCGGGAAACAAAATGGAACGCACTGACCTGAGGACTGAAGACTTCTACCCCAAAGATGTAGAGAGGGTAGCGGGCGACTCTAGGCTCCAACATGGTCCTCAGGCCAGGCTAGCAGTTGGGAAGATCGAAATTCCCCCGGACGGCAGGCTGAGGGAAAATGTCCCACTCGAGGACCCTGGAGTTTTGGAGTCTCTAGCCGGACATGGTAGTTTCAGTAGGCAAGGAAGAAACCAAAAGACGGCCAACCTGACAGACAAGAGCTGGAACACGGAACGAATGAGTCCGAGCCAACGGCCACCAAAGTAAAGCGAATCGCCGGGCACGAGCGGTCTCAGGCAGCCCGGCAGACCATGACAAAAGTAACGAAATGTACCGGTTAAACGACCCGGTACAATATCCCATTTGGATGTATTAATTTAACATTACCCAATTTTGGGTTTTTGAGCATATTTTTTAATTTAGGAGGAGGAAGAGTTCTTAAATGTTGTTTCTTCCAAAATGTAATGGTATAATGTGATTTAGAAGATAAATACATATACTTTGATACCCTTCTTTCTGCTAGAGGTCGATAATAGTTCCATATTGGTTTTTGTTAAGTGACTAATTAAAATTTAGCACTTTGGCACCATCTGTATTATTTGTTTTTATTTATGTTGTCATAGAGACACAATTGTCAGTTCAGTTGTTATTAAGAAAAGTTAAGAGCATGACATATTTTTGTAATTCTTACTCTAAAATAAATAATATTAAAACGAAAACAAGGTTTAATATTTATCAGGTTATGGGCCCAGATCGCTGTTAATAAGAGTATAAAGTAAAAAAAAAAATGTCGTTATCGTCAAGTACAATTAAGCCTCTTACAAAAGGAAATTATGATACGTGGGCTATGCAAATTGAAGCTGTAATGGTAAAAAACAGTACATGGATGTATGTAAATGGCAAGAAACCAAAACCCGCATTGGTTGAAGATGATGCTGCATCGGCTCAAAAAGTTGAAAGGTGGGAAGAAGAAGATGCTAAAGCTAAATCAGATTTAATAATTGCTATTGATCCAAGTTTATTACGAATGGTAAAAGGTTTAAATACTTCAAAACAAATTTGGGACAAGTTAAAATCAGAATATGCATCTACGGGACCGGTAAAACGAGCAAGTTTACTCAAACGTGTGACATCTTACAAGATAATAGACAACGGTGATTTTCATACTCAACTGATGGAATTTTTTGACATAATATCTAAGCTGTCAGCTATGGGAGTCGAAATGCATGATGATTTACAGTCAACATTACTTCTTAATGCATTGCCCTCAAGTTTTGAAATGTTCAGATGTGCTATGGAGTCTCAACATGAATTGCCTAAACCAGATATACTTAGAGAAAAGGTTATTGAAAAGTATGATGCTCAAAGTCAACGTGACATGGATAATTCAGAGGTTATGTGGGTCAAGCAAAACTTTAAAAATTTTAAACCGTCTCAAAGTAGTGGACCGTCAAGAGTAGAATCATTAGGACATGCTCGATATTTCGTAACATTTATCGATGACAGTACACGATGGTGTGATGTTAAATTTCTACGTCTTAAAAGTGATGTTCTTCAAGCTTTTAAAGAATATAAAGCATATGTTGAAACTCAGACAAATTGTAAGATTAAATGTTTGATGTCCGATAATGGAACAGAATATTGTAATAAAGAGTTTGATGAATTCCTAAAGAAGAATGGTATTTCCAGACGTCTAACTGTTCCCTATACACCACAGCAAAACGGAGTGGCAGAGCGGAAAAACAGGACATTAATTGAAATGGCGCGATGTCTTTTAATTCAATCTGGATTGAGTCATGGATTTTGGGCTGAGGCAGTAGCTACTTCTAATTATCTAAGAAACAGATGTCCAACATCTAGTTTGGATAATCATTCTCCATTTGAAGTTTGGAATAAAGTAATACCTGATTTAAGTAATCTAAAAGTTTTTGGAGCAAAATCATTTGTTTTAGAAAAACAATTAGGGAAATCAAAGTTTGATCCGCGTTCAAAAGAAGGTATTTTAGTCGGTTATTCAGAAGAATCAAAAGGTTATCGAGTATGGATTCCAATTGAAAGAAAGGTTGTAGTTGCTAGAGATGTACAAATTCTTGAAGATCAATTTTTAAATGAAGTAAAAGAAGATAAAATTTTCGATAAAAATGAAGAAAATATTGAATGTGTTCATATGCCAATTCAAAATGAAAATGAAAATGAAGAAATTGAAAATGATGAAATTAATGAAGAAATTTGTACACCAAATCGTATTTCACGTCGAAAACCGGGAAGACCACGGATAGAGAAAACAGGTAGAAGAGGAAGACCAAGAAAAATTTATAACACTGGACAAGCAGCAAATATAAACGAAGACCAAGAGGAACATGATGATAATGAAGATATCGAAATGCAAGAAGAACCAAGTGATGATGAAATATTTGTTGATGCAACAGAACATGAAGAAGAAATAATTGAAGAAGCAAATCTTATTGATATAACCTTGAAAGAAGCGATGGCTGGAGATAAAGCACTTGAGTGGATGGAAGCAATTACTGAAGAAATTCGTGGTTTAATTAAAAATAACACGTGGGAAATAGTTGATCGTCCAAAAGACAGAGCTGTTATTACTTGTAAAATTGTACTTCGAAACAAATTTAAGCCAGATGGAACACTTGAAAGAAGAAAAGCTCGAGTTGTTGCTCGAGGGTTTACACAACGACAAGGAATAGATTTCACTGATACTTTTGCACCTGTAGCTAGGTTGGATTCTATCAGAATTTTGATGGCATTAGCTGTACGTGAAGGTTTACCAGTTTATCAAATAGATGTTGTAGCAGCTTATTTAAATGGATTTTTAGAAGAAGAAATATTTATGGAACTGCCAGAATTTATTAAAGAAGCATTAAAAGAAATTATTGAAAAGGATGGTCAAAACAGTAATTTAGGAAAAATTGCTTACGAGATGCTCCAAAAATTATCACAAGATAACAAAGTTTGTAAATTGAAAAAGGCATTATATGGTCTGCGGCAAGCTGGTCGTCAATGGAATAAAATATTGAATGAAGAATTAGAAAACCTTGGATTAACTTCAGCAGCTAGTGACACATGTTTTTACTACAATATGAGTGAGGATCAATATACAATTTTGGTTGTATACGTTGATGATATTTTATATATATCAAGAAATAAGACAGATATTGAAAGAATTAAAGCTGGACTTGCAAAGAGATTTGAAATAAAAGATCTGGGTTTAGCACGACATTGTCTGGGAATTGAAATTAATCAAGTTGATGGAAATATTGAGTTAAATCAACAAAAATATGTAAAAGATATTTTAAAAAGATTTTACATGGAAGAATGCAACCCAGTACGAACTCCTAGTGAATCTCAAGCTAAGTTACCAGAAGGAAATCAGCATCGAAGAAAAGATGAAGAAAAGCCATTTCGACAGTTAATTGGATCATTAATGTACTTGGCAATTGCTACTCGCCCAGATATCACGTTCACTGTCAATAGACTGTCACAATTTAACGATAAGTACCAAGAAGTTCATTGGTCAGCAGCGAAACGTGTATTGCGCTATTTACAAGGTACCCAGAATTATGGATTAGTGTACAAGAAAGATCAGTTGGGAATCCAAGGATTTTCTGATGCTGACCATGCAAATGATGAAAATGATCGAATTTCATATACAGGATATGTGTTCATGTTGAGTGGAGCTGCAATATCATGGCGTTCGAAGAAACAGCAGTCAGTTGCAATATCATCAACAGAATCAGAGTACGTGGCTTTATCAGAAACATCTCGTGAAGCACTATACCTAAGAAATTTGATGTTAGAATTAAAATTAAATGATTTGTCAATGGTAAATCTTGGTACTGACAACCGTGGAGCAAAGTACATTGCAGAAAATGCTACTTGTCACTCACGTACTAAACATATTGCTACAAGATACCATTTTGTTCGTCAATTGGTGAGAAATAATGAAATAAAATTGAGGCATGTTCCGTCTAAAATAATGCCTGCTGACATTCTCACGAAACCACTTCCAGGACCTTCACATTATCGTCTTGTTGATGCAATGGGACTAAAAATTTGTCAAAGTGCAAAATTTGAGAAGGGCGTGTTAAGTGACTAATTAAAATTTAGCACTTTGGCACCATCTGTATTATTTGTTTTTATTTATGTTGTCATAGAGACACAATTGTCAGTTCAGTTGTTATTAAGAAAAGTTAAGAGCATGACATATTTTTGTAATTCTTACTCTAAAATAAATAATATTAAAACGAAAACAAGGTTTAATATTTATCAGTTTTTCTGCTCTAATTCGATAACACGAGAAGTTAGTTTGGGCAAACAACGTTGATTTTATAAGGGTTAACCTTATTCTACAAAATAAATAACATTATACAGTAAACCCTTGATTTAACGGACCCCGACTGAATGGACTTCAGATTTAACGAACAGTATTACAGAATCTAAATCGATGTATAATTTACCCTCCCACTGAACACAGTTTTATACAAAAATGAATTCATAAAACGTGTAGATTTTAAATGAAACTTTAATATATTCATATAGTTATTGTTATTATTATTCAGTATATAGTAACATCCTTTATCATTATGGGTTAATCATTTTTATACAATATATTTTTGTATATTTTATTGATTGTTGAGTTAACAATCAGCTTGCAGCATTACAGTCTTGGGTAAGGTGTGACAATCTCATAACAGCTTGGAATGAATTCACCCTGATTTAACAGACAATCGGCTTTAACGGATTAGAGTCTACCCCATTTAGTCTGTTAAATTGAAAGTTTACAGTACGCTAAGTAACTATAGCAACAGATACGAAAACCACAGTACCTAGGAAAGAAGACAGTAGGTATCACATGCATATCCTATGACGTCACATGTGCTAAATGGCAAAATTGAACGAAAAAATACTGTTCTAATTCCCGTAATTACAATTCCAACTGATAAGTAATAAATAAATTGATTACTATTTAGCTGAAACGCTTCTATAGAAATGATAGATTTAGTTACCAGTATTTAATAGAGTAAACAAATCAGCTGATATCGCCCATGTGACGTCACAGTCTACTGCACAGCCTCAACGTGATTAAGGAAGTCTAGGAACCTCTGGGGCAGAAATCAGAATTTATCCAGGGTTGAGACCGGTGCCAATCGATTTCTCGTGGTCGAAACCCCAATAAAAATTGAAAATCCTTGGATCCATAAAAAGGTTTGTCCGGAACATGGCTTGTTTAAGATAATAAGATATCACACAGCCGTTAATATAATTTTTCCAATTTAACAACCCAAATCGTATTCATAAAAGACAGTTTACAGCCCCCCTCCACCAGACCCCCAAGTATATTCGATGTCCATATTTTACAATGAAAATTTATGGCAATCCTGCCTATAGCTACCCATTTACTGACAGATGGTACTGTAATTTTGAATCTTACAGCACCGGGGGTACTTTAATCAATGATAGAATTTGTTAGTAGAAATAAGAATGTTGTATAGCGTTATTGAATTTTTCATATGGTTCATATTTGTTCAGTAATAGACATAAAACTTATTAAAATTGTCAATTACTTTTTGCACTACATTACTAAGATGAAATTTAAGCACTTGCCTGCTCTGAGGGTTGATAGTTGGGTTGTTTGATCACATTGACCTGGTCCAGGAAACTGGAAACAAAACACAAGTAATTATAGTTTATTAAAAAAACGTGTTTTTATTACTATGAGGCATAAGATACAATGAAAACTTCTTCGGCATTTGTTACAGTTAATATTTTAATTGATACATAATGGCAAGAAATAATACAAATGTAAACAGCTGTCTTCAATATTTGGAAAGATGCATTTTGTATTTTTGTCTAAATATATATCATAGAAGTGTCCATGTATATATGTACTGCTATTTTAAGAAGTATCTACTAAACCATTTTATCTACTGATTTTTATGTATGTCATGGAGGGTAGTGGGTGAACACCACTATGTATATCATGGAGGGTAGTGGGTGAACACCACTATGTATATCATGGAGGGTAGTGGGTGAACACCACTATGTATATCATGGAGGGTAGTGGGTGAACACCACTATGTATATCATGGAGGGTAGTGGGTGAACACCACTATGTATATCATGGAGGGTAGTGGGTGAACACCACTATGTATATCATGGAGGGTAGTGGGTGAACACCACTATATGTGTCATGGAGGGTAATGGGTGAACACCACTATGTATATCATGGAGGGTAGTGGGTGAACACCACTATATATATCATGGAGGGTAGTGGGTGAACACCACTATATGTGTCATGGAGGGTAGTGGGTGAACACCACTATGTATATCATGGAGGGTAGTGGGTGAACACCACTATTTATATCATGGAGGGTAGTAGGTGAACACCACTATGTATGTCATGGAGGGTAGTGGGTGAACACCACTATGTATATCATGGAGGGTAGAGGGTGAACACCACTATGTATATCATGGAGGGTAGTAGGTGAACACCACTATGTGTGTCATGGAGGGTAGTAGGTGAACACCACTATTTATGTCATGGAGGGTAGTGGGTGAACACCACTATGTATATCATGGAGGGTAGTGGGTGAATACCACTATGTATATCCTGGAAGGTAGTAGGTGAACACCACTATGTATGTCATGGAGGGTAGTGGGTGAACACCACTATATGTGTCATGGAGGGTAGTGGGTGAACACCACTATGTATGTCATGGAGGGTAGTGGGTGAACACCACTATATATATATCATGGAGGGTAGTGGGTGAACACCACTATATATATCACGGAGGGTAGTGGGTGAACACCACTATATGTGTCATGGAGGGTAGTGGGTGAACACCACTATGTATATCATGGAGGGTAGTGGGTGAACACCACTATATATATCATGGAGGGTAGTGGGTGAACACCACTATGTATATCATGGAGGGTAGTGGGTGAACACCACTATGTATATCATGGAGGGTAGTGGGTGAACACCACTATGTATATCATGGAGGGTAGTGGGTGAACACCACTATATATATCATGGAGGGTAGTGGGTGAACACCACTATATGTGTCATGGAGGGTAGTGGGTGAACACCACTATGTATATCATGGAGGGTAGTGGGTGAACAACACTATGTATATCATGGAGGGTAGTGGGTGAACACCACTATGTATATCATGGAGGGTAGTGGGTGAACACCACTATGTATATCATGGAGGGTAAAGGGTGAACACCACCATATATATCATGGAGGGTAGTGGGTGAACACCACTATGTATGTCATGGAGGGTAGTGGGTGAACACCACTATGTATATCATGGAGAGTAGTGAGTGAACACCACTATGTACGTCATGGAGGGTAGTAGGTGAACACCACTATGTATATCATGGAGAGTAGTGGGTGAACACCACTATGTATATCATGGAGGGTAGTGGGTGAACACCACTATGTATGTCATGGAGGGTAGTGGGTGAACACCACTATGTATGTCATGGAGGGTAGTGGGTGAACACCACTATGTATGTCATGGAGGGTAGTGGGTGAACACCACTATGTATATCATGGAGGGTAGTGGGTGAACACCACTATGTATATCATGGAGGGTAGTGGGTGAACACCACTATGTATATCATGGAGGGTAGTGGGTGAACACCACTATGTATATCATGGAGGGTAGTGGGTGAACACCACTATGTAAGTCATACTAAAACTACCTACTTATTAATTATTTTTATGATGAAAAACTAAAGTCATGTTTTAAATTCAATTAGGCTAGTTAATAAAACTATACAATATTAACTAATTTTGATTTATGTACACAATATATTTGCAAACATAAATTATTGGTTTCCGTCCTTCAATAAAATTTGAGTGATATTGCAATTTATTTATTTTTTATTTATTTATTCATAAGACGCCGATCGTCAAGATATGGGCGAATATGGATTTCGAATGAGTGTGATGAGGGAATGTAGTCATTGTTACAAACTAAGGCCAACTATTCCTTAGAAAGTGACATTAATTAATAACCCAATGACAAATGAACAGCCGGTGGTTATCAGCTGATCCTTCTCAAAATGTATGTAAAAGGTATTTATTTACAATAAATAATATACGTTCATGTATAAATTGGTATATTTTAATTCTACACATAAGAAATACACACATATTTCTTAAGAACAACTCTATTTTGCCTTGTTCAGATTTTTTATGTTATGCAATTTTGTGATTAGCATAGCTGATTAAATATATATTAGTCTCCTATGAGCTGATCAGAAACACATGTAGCTTGGGAGAGTTTCCAACAAGACTGTTTGATTGTTGTCCAGAACAGAACTGCAACTACTTTTCTCATCTACACACATTTCTCTACCGTTCCAAGAGTCTAGTTAGAAAACTGGTATGAAAAATCAGCAACAATATAGATGTAAAATAAGAATGTATTTTCATAAGAAATTACAAAAACAATGCTTTTTTTACTATAAGAAAGACCATATGGTCACAGCAGGTCTTCAGTACACTGGTTTGGTAAAGATAAACAATAAAGAGTTGAACTAGAGCACAACTGTTTCTTAGGGTGGTCTGCCATTGTAAGTACTGTATTCCAATTAACAATCATGAGCTCCTTAACCATGACAAGTCTTAGGCATACATGTAGAGTTAGACAAATTGCATTCCTTTGTGAATCCCTCTGTTATGAGAATAGTAACAATGGGTTGCCTTTATAAATCACCATAATATTTGGTCAAATAATATTGGTCATAATAATAATAATAATAATCATAATATTGGTATTCCTGGCATAAGTTGTTCAATTTTTTAAATATTTCTATTAACACATAACTTACTATTTGAAAAACATACTCTATTATTTATTTATAAAATTAATCTAACAACCAACTTGACCTCAGCTGTGAGTCACAGTATCGCAGTGGAAAAATTGCTATTTGTATGCCGATAACAATAATATTAAGGTACCTTTCATTTATAGAGCACTCCTGGAACCGGATAACTAAGAGATTATAAGGATGCCCTAAAATTGTTACAGGTTCTATATGGTGTGTGGGAGTTATTAATGTAGGCCTACAAATAGTCATTGCAGATTGTACAATGAGTGTTGTTTCAGTACTAAGTACAACTGCCACAAACAGGACCTTCTTAATGAAGGTGCTAATCACATGCAAGTTTATTGAATAAAAGAACAGTTAAATTATTATCACTATAAAGCTCTGTGAATTCAAGGAATTTTGCGCACAAAGACATATTTAATTTGAATCAATCTACTTTTTAATGAGAGTTTAGTTGGTTTTGATAATTGCTGATGTTCTTGTACTAAGTATTTCATACTTATGAAATAATTGTGAAATGTATAGGCCTACATTGATGAAGTGGTGATTCAGAATAAAGTATACTTAATTAATCTTGATTCTACAAAAAATTAAAATTCTGTATAAAATAATTTAAAATAAACATGTTTTACTTACTTAGATTCTAAAATTTTAAAAGTTTTATATGAATTTCATTATATGTGATACAAACATTGCAGTCATTTCAGGCTCTAATTTTAATGCACCTAGATTTAGTTAATTTGGGATTGTACATCATTCCATTAAAACATTCGTCTTCGTTCACACATTTAAATTTAACTAAAACTTTGTTTACAATTGAATTTAAATCATACAAATATCAAAGCTAATTTGTAAAGCAATGCCTCATTGTCCTGTATTAATGTTTAATACAAACAATCATAAGTTTAGTCCAATAAATATAGTTATATTCAAATTTTTAGGATGTGAATGAAATTAGTGCACATAATCATTCTCACTCACACGTTGACATTAAAAAAGTCTAACATACTGATATGATGGAACGTATTTGCGATTAATCATCAGCAAACACAATTTCAAAGGAATTGTCAGTCAAAATTAACCATGATTGTGAAGACGTCAACACTATAGAACCGTGAGGTTTGATAGCCGATAAAATGCTCGCAGTGAACAGTTGAAATAAATATGAGCTTTTAAAAGTACTAAAAACGATAAAAAGCATCAATTGATGGCTACTTGATGCTTCCAACAACTTCTTACCGCAGTGACTGTACAATCGGACTTTAATAAAAATGTCCGGATGTGTACTTATTTATTTATGCTATTTTAAATTAAATATTTCGATACATAACGTAAGCCAGAAATGTAAAGAACATTAATTTATCTTGTTTTTCATCTAATTTTATTGTTCTAGCCATTTTGTATATTGAACTGTATTTTATGCCTATTTTAATTTTTTTGTACATAGTAATTTAGTGTAAAAAACTTGACTTTTGTCCACGCACTGTTATGTGTTTTATGACAATAAAAATCTTGAATCTTGATGGTTATCAATAATATGCTGATACAAAAAGTATATAAATTAATTAAATAGGTAATGATGTCATAATTTTGTGATTACGCTTTGTAATGAATAAACAAAAATATGATATTTTTAATATTAAAAGAATTAAAAGCCAGAAAATAAGCGCTGTGAGTGTCAATAGTAATAGTGAGTGTGAGTGAATGAGGAACAGTGTAGTGTAGCTGTTAGGACTGAGGTGACGTTTGGTTGGTGCTGGGTAAGGGAGGGGAGGACGACCTTCAGCTCTCAGCCGCCGCCATACTCTTTATGCCAACCTGACAGCACCAATCTGCCCCACTCTTACTTTCAACTGTAAACAAACAACGCCTCCTTCGGAACGCTAGATTCGCTAGAGTTGTCATTGGATATACTACTTTCGTTATTCAATATTAAAATTGGTTTAAGTTTTAAATCAGTAAATGGCGTTTTTAAGGACGTATAACAGCCAGTAACTAGACAGTACGTGCAGGTAGAGCACACCCCTAAATAATCTTACGAAATTATTAAGTACTGTGATAGCTTTATTTAGTCAATAGCAATTAACGATTTCTAACTCTTCAAAAACAATAAGTCAAAAGAGAGCACTATATATTTCTCTTGACTGATTTCACTAGTACGTAATCAGTTATTCTGCACCTAGATAACGTTGCGCTCTGTCTAGAGCTAGATTACACCTGATCAATCAACAGGTTGACTGTCATGCGTAGATCATATCTGATACTTGGTGCCGAACGTCTGACTGCCAAGCTGTGGTCCTTGGGACCAAAACGGTTGTTTTATAATTAATTTTTCAATCTTGTGTAGCCTACACCATATTCTTCTTTGTTGGTACAGTGAAGAACTTATAATTAAAAGTAACTTAAACCTGTTCCTAGACATTACCTTTGCAACAAAAGACACATATTGGTCATCATTTCTCCAATAATGAGCAATTGATGGCAGCATCTTCAACCTCATATATATATAAAACAACTAAAAAAATGTCCAATCTATGTCATTAGTGCCTATCCATTTAGCTAATGTAGAGAGTGGATTTTGAACTGTTTGTAAGAACTGACTGGCAAACCTGTTTGTAACAGTAACTTAACTCTTCGTAAAAAAAGAAAAAAAAAAAAAAACACATTATTGGGATATACAGTATTAATTATTCATAGTTTCAACAATACCAGGATTTTTCTTAACTCTTCATTTTGAGGGTTATATGGTGTCTGCTTGATGCCACTTAAGATTATCAGACTGCAGTACAGTAGTTGTAGATGGACCTTGACTACCAACGTCTAAGTGTAAGACATCGTTTTCACTCTACGACACTGCCTTGCTTTACCAACATTTAAGGATTATCAGACTGCAGTACAGTAGTTGTAGATAGACCTTGACTACCAACGTCTGTAAGACATCCTTTTCACTCTACGACACTGCCTTGCTTTACCAACATTTAAGGATTATGAGACTGCAGTTCAGTTGTTGTAGATGGACATTGACTACCAACGTCTAAGTGTAAGACATCCTTTTCACTCTCCGACACTTCCTTGCTTTACCAACATTAAAGGATTATCAGACTGCAGTACAGTAGTTGTAGATGGACCTTGACTACCAACGTCTAAGTGTAAGACATCCTCTTCACTCTACGACACTGCCTTGCTTTACCAACATTTAAGGATTATGAGACTGCAGTACAGTAGTTGTAGATGGACCTTGACTACCAACGTCTAAGTGTAAGACATCGTTTTCACTCTACGACACTGCCTTGCTTTACCAACATTTAAGGATTATGAGACTGCAGTACAGTAGTTGTAGATGGACCTTTACTACCAACGTCTAAGTGTAAGACATCGTTTTCACTCTACGACACTGCCTTGCTTTACCAACATTTAAGGATTATGAGACTGCAGTACAGTAGTTATAGATGGACCTTGACTACCAACGTCTGTGTAAGACATCCTTTTTACTCTCCGACACTGCCTTGCTTTACCATCATTTAAGGATTATGAGACTGCAGTTCAGTTGTTGTAGATGGACATTGACTACCAACGTCTAAGTGTAAGACATCCTTTTCACTCTCCGACACTTCCTTGCTTTACCAACATTAAAGGATTATCAGACTGCAGTACAGTAGTTATAGATGGACCTTGACTACCAACGTCTAAGTGTAAGACATCCTCTTCACTCTACGACACTGCCTTGCTTTACCAACATTTAAGGATTATGAGACTGCAGTACAGTAGTTGTAGATGGACCTTGACTACCAACGTCTAAGTGTAAGACATCCTCTTCACTCTACGACACTGCCTTGCTTTACCATCATTTAAGGATTATGAGACTGCAGTAGCCTACAGTAGTTGTAGATGGACCTTGACTACCAACGTCTAACATCCTCTTCACTCTACGACACTGCCTTGCTTTACCAACATTTAAGGATTATGAGACTGCAGTACAGTAGTTGTAGATGGACCTTGACTACCAACGTCTAAGTGTGAGACCTCGTTTTCACTCTACGACACTGCCTTGCTTTACCAACATTTAAGGATTATGAGACTGCAGTTCAGTTGTTGTAGATGGACCTTGACTACCAACGTCTAAGTGTAAGACATCGTTTTCACTCTACGACACTGCCTTGCTTTACCAATATTTAAGGATTATGAGACTGCAGTTCAGTAGTTGTAGATGGACATTGACTACCAACGTCTAAGTGTAAGACATCCTTTTCACTCTCCGACACTTCCTTGCTTTACCAACATTAAAGAATTATGAGACTGCAGTTCAGTTGTTGTAGATGGACATTGACTACCAACGTCTAAGTGTAAGACATCCTTTTCACTCTCCGACACTTCCTTGCTTTACCAACATTTAAGGATTATGAGACTGCAGTACAGTAGTTATAGATGGACCTTGACTACCAACGTCTGTGTAAGACATCCTTTTTACTCTCCGACACTGCCTTGCTTTACCATCATTTAAGGATTATGAGACTGCAGTTCAGTTGTTGTAGATGGACATTGACTACCAACGTCTAAGTGTAAGACATCCTTTTCACTCTCCGACACTTCCTTGCTTTACCAACATTAAAGGATTATCAGACTGCAGTACAGTAGTTATAGATGGACCTTGACTACCAACGTCTAAGTGTAAGACATCCTCTTCACTCTACGACACTGCCTTGCTTTACCAACATTTAAGGATTATGAGACTGCAGTACAGTAGTTGTAGATGGACCTTGACTACCAACGTCTAAGTGTAAGACATCCTCTTCACTCTACGACACTGCCTTGCTTTACCATCATTTAAGGATTATGAGACTGCAGTAGCCTACAGTAGTTGTAGATGGACCTTGACTACCAACGTCTAAGTGTAAGACATCCTTTTCACTCTCCGACACTTCCTTGCTTTACCAACATTAAAGAATTATGAGACTGCAGTTCAGTTGTTGTAGATGGACATTGACTACCAACGTCTAAGTGTAAGACATCCTTTTCACTCTCCGACACTTCCTTGCTTTACCAACATTTAAGAATTATGAGACTGCAGTTCAGTTTTTGTAGATGGACATTACTACCAACGTCTAAGTGTAAGACATCCTTTTCACTCTCCGACACTTCCTTGCTTTACCAACATTAAAGGATTATCAGACTGCAGTTCAGTTGTTGTTTGATCTTGACTACCAACGTCTAAGACATCCTCTCCACTCTTCGATAGGGCATGTGCCTTGCTTTAACAATATTTAGAAGGATTACTTTTTTATTTTAAAAACTCTTAAATTTACCATTGCAGCCACCGAGTATCATATCACATATGACTCTCTACGAACAATCTGGTGAATATCAGATATGATACTTGGGCCTAGGAACAAAAAAAGAACGGCATTATAGTGAAGCTGTTTTATCAAAAGGTGGAGATAAGCTTTGTGAATTGTATATCTATAGGTTTCACCGAGTTACCTAACTTTAATACAACTTAAAAGCGGTTTTAAGTGTTGGAAACATGTAATTGTGTCT
This sequence comes from Stictocephala bisonia, assembly GCA_035578905.1. Lineage (NCBI taxonomy): Eukaryota > Metazoa > Arthropoda > Insecta > Hemiptera > Membracidae > Stictocephala > Stictocephala bisonia. The sequence goes on along the minus strand of JAQJVL010000164.1, from coordinate 1,369,844 downwards.
AGTAGTTTGTCCAAGTTCAATAATTAAGTATGCTACTTGATAAGTTGAAATAATCTACAGTAGAGTAGTAATTTTCATAATAAACCCGTTTCATACTTGGAGACTTCTCTAGTCAAAACTCCTACAATTAGCGATCCTGAATCAGACAGAGCTTCAAAACCGAGATTGTCTAGGATATTCCTTGGACCTCTGGCAAGCCTCATTAATTTTATAATAATGTTTCAGAGGGGCCTTTTCACTCCACGAAAAACCCCCACAACCTCAGTTTATATTTCAATGGTTCGGTCTGTAATAACGATTGTAAAGTAACACTCGAAGTATAATTTGATAAGTGAAGGACTGTTCTACTGGATCATAACTTGGGTTTGTGTGAAAAAAAATGATTATTTTAAAACCTTCTTAGTGTTAAATATGTGAAACATTAAATGTCAACTTATGGTTTCTAGCTTGGCCGCTAATAATCATATAGTGTTCATAACAACTCAGTATGGCATGTGTGAAGTGAGGGCTGTCGACTCCCCAGTGCTAGCGCCGTGTAGTTACTGTAGTACACGTAGTTTCATGGCATTGCGATACATTTTCAGAGGAGCTTACATAGTAAATGCTGAGTAAATATATAAATATCTTTATGACTGATGTAAGAGGCTGTTCTGTATTCGATAGCAATATTTTCACCCTGTAAAAATCAGAATACATTATTAAGATGGGCAAGTTCAAGTTTCAGTGATTGTCAGGGCTAGGACTTCCACTTCCCTCATGGAAGCTTATCCATTTATTTGCTTTCTTGTCGACAGCATGACTTTATGGAGAAATGTTATCCCTCACTGCCTTGGAAGTGTGCTAAACATTATATGAAATTGTCAATATATAAAATACATATGTCAAATTATATTAGTCCTAGTTGTGTTTTCGTGTTTAATTAGGTTTACGATATTGTCTCTCCCAATACGCAACAATATTCTGACTACTAAACTAGAAAATACGAATAACTTTAAAATCTATTCCACCAACAATGTGATTATAAATCATCATCTCTATTGCCTCTCAAGGTACAAAGATGAGACAGGAAAAGCGGGAAATTACCCATCATATTGTGTAAGATACGTAGGAATATAGATAGACCAACGATGTATGTTGCTGACAACTGGCATGTAACATCTTGATAAGTTAGCTGCAGCCTGTTATTTTAAGAATCTGCAGAGGCTGTCGGCCATGTTGGTTTTTAATTCCATAATAACAATGTTATTTTCGAATTGGACATACGATCAAGCGTATCCAAACTAAACAGTGACTTTTAAACGGAATTATTCCACACAAATTGCATTTGATAAAGAATTAAATTACGCATTGGAATTGCTTTACGAACTCCTGGTTCGTTTTATAGAAAAATATAAAAGATACAACCGTAGTTTATTTACCCTCTCACTCGTTCTAAGGTCGAACCAGTGTTCCCTATGTCTAAGGTCGTTCTCATGCGCAACTACAGATCTTTAGTAAGTTAGGCTCCTTCCATCTACTTCCTTGTCTCCTTTTACTAAAATCAATGCTATAGCTTACCATTAGTACTAGGCTATTGATTTGTACGATTGAGGCTAACGAGCCTCGCTTAGTTATTTTACACCAACAACAAGCGTGGTCATACCCCGACTACTCGCTTCGCTTGTTGGGGGCTTCACCCCCAACCCCCATTAAAGTCTTGGTTCATTATAGGCCTAACTTAAAAAATAATCACGAGCTTTCAAAGTAGATCAATGTCTACCTAAGTTGATCATCGGTGACCTCAACACCTTCGTAGTGGTTTCACAGAAGATCACGGGTGTCTAGCTAAGACGATCATGGTTGGTTATCTAAGTCAAGTATAGTTAGCTGCTAAAGTTGATCACGGGTATTTGCCGATTTGTTTCCGGGGTGCCTACTTAAGTTTATGACGGTCGACTACCCAAGTTGATTATGGGGCTATAGAAGACGATCGCAGGAGTTACCTAAGTTGATCACAGTTGTTCCACCGCAATGATCACAGGTGGCATCAAGAAGGGCTGGAAAAATTGTACACGGAGGGTTTCCTAAATTGAAAATGGCATACTACACAAGTTGACTATAGGGGGCTACACAAGATGATCAAGGGGGAGTACCCAAGCTAATGATGGGTGGCCAAAGGTAAATAATGAATGAGTTTTTAAACTCTAGCTTCTTTTAATCATGCTTAAATGGGGAACTACTAAAAAAAATCACATGTTTTCGACAAAATCTCAACTTTACCGACCTTTTGTGAGGAAACTATAGTACACACCACATAAATGCATATGCCACTTTTTGTACACTATTTCATTGTCAATTTAAATATTTTATTATATGTTGTCCAAACTAAATATTACAGCTTCAGTAAAATGAAACTTCAACTCTGCAAACAGGTCGGCGTTTTCACGTCAGCCATTTTGATTTTTTTCTAGGTTATGAAAAGTTACAAATCAAATGGTATAGCAGTTTTCGTAACAAAGTAGTAAATGTAGACAGTGTGTAAGATTTTAAGTTAAAATCAATACAATATCTTAAAAATCAATACAATATTAAAAACCTAACAAAAATATATTTTTTTTTACGAAAATAGGAATTTAACGATTTTTCATAGCTATTATCAAAAATACAAACAAAATTGCTCATTAACAAAGTAATAGAAAATTTAATTCTGAAAAGATTCATGTGAATTACTCAGGGGGGAAAATGAATAATAGATATTGAAATTTCGCTTTATTAAAAATCGAAACGCACATTTTTAACTGCATAAAGTATTAACGAATATTTAGGTTGGGAGTAACAGTTGATAATTTATTCAAAATTGAACATCAACATAAAATTTATTTAACTTTATAAAAATGTAAAAGTCACCTACAATAGTTACTCAGTGTCCTCCGTTTTGACCAATGCACGTATTGCACGACGAATCCATTCTTTTCTAGCGCGTTTCATAACGTTTGGAGCATTCTTCATAGTTTCTGCCGCTTCTGTAATGCGATTTCGTAATTCCTCTAGAGTGTTATTCCATTTTGAAGAAACAATTGCCTTCATCCAACCCCATAGAAGAAAGTCTGCTGGCGGGAGGTCGGGATATCATGGTGGCCATTTTACCGGTCCGTTTTGCCCAATCCATTTTCTACCGTATGTATTATTTAAATAGTCTTCATATTATTAGAAAAATGTGATGGTGCTCCGTCATGCATCTAATATGTTTCTAAAAGAAATATCTTCCTAGAGTGTTGGCAGGTTTGGTCTTAAAAAATATTAAGTACGCTTTTCCGTTAAGACGATATTAAGAAAAAAACGGACCAATCAAATGATCACCCAGAACACCAAGCCATACATTGACTGAAAACGTATGTTGAAAATGTCTCGTCGCAGTTTCTTGTGGGGTTTCGTACGTCCAAGTATGGCTATTACGAAAATTTACAATTCCATTTCTAGAACAGCAGGATTCATCAGTAACCAGAATTAGCCGAATAAATACAGATTTTATTCTTAAGCAACGGCAGAACATCTTCCGTTTATTAAGATCTTGCGGTAATAAGTCTTGCACGCGTGTTACATGAAATGGGTATAACTGTGTTTCATGAAGTGTCCGCCATACGCATGACTGGGAAATATTTAAATGCCGTGATAATCGGCTGGTGCTTGTGGTTGGCGATGATTCTAGAAAATTTATTATTACCATTGATTTTATACACAAATAGATTTCCCATCCAATGTTAAATTTTGAGTCTCAAAATATCAGCTGTTTTTGTGGTCCATTGTGGAGCGCTAGTGTAGCTCCATGTAAATGTAATGCAGTTTAAAACAGCTGTGGTTGCGGGCCACACAAACTAACAAAATTACTGCCACAAATATTCCTATTAGATGGTTTATCTATTCTAGGTGTATATAATCAAGGTTATTACTTGTTCATTATTATGGTTCCTCGCACTACGTTGACGACTAGTATCTATTCGTTTTGGTTTAAAGCTACCAGTTTCTCCGAGTCGTCTCTTCACAGCTTCAAACGTTTTACGATCAGGCGTTCTTCGATGTGGTAAAGTATCACGATATTCCTGAACTGCAGCTAAACCACTCTTGTTAACTTTACCGTAAATCAGTATCATGTCCATATACTCTTCAAACGAATACATGTCATTGCCACTATTTGCCATTATTTAGTAGGATAATTACTACAATTTTACAAAAACTGTATACAATTTTTCAAAATAATCACAGGATCTCACAAAATACAATCTTCAAGTGCACAATACAAAAAACACCATAAAGGTTGTTCAAATATTACTTCACAAACTGAAATGTTGACCAGCTGATATTGCCGACCTTTGCAAAAAACAAATATATATATATATATATATATATATATATATTATGATAAAATGTTTTGAATAAATGATCAGCTATTACTGCCAACCTAAATATTTGTTAGTATTTTATGGAGTTAAGAATGTGCGTTTTGATTTTAAATAAAGCGAAATTTCAATATCTATTATTAATTTTTTTCTGAGTAATTCACACGAATCTTTTCAGAATTAAATGTTCTACAAATTTATTTAAAAAAAAAAAAACCTTTTATGGAAGTAATCTTACGTTAAACACATATATGTGTTATTTCTTTGCACAAAGTCTTGTGTTTTACGCATGATATCTCTGAAAGTATTGCCTTTACAGCTCTGGAATCAATTTTATTACAATTTTTCATATTAAAATACATAAGAAACAATGGTATTTGTATCTTTGTAACTACCTTCAACATTTTTATACGGCCAGTTCACAGAGGGTACAAAGTTCTAGGTGACATTTTTCGCTAGCCGTAACTCTCTAAAGAAGCGTTTTCAGGCATATGTTTATATGAACTTTTTTCTTATTTTTAGTTATGGACTGAGTTTCCAAGAGATTGCCGTAAAGTTTTGAATCACTCTGTATAATTCTGCACCAAGTTTCATATTCTACATTAAAATTACTTTCATTCTGACTAAAATAATAGTTTCAAAACAAGACATTCGAGCGTTACGATATCAATGCACACGAACGATAAGCCATTTTCAAAGCTATAAAAATATCTGGGATTGCGAGGCCATTGTTGCAAATGGGTACAATTGATTATGTGGTTTTCGATGTTAGCTAATAGAATATTCATTCATTACTAAATTGAAACATGTTATAAAATTCATTAATTGATCGTGTCATTTTAGTCGACTGGTTTGGCCGGAATGAACATACAACACAAGAGACACTACAAGTACTATGGAGTGTATGTGACGGGAGCTAGACCTGGCCGGGACGAGGACAAGCGGGAAACGAGTGAGTCGCACGGTGGCCACCCTGGCTGGGAGGCGCGGGGGCGGGCCGCTGCCATTTTTAGTGCAGCCGGGATCTATAAATAGCAGCACGCTGGTCCCCCATAACCAGCTCACTGTCTCAGTGAACTTACAATGTTGTGTGTTGTGAATGCGACAACTGGCCAGGCGCCGACAATCTGACTACAATAACCCGCTGCTCATCCGGCGTACATTTTATATTTAATTTTCACTTTGATCTTATATTATTTACAATTTAAAATCTTCTAATAAAGAACTCAAGTAAGAAACACTTTGATCTTGCTGAACATTTAAATTGAATGCACAAAAATAGTAATTTATTTTATTTACACTATTATTATGGATCGTTACAATTTAAAATTGTATATGCAACTGTCTCAAGAAGTATATGATCTTAAAATTTCTGGACGAATGTTAAAATATCATAAAGTCCATTATTGTTAAAAACATAGCCTACCTGTTTAAGATGGAAAAGCCTTTAGTGTTAGTAATACTAACGCATGTAGTTGGGTTACACGTGTAGACCTACTCACGAAACACGCATCAGAAAAATAAAACATTTCTTTTACAAAAATCCTCAATCAAGCCTACCATTTAGTGATTTATTTATAATTTATTATCATGTTTTGTGCCTTCTAAACAGGTCTATCAATTCATTAGGCTGCACAGAATAAACAATCACCCACTCTCTCCAATTAATTAATTGTTGATTTCAAACTAACGTAATTGCAAAAATTAATTGGAGCCATTATTTGTAACTGGTCCTATTTTGCGGAATTTACAATAATTACTTGAGCAAAAATGTATTTATATAATTATATACATTTCAATGAGTATTTAAAATATAAAATACGAAAATATGAACATTGTTTCACTGTTAATAAACTTTCCAAATGTTAATTCGGTTTGAAAAAATCAATTAAAATTTCTTTGCTTCAAAGAAGAATTCCTCTCCCTCGAAGCTGAATTACGCCAGCGACTCAAAAACATGTATCAACTAACTGGGGTCGCGGCGGGTTTTTGCTCTAAACAACGTAGAACTTAAATGGCAGCTACGTAATTTAAGACGAGAGCATTTCCCGAAAGCGGATCACTCAAGGGCGACTTAGCACTTGGACGAGTGTGCACGAAACCAGACGTAGCTGCCTTACGGGGCACTGCTCCGAGTTGATGCCCACTTGGACGAGTGTGCACGAAACCAGACGTAGCTGCCTTACGGGGCACTGCTCCGAGTTGATGCCCACTTGGACGAGTGTGCACGAAACCAGACGTAGCTGCCTTACGGGGCACTGCTCCGAGTTGATGCACACTTGGACGAGTGTGCACGAAACCAGACGTAGCTGCCTTACGGGGCACTGCTCCGAGTTGATGCCCACTTGGACGAGTGTGTATGAAACCAGACGTAGCTGCCTTACGGGGCACTGCTCCGAGTTGATGCACACTTGGACGAGTGTGTATGAAACCAGACGTAGCTGCCTTACGGGGCACTGCTCCGAGTTGATGCACACTTGGACGAGTGTGTATGAAACCAGACGTAGCTGCCTTACCGGGCACTGCTCCGAGTTGATGCACACTTGGACGAGTGTGTATGAAACCAGACGTAGCTGCCTTACGGGGCACTGCTCCGAGTTGATGCCCACTTGGACGAGTGTGTATGAAACCAGACGTAGCTGCCTTACGGGGCACTGCTCCGAGTTGATGCACACTTGGACGAGTGTGTATGAAACCAGACGTAGCTGCCTTACGGGGCACTGCTCCGAGTTGATGCACCAACATTTAAAAATGGCACAAGATTAAATTACTAATGTATTCCTTTTCTTGCTACCCTTGAACATGACGCCCTAACTGGGCCAATGAAGGACGATGATACCTCACTATCTGTGAGTTTCGGCAGATAACCGTATGATTAAAATTAACCAAATGGTCCAAACATAGCAGTGTTCCTTTAAAAGGGTGCGCGTGTGTGTTTTTGCGGGATTGTGTTATTACATTACACTATTTCATTGCAACCATGTCTTTGTAAAGATACGATACAGAGCATGTTTGGTCATTACAATGTCAACTACCCACAAACAGCCCTATATTAACCAGTAAAATGATTGTCCGTAACAATCCAATAAATTATGTGTGGTGATGAAACTGAACTACTTTTTTTTAATGTAGCATATATTGGCAGTTTAATCTTCAACGCTTTCCAAAACTACGACCCAGTTTAATAACATTATCAATTCGGGTTTGAGCAGAACATTTTTAGTTTGTATTTGAGAATTTTCTTGAGCTGTCTAAAAAATGTAGACGTTTGCGATATTTCACCTGACATCACTGTATATTTTCATTATCTACGTAAACTAGCAATATACTACTACAGAGGGCGTTTGCATATTGCTATGAAAAGTGGTAACATAAGTTGTAATATGTTACCACTTTTAATGATTTTGAATCTGTAACTAATCTCCAGCCCCCTTTATCGGTAAGAGAGTGAACTTCTTATACATTCCCAAAACACGAATATCATAAAATGATCGCCTACAAGTACCATAGTCTATTGGTTTGCGCTAAAACGTGAGAGGAGATGGTGGGTAAAAACGTTTTAGTTCTATCACCACAACGTATAGTCCTTTTTTACGGGGTAATTGTGGACACCCTGCATATGAAAAAAAATAAAGTTTAACATAATTCTGGTTGAATATACGAACTAGTAACACACTATTTCGACACAAAGTACAACGCACGAGAGTTCGAACGGCCACTTCTCTCTGTCATTGCCAAAATCATTCGTCCAGCTATTTCAAATTATATCTTGTGTTGATTAACGTGTATTATAATTAGCTGCTAAATAAAAGTAAGCACACATAACCTTAGAAAAAAAGGAATACAATAAGGAATATTGTATTCTTTTTATTGTAATATAATAAGGAATATTGTAAAGTTTGTTGTGGGAAAAAGTGCAGAGGTAGTTTCTCCTTGTAATTTATTATCAGTATAGCCTAGAAACAAAAATCAATATGGACAGTTTTTACGTTCAGATTATAATTAAAAACAAGTTGATTTCAATTGATCAAAAAAGTACAAATATTACGGTAGAATAATGTATTTCTGTAAACCACGTTTAATACACCCATATCAAAGAGAACAACAACGGAATCACAATATATTATGTTATGAATACAAATAATTTTATGATATGTAATACAGTACTAAAAATATATGCACAATAATAAAATTATATACATCAGAACTGTAAGAGTATATCTTCTCCAATTATGACGAGGAGATAAAAGACGAGAAAATCTTTTACAAAACATTGTGTCAAAATGTCTTAATTATCTTGGGTACTACACAAAAGGACCATACTTAGTTCTTCAGTTATCATGCCACTATTGGTCTAGCCTACTATCGAATTTTTTTATTATACACCCCTGACTTTGCGGCGCTACTGTATTTACAAAACAAATGCTAAAAATTATCTAATCACATATTCATGTTCAGTGTTTAATCTACTTTATAACAGTACCAAGGGTTTTTAATTTTTATTTTACGTGTTAAATCTTATGCGAGTTACAACACGGGTTTTCACTCAACTTTTGGAAACTATTGAATCGTCATTACAAAAAAATTATTTGAGATTATTTTTTTCTTTCTTGTTCACCAATTGTAACTAGTGCTATTAGGTGTAATATACTGAAGTTTCACGTTGAAATAATTAACCGTTACTAGGTTATTAATTTTTTCCAGGCTCCTTGCATTTCCTTAATATATTCGATTACAGAAATATTTTTTTCACTGAAATAAAGAGAACCGCTGACTGAACTCAATACACTATAAGAATGGTCATAGTAATACTTCGAAGTATTTTTATGTTAAATTTTAATTTTAATTTTAAGTTTTATGTTAAACATTTTACGGCTCGCCGGCGGGCGTGACAGGCTGTACTGTGAACTAAGCAGTCCTTGTTTGAGCGTATCGTTCCAAATTACAATTGTTTTTGTTGTTAATAGTTTTCTTTCAAATATGCATTTCAATTTAAAATGTTGTGGTTGCTTGAAAAATTGCTCGACAAAATAATAAATTATTCTGAGAATGATATAAAATTAATTTGGTTATCCGTCACTTGATTGCAAACTGAATGCGATCTATCTGATGTAGGCATATATTAAAAATTAGGTCACAAAATTTAATAGGACATTTCAAGTTAGTGAAGTTTTTCAAATGGCATCAGATTTAATAGACAACACTTTTGAAATTCTTTGGTAAACTTGCGTGAATCATGAAGAAGTCTACTACAGCAAAAATGAAAATATAGTGGACATAGCAATCTTTAATAATTAATTTAAACGACTCTGAATCAGATTCGTCATGGTGGTGATGGATGGCACTTACAGTGACATAGGTGATAGTTCTGATCAAGAACTGTAATTTAATAACCGAACCGTAGTTTGATAATATGCCATTTGCTGCTAGCAACGTCAAACTAAAGTAAGCCATCATGCAATTTAAGTCGTATATATATACACAAAGTACATCTGATTTTATGCATCTGATTTTAACTTGTAAGCTCCGAAGCAGAACCATTTAATTATTTGCCGTCATAGCAACAATGAAGCGCAGTGCTCCATTGTTGTCGGAAACAGACTGTCCATCACCTGATAACAAGCATACCGCACCACATCCAAAACATGTTAAATTATTTTCGTGATTTAAATTTGCATTGACAACGTGATCCTCAAATTTGCTATTGAGAAATAGAATCGATAGAAACAAACCAGATTTTGAAAAACCTTTTCAGTGCAAAAATAACAACACATAACAAAAAATTAATAACGTAGAAACGATTTATTATTTCATCATGAAATTTCAGTATTATACACCTAATAGCACTAGTTACAATTGGTGAAAAAGGAAAAAATTAATCTCGAATGATTTAAAAAAATGATAGTTCAAAGTCAGTATTTTTGAAAATTATTTAATTAATTATAAAAATATAATATATTATCAACAAAATAAATGATTAGATATTTCTTATCATTTATTTTATTTTGTAAATACAGTAGTGCCGCTAAGTCAGGGATCTATAAACAAAATCCGATAGTAGCCCTTGTTAGCAGTAAAACATTAATCAGTATAAAGTAGTGTGTACCCACCTGTACACGTTCGGTAATACTAACCACCCACCTATACACGTACGATGATAGACCAGTTCCCTGTACAATTGTTTTGGCCCATGAGACCAGATTCCAGTACTTGTGGTAGCCAGTGAGACCAGTTCCCCGTACTTGTGGTAGCCCGTGAGACCAGTTCCCCGTACTTGTGGTAGCCCGTGAGACGAGTTCCCCGTACTTGTGATAGCCGCCAGTGAGACCGTTCCCTGTACTTGTGGCGAGAATACGAGTATTATTCCACGCTGCTGATATGCCTACGCTACAAAATATGAATATCTTAAGCTCGAACGAGTTGAAAAGCAATTGCAAAAGATTGAAGGAACAGTATTCTTAATAATTAATTATGTCGTTAATTTTCTTAAATTCTTCTAGTTCCAAAAAAGGTTATAAACAGGATTTATGGTATAATTATTATTAATTAATTATTAGAATATTGGTCTAAAGTTTGACATACTTTGCGGTCCCTTTTTGGAGTCGAAGTTACTACTGCTGAAGTCCAGATAGAAGGAAACCCTCCAAGTTCACTAAACTCCAGTTGAACGACGAGACTAGCTCAATATAAATGACAAACCCCGTAAGAAATATAAATCAAATACCAAAACTAATCTAAAAAAAGGAAAAACAATATTAAGATTGGCACTTTTCCGGCGTTATCGCACCAACCCTTGCCGTATTCACGCAGGAAGTATTCTGCAAAATTTGAATAACAAAAGTGCAATATTTAAGACCATTTTCCCGGTTTCTCATCATTTTCGTTATTTTCTCAGGTTTTCCGCTGAAAACGATGTATTTTTTGTTTCTTAGTTACTTATCAACTTAAGTACCACATCATTCTTTAAGCCAACAACTATAGTCATGCTGTTCTTCATTTTAACCAATCGCGTAGAAATTGCATATTCTTCTTTAAACCAATGACCATATTCTGGCCGTTTTTCATCTTAATATATCACCAAGGACTTGTGTATCCATCTTTAAACTAACGACCATGTTCTGGCGGTTCTTCATTTTAATATATCACCAAGGATTTGTATATCATTCTTCAAACCTACGGCCGTGTTCTGGCGGTTTCTCATTTTAATATGTCACCAAGGATTCGTATATCATTCTTCAAACTTACGGCCGTGTTCTGACGGTTCTTCATTTTAATATATCACCAAGGATTTGTATATCATTCTTCAAACCTACGGCCGTGTTCTGGCGGTTCTTCATTTTAATCAATCACTAAGCACTTGTATATCATTCTTCAAACCTACGGCCGTGTTCTGGCGGTTCTTCATTTTAATATATCACCAAGGATTTGTATATCATTCTTCAAACCTACGGCCGTGTTCTGGCGGTTTCTCATTTTAATATGTCACCAAGGATTCGTATATCATTCTTCAAACTTACGGCCGTGTTCTGACGGTTCTTCATTTTAATATATCACCAAGGATTTGTATATCATTCTTCAAACCTACGGCCGTGTTCTGGCGGTTCTTCATTTTAATCAATCACTAAGCACTTGTATATCATTCTTCAAACCTACGGCCGTGTTCTGGCGGTTCTTAATTTTAATATATCACCAAGGATTTGTATTTCATTCTTCAAACCTACGGCCGTGTTCTGGCGGTTTCTCATTTTAATATGTCACCAAGGATTCGTATATCATTCTTCAAACTTACGGCCGTGTTCTGACGGTTCTTCATTTTAATATATCACCAAGGATTTGTATATCATTCTTCAAACCTACGGCCGTGTTCTGGCGGTTCTTCATTTTAATCAATCACTAAGCACTTGTATATCATTCTTCAAATCTACGGCCGTGTTCTGACGGTTCTTCATTTTAATCAATCACTAGGCTCTTGTTTATCATTCTTCAAACCTACGGCCGTGTTCTGGCGGTTTCTCATTTTAATATGTCACCATGGATTCGTATATCACTCTTCAAACTTACGGCCGTGTTCTGACGGTTCTTCATTTTAATATATCACCAAGGATTTGTATATCATTCTTCAAACCTACGGCCGTGTTCTGACGGTTCTTCATTTTAATATATCACCAAGGATTTGTATATCATTCTTCAAACCTACGGCCGTGTTCTGGCGGTTCTTCATTTTAATCAATCACTAAGCACTTGTATATCATTCTTCAAATCTACGGCCGTGTTCTGACGGTTCTTCATTTTAATCAATCGCTAGGCTCTTGTTTATCATTCTTCAAACCTACGGCCGTGTTCTGGCGGTTTCTCATTTTAATATATCACCAAGGATTTGTATATCATTCTTCAAACCTACGGCCGTGTTCTGGCGGTTCTTCATTTTAATATATCACCAAGGATTTGTATATCATTCTTCAAACCTACGGCCGTGTTCTGACGGTTCTTCATTTTAATCAATCGCTAAGTACTTGTATATAGTTCTTCAAACCAACGGCTGTGTTCTGGCGGTTCTTCATTTTAATCAATCGCTAGGCTCTTGTTTATCATTCTTCAAACCTACGTCCATGCTCTGGCAGTTCTTCATTTTAATCAATCGCTAAGGATTTGTATATCATTCTTTAAACCAACGGCCATGTTCTGGCGGTTCTTTTTTCCAAGGCTTCGTGTTTTGTTGTTATTACCTCTACATTTGTATTATTATGTCCCTTTTCCCTGTAGAACCAACGCGAACGAATAAGAAAATTATAACATAAATGTACATTGACAAGACCATTTATGTGCAAAGGGGTACAAACACAAACCGACCGAAATGTCGGTCAGCTGTAATTAGGCATATTGTTTTTATAATTGGTTAAGGTTTGCGGTTAGGCTTGCGCGAGAGCACCCCCCGGCTTATCATGGACATTTACAATGCTCCTACATGTGACGTTTCAACAGATTGTTCATGTCCTACTCTTACCAACATAAGATAAACTGATTCAAGAGCGGGAAAATCTTTTATAGTAGAGTCAGCCCATTTTCGTCATACCACAAATTTAATAACAGTCATCTCCTTCGCTACAGATCACAATGGAGTTCGATTCACGTTTGTATAGGCGATAAAATGGTGGAAACTGCGTGTAACAGGGCTAATAATGGCAGTGATTCGACAAGACCGCTTAAGGCACCTCTAGCTGACTAGCGAAAATAACACGGGACCAGTTCTAAAGGCTGAGATAATTTTAGAAAGTGAAACGTATATAAGTAGGAGCGTAACAAAACACGGACGCCCACAAGTGGAAAGAATTACGGAACAATAGGCTGGTAGCGATGGAAGTGTGGCCTTGCACGGATATACCCATCACGTATGCAGCAGACAGCCAGTTATTGCAATAATTAAACAACACCTCGCAGTCTGTTGGCAAGAGTGGGACAGATCATCGTAGACGCATCAACTTTGCAGCTACCATGTTCATTATATTATATTTATCACCAAACAAACTTGATTCAGGAAATCCAATTTTATTTGCTTTAAACAAGAGCTCAACAATGTTTCGATAAATAGTGTAGTTGATCGATTATTCAATTATTTTCCTGGAAGTTAATACTAAAACTTAAGTGTTTTATAAAAAAAGTATGTCTTACTTTGTCTGGTTATTCCATTATGATATTACGTTCATATGATGGCGTTTGTATGAAAAAAGGGTTTCTGCAGTATAATCCCCAAAAAATCCGTCAGTTTATATGTAGTTAACACTGTATTTGCAATCATCCTTTCCATACGAAGATGAAAACAAAAATAAGGTATACATGCAATGTTATTATAGTTTCTGATGACATGTGCTGCCCTCTGAACATATCGTCAAATTGCACTCACGAACCAGCTGTTTTATATAAGCCTATTCGCCATATATTCGTGTGAAAATATTAACTGATAAAACATTGTCTCCTAGAAGTCCAACCCCTCGTCCACGTCGTAGGAGACGGGCAACGTCATAAAGTAGGGGATAGCCTGTAGAGGCGAGACCAGTTGGGACTTCGTGAGCCCTGGTACCTCCAAGGTTGCTGGTAAGGCTCTACAGGAACTCTGAAAAGTGACGGCTAACGGGGCTCTGGTGAAGCTACGATAGGCCTAGCAAGCCAGTAGTGGATGAATACCTTGCTTTCAAAAATGGTACAACAAGCCTCGGAAAGGACGGAAAACAAGGAAAGAGACCCGGCGAGAAATTAGGACTGAGAATTGGCACATTAAATATTAGGACGTTAAGAGGAAAAGTAGAAGAAGTGGTGGATATGATGAAGAGGAGGAGATTAGACGTGTTGGGATTGGCTGAAACTAAGTGGAGAGGAGAAGGAGTTAAAGAATTGAGAGAAGGGTTTACACTGTATTGGAAGGGAAATGAGGAGGGAAAGAGAAACGGAGTAGGTTGGATAATTAAAGAGGACGTAATAGCAGAGGTGAAAGGAGTAAATGACAGAATAATAAGAACAAAAATTAATCTGAAAGGATACAATTTGGAATTGATCCAAGTATATGCTCCACAGGTAGGATGCCCATTAGAAGAAAAAGAAAATTTTGAAGACAAATTACAGAGAGAGGTAGATAGTGAGAATCTGGTAATCATGGGAGATTTTAATGCACATGTTGGTATAAATAGAGAAGGTTTTGAGGAAGTAATAGGTAAAGAAGGGTGGGGGAACAAGAATAGAGAAGGAGATAGATTATTGGAATTTTGTAAAAGAAACAGTCTAGTTGTGGGAAATACTTGGTTTGCTAAAAGAGAAAATCATAAAATAACATGGTATGGAGGAGTGGATGGTAGGAAGTCAGTAGTGGACTACTTCATATATAAGGAGGAAATAAAAAAAGAAGTTTTAGACATCAAAGCAATCCCTACGGAAGCCATGGACAGTGACCATAGACTGTTAGTGTTGAAATTTAGGACCAACAAACAAAGAAAGACGAGGGAAAAACAGGAGAGAAAAATTAGAGTGTGGAAGCTGAAGGAGGAGGAGAAACAAGAGGAGTTTCAAGAAGTTTTAAAAAAGCATTTACCAAAGGAACAACCTCAGTCTGTAGAGAAAGAGTGGACAAAATTTAGGGAAACGTTTGTGGAGGCAGCTGAAGAAATATGTGGAAGGACAAGTGCAAAAAGAAGATGGAAGGAAACTCCATGGTGGAATGAAAGGGTAAAAGAAGTGGTAAATAGAAAAAACAGAGCATTTAGGACATGGTTTAAGGAAAAGACAGATGAAGCTAAGGAAGAATATGCACGATGGAAAAAGGAAGCAAAGAAAATAGTTAAAGAAGAAAAGAATAAATGGATGGAAGAATGGACTAGGATGATGGAAGATGATTCAAATGGGAGAAAGTACTGTACTCTTTAGTGAGGAAAAGGAGGAATGGGAAAAAATAGATGTAGTGATGAAAAACGAAGAAGGAGAGGAAATAAAGAATAAGGAAGAGTTAAAAGATATGTGGAAACAATATTTCCAGACATTACTGAACCCAAATGTCGAAACACAAAGAGAGGGGAAGGAGGAAGATATAATAGAGAGAAATGGAGAGGAAGATGAGGACATAACGTGGCTAGAGTTTGAGGAAGCTGTAAAGAGGATGAAAGAGGGAAAAGCAGCAGGAGTGGACGAGTTACCAATAGAGCTAATAAAGAGGGCGGGTGCTGTCGGCATGCAGTGGCTATACAGAGTGATGAGAGTGGTATGGAGGGACAGAAAAACTCCAAAAGATTGGAAAAAGGCAGTAATAGTGCCAATCTTCAAGAAAGGGGATAGGAAGGTTTTCAGTAATTATAGAGGGATAGCCTTAATGTGTCACAGTGCAAAGGTATATGAGAAAATTTTGGAAAAAAAGGCGAGGAACGAAGTAGAAAGAAAACTGAGAGAGGAGCAAAGTGGATTTAGACCGGGAAGATCAACAATAGACCTCATTTTTGCTGCTAAACAGATGCAGGAGAAGAATTATGAGTATGGAAGAGATCTAGTAATGGGGTTCCTGGATATGGAAAAAGCGTATGATACTGTGAGAAGAGATAAGGTATGGGAAGCACTTAAAAGGAAGGGAGTTAAAGACAGTATAATTGAAAGAGTAAGAGAGATTTGTGGAGAAAGCCAAAGTTGTGTAAAGATAGGGGGTGAAAAGACAGGGTGGTTCAAACAAGAAAACGAATTAAGACAGGGTAGCACTCTGTCACCTCTTCTCTTCATAACAGTATTAGATGAAGTAATGAGTGGAGTGGCAAAAAGAATTGGAGAAGAAAATATGAAGGTTATGGCATTTGCGGATGACTTAATGGTTTGGGGAAGTAAAATAAAAGAGGTACAAAGACAGTTGGATGTGTGGGTAGAAGAAGTAAAGAAATATGGGATGAAATTCAATGTGTCGAAAAGTGAATATATGGTAACAACAAGGAACAAAGAGTGTATATTAGAAAAATTAATGCTGGGAAGAGAGGAAATGAAGAGAGTACAGTTCTTCAAATATTTGGGTAGTGTCCTGGAAGAAAATGGTAAAAATGAAAGAGACATAAATGAACGAGTTAGACAGGCTGGAAATTTCTACAAATTAGTTAGGGGATTAATAAGAGACAAAGGATTGCCACAAAGAAGTAAAGAAATTATATATAGGACATACTACATACCAATATTAACATATGGAGCAGAGACATGGGTAATGAAGAATAGAGAAAAGAGCAAGATACAGGCATGTGAGATGCGTTTCCTGAGAGGTAGATTAGGAGTAACGAAGTGGGATAGAATACGAAATGAAATCATAAGAGACAGATTAAATGAAGAACCTCTGCAAGATAAAATAGAAAGGGAAAGAATTAGATGGTTCGGGCATGTGAAAAGGATGGAGGATGAGAGGATACCAAAAAAGTGGATGGAGTGGAGGATACAGGGTAAACGTCCAAGGGGTAGACCAAGAGATAGATGGAGAGATGGGTTAAAGGAGAGTGTAGTAAGAAGAGGGGAGGTATGGGAAAACATATTGGAAGAAAGGAAGTGGGAAGATAAGCTATGGTGGAGAGGACTGTGTACCAAGCAGACCCGGGAGAAGACTGGAACCTGCTGCTGATGATGATGATGATGATGAAAACATTTTTCATTTTAAGCCAGTTAAAGACGCGCAATGAAGTACACTGAGTATAAAAATGCAACGACGTTATCAGCATTAAAATTGTTTGAAAGTAAAAAGCGAAGCGTGTACAATAAAAAAAATCGTACCAAGTACCACAGATACGATTATTGGATTTTCACGTTTTTTACTTTTAGTTCATGCCGATAAGGAAAAAATCACCTGGTATACCTACCGCACAAAAAATAATTTATTTGTTATTAATTGCAGCTTCAAAAAGTACGTAGAATGTGTTCAAATGTATTAATTTTTCGTTGTTCTACTGTGACGGACACAATGGTAGGTTTAAAGTTTAATGCAACCATTATCTCACGTAACTTATTTTAACAGTGTTACTAGGCATTCACTGATTTAATTTTTAATGGGTAGATATACTTCCATATACATTAGTAGATTTACTAATGTAAAAGGTGTAAGAGGATAAGCATATCCACCTGAAAACTTGGTTTACCAATTTTATTCGTGTGATGAGCCAGAACTTTATACTATTGCTGACAAATACCTTATTTAGTTTTTAAAAGTTCAATTCATTTGGGCGGGATTTTATAATAAAATATTCATTTGATGAGAAAACCGTGCGAGATACAGCACGTAACTGTACATTATAGGGGGTTGGAGTTGTTCGGTCTCCAAGAGACGTTCAGTATGCCGTAATTACGGACATTCAATACCCAAAGTAATTCAAATGGCAACTAGTGTTTAAGGGTACGGCCACATCAGCCGACTTGGTCGCATACGACCAGGAAATTGTTAAACGTATGAAATCAAACGGAGATGGCCACATTATGCGACCAGATTTTGGACGCATCAGGCAGCGTTTTCTGGTCGCTGCGACCAAGCGACCAAAAACTGCAACCCTTGTTGACTTATGGCACCGGCCACATTAAGCGACTAGTCGCAATAACACTTCCCCTCCCCAGCCCCTGAGTGAACATCCACGTAAAATGACTGATTCAGTTTAGTGCCCAATCTGTCCTTGTTAACTTATTTTTTGTGACGATACTGTTTAAATGTTGGACGTTGATTTATTTATTAATGAAGCATGTGTTCGGCCAGCTCTGTGGGACAACACTTTGGAAGAGTACAGTGACACAAACATCAAAATTAAATCATGGGAAGAAAAATTACAAGAACTTTTATTATCTTTTCTGCCAATAATGAAAAATCTTCTAGTTGATATAAAAAATTTTTGGCCCGTATGGCCATTACGCAAGTCATGCATTAAACTATTTCTCCTGTTTCCAATACTCCTTCACCAATGATGCCATTTTTCCAACCCACAACCCCAAATGTATACAACTATTCACAGCCATATATAAGTAATGAAGCACAACAAAGAGGCTTCAAAATAACCCCTGTTCCTCTAACTCAAACATCCACACTTCAATATATCAACCTCAAAATAAGTCCAACTACAACATTAGAACTCCATTATTGCCATTAAAAATTATGCATACCAAAAATACAGTTCAGCAAAACCTAAGTGTTCCCCCCTCCCCAACACAATCAGACTCGGAAAATTCCGAAATGTATAGTGTGTTTAACGATGATCTAACCGAATTATAAAATATTTAACTTTAAAAATATATACCTCTGTTGTTTATTTTTTACTTCTCAGATAATCAAATATGTTTTGTTGAAATATGTTTGAATTAATATGATGTTTTATTATTTAAACAGTATCTCTGAATTTTAGTTTTGTAAGAACCAAATTTACTTATGTTTATGCTTATGTGATGATACTATTTTAAATTTAATTTATTAACATGAATATTGGGCTTACTTAATGTAACTGTCAAACGCTCTTCTGCACTAATACATAATTTAAACTTGGTGTTATTTTTTATTTATTTTTTCTTCAAATTATAACAAAAATTCGTGAAACGAAGTAACTCTCATTCTAAAATAAGCGAAAACGTTTCGTTATCACACCTTATAAATGCCATAAGAGTATGGATCTGGCCTTAAGGTAAACGAACAGGGTTTATTGGGTGCACTGCAAATCTACACTTTTTCTTATTCTTATTAATGTAAGATCTCACAGCTATTGCTAAGAACAGATCTTCCTCACTCAAAGAAGTTATCATAACTACTGCGACCAAACCCACGATCTAATTCTAAATTTTGCTCTGGTCGCATGCGCATGGTATTAAATCAAATGGAGGTGGCCACATTATGCGACCAGCGACCAGATTTTGGACGCACCAGGTTGCGTTTTCTGGTCGCTGCGACCAAGCGACCAAAAAATGTAACCCGTGTTGCCCACACAATACCGAGCCGAGCCACTGATTGACATCTCATCTGCTCTGTTCAGTGTTACGGGCAAATGTTATCACAACTGTATCACCCCAAGCACTGTCCGTAACATTTTTGCCGAACCTCTGTGAAACTTCATCGACTGAAGATCACATCCTCTACAGTTCATTCTCAAGTGTTGTGTCGTAGTGTCTAGTTGTTTGTTATTTTCAATGGCTAATCCACGTACTACTGCAGCGGCTGCATATATGTATCTCCATTTAGCCCAAACTAGTATTTGTACTTACATTTTATAGAATGTGTGATTAATAAATCATTACAAATTACTTTAACAAAAACTGCAGAAATTCTGACGACAGTCGATGAAGAACAACATTGTGACTGTTACCGCACAACAGTGGTGATGTGAACTTCGAATTGAATGTGGTCTGTAATAAACAACCTTGTCGTCATATTTCTAAATAAACAATTTTCGATTATTAAAATTAGAATGTGCATTAACGGGTAGTAATAAAATCGTAAATAAAGTACAAATAATAAAATACAAAACATGAATTTTAAAATTTGAAACTGACGAATACCCACTTGAGTTATCGAACTCTGAAAATGTCTGCTGATTCCTTGCAGCATCACTAATTTTTTAACTGCTGCACCATATATTTAAATAGATTAACTCATTATGCAACAGTTTTTTTTAAAACCAATTTATGCTTTTTTTTATTTTGTAACATTTTATATATTTTCTTCGAATAAACGTGGTTCATTTATTTATTTATGTGTCAGTCATAACACCGTCCAACATGTTGAAAGATCTAGCAAACCTGTATGTTGGGGTTTAGGGGAAGGAATTGGTTGTTATCTAGATAATTATGATTATGAGCTAACAGGTTGATTTGTTTCCAAGACTAAGCTTTTGTAAAGCGTAAATATCAAAAAAATACAATCAGCGTTTACATAGATAAGAATTGGTGAGTGACTACTCACTGTGTAGCAAAGTTAGGGGTTACTATCGAGGGAGGGGGAAGGGGAGTGCAGCGAGTAGCGCCAACCAATATCTCGGCCAATTAAATCTGTAATTAAGCGACCTGCTGACGCCGAGCCTCCGTCCTCCAAACGACTGCAAGAATCACTTGACAGGTGCACAGCTATAATAGGCCCTATATACATTTGGACGGTAGTGACACAACTGGTGACGTTCTTAGATCAGCTCATTTATCATTGAGCTATTTATGTAAAATACTTCTACAACACTCGTTTACATTCATACAAGTCTCAGAAACATATTGTTAGACTACTTTTTGTCAGAAGTTAGACACGACAAATCGTTTTGCTATGTCCGTATGTTTCGAGTGCAGACTAGCACTATTTCCAAAGGGCTTGACGGTAGAGTTTTCGGAGTAGGACTAAGCCTATCTGCTACAGTGGATACAATTGTCGAGAGTGCAGCAAGGAACCAGCTGTGTCGGAGTTCCCGATATTCTTAAACTCCGTTTATAGATCCTCACACTCTTCGATCCATTCTGGTATTATTTATCCACTTCTCTCTACTATAATTGTCGAGAGTGCAGCAAGGAACCAGCTGTGTCGGAGTTCCCGATGTTCTTAAACTCCGTTTATAGATCCTCACACTCTTCGATCCATTCTGGTATTATTTATCCACCCACTTCTCTCTACTATAACTGTCGAGAGTGCAGCAAGGAACCAGCTGTGTCGGAGTAGGACTAATCCTGTCTGCTACAGTGGATACAATTGTCGAGAGTGCAGCAAGGAACAAGCTGTGTCGGAGTTCCCGATGTTCTTAAACTCCGTTTATAGATCCTCACACTCTTCGATCCATTCTGGTATTATTTATCCACTTCTCTCTACTATAACTGTCGAGAGTGCAGCAAGGAACCAGCTGTGTCGGAGTTCCCGATGTTCTTAAACTCCGTTTATAGATCCTCACACTCTTCGATCCATTCTGGTATTATTTATCCACTTCTCTCTACTATAACTGTCGAGAGTGCAGCAAGGAACAAGCTGTGTCGGAGTTCCCGATGTTCTTAAACTCCGTTTATAGATCCTCACACTCTTCGATCCATTCTGGTATTATTTATCCACTTCTCTCTACTATAACTGTCGAGAGTGCAGCAAGGAACCAGCTGTGTCGGAGTTCCCGATGTTCTTAAACTCCGTTTATAGATCCTCACACTCTTCGATCCATTCTGGTATTATTTATCCACTTCTCTCTACTATAATTGTCGAGAGTGCAGCAAGGAACCAGCTGTGTCGGAGTTCCCGATGTTCTTAAACTCCGTTTATAGATCCTCACACTCTTCGATCCATTCTGGTATTATTTTCTGAATTCCCTAGGGATACACATTTTAACACGGGAAACGACAACGCTAGTAAAACTATCATAATTCTTAATTAAAGATGGAATGAGCCTGATGCCTTGATGTATATACCTCTCAGTCCGCTTTGCTAAGCTTCACCAAGGTTGAGGGAGAGATTGGATTACGGAAACCTTAATTCCAACGGATATCAGAACATGTATTTGTTATGAATGGGAGAAGGTGCCAAGAACAGTCCTCCTAATATTTAAGGGCCTTAAAGAAGCATAAGTCCGGGGAAGTACCTCGAAGCCAACGAGCTGAGAAGACAGCACTTGCATCTTTAGCATCAAATCCAATAAATAAGTTGTTGGTTTCAGGCAAGTTTGTTGGAGGCATACCATTATTGTCGCCCGATGAGGAAGCCCAGTGGCTCAGATTACTATTAAAGTCCCAAACAATGAGGATACGGTTTTCGAAAACTGGAAGTACTGCGTCCGACCATAAGGTATTAGGTGGTTTGTACACTTCACTATGGTAGAGTCAGACACTTTTACTGCCAGTTTAAAATTATTTTCATCACAACTTTTGTGTACGGTTTTAATCTCATCAACGCCAACCTTCGCCTACGTGGCTACACCATAAGCTCTACGTCCTATTGTCTCCACCAGTCGTATCGCTCTGGCACTGCATTCTAGTTCTGCAACGTGTGCTTCTTGGAGTGCAAGTACATCCACACTGTTTACAGAGAGGACTTTCCCTAAACACTGACACAGCTCTACTCAAACACTCAACATTTAATTGGCAGATATTCAAAACGGGGCCTATATTTTCACAATTTTGGTAGCCCTAAGAAGGGCCGATTTTTTGGTTGGCAGCTGGCATACCTGGGCGATCACAACAGTGGCAGTTATCTCAAGTACCATAATCGTCGTTCGTTTAGCACCATTAAGGGGACTCGTACAGCTTGCTGCAGACGCGAACTCACCCTCGACTCCCCAGGAGTAATTTGAGGGAATGCTCAATAATGCTCCAAATATCGAGAACAGAAACATGAAACGACCGCATACATGACAACTGAACACGTATGTTTCAACACAATGCATCTTGGATTCTTGAGGGAATGTTCAGAGTCTCAAAGATCGAGAACAGATTACATGAAATGACCGCAGCCAGGACGATTGAACACGTGTGTTTCAATACAATGCATCGAGGATAATTGTTATAGATTTCACACCATCTATGATAAGTCAGACGTTCTGCAATATAGTGTGAACTAATTAAAATGTAACTTGTATGGTGGTCGTCGACTTTTCAACAATTAGTTATTACTCACAAGTGTTTCATGTCATTAATATGACCAGAGGGGTTTACACCATTAGTCCTAATATGTTAGATTTAATTGTACATTTCAGAAAATGTCAAGTATTTGTGTATAGTATTCAGATTAAAAAGAACAGAAAGTGGTCTCGGACTGTTCGTTATCTACAAACATAATTATTATTTGTTCTCGGCGGCGTTACGTATGTGCAAGTAACTGTCTTCAACACGTAACGAGTACTACCTTCCTACCTTCATCACGACCATGCGGCTATTTACTTACTGTAACTATTTACCGAGTACTACCTTCGTACCTTACTACCTTCATCACAACCATGCGGCTATTTACTTACTGTAACTATTTAACGAGTACTACCTTCGTACCTTACTACCTTCATCACAACCATGCGGCTATTTACTTACTGTAACTATTTACCGAGTACTACCTTCGTACCTTACTACCTTCATCACGACCATGCGGCTATTTACTTACTGTAACTATTTACCGAGTACTACCTTCGTACCTTACTACCTTCATCACGACCATGCGGCTATTTACTTACTGTAACTATTTACCGAGTACTACCTTCGTACCTTACTACCTTCATCACAACCATGCGGCTATTTACTTACTGTAACTATTTACCGAGTACTACCTTCGTACCTTACTACCTTCATCACGACCATGCGGCTATTTACTTACTGTAACTATTTAACGAGTACTACCTTCGTACCTTACTACCTTCATCACAACCATGCGGCTATTTACTTACTGTAACTATTTACCGAGTACTACCTTCGTACCTTACTACCTTCATCACGACCATGCGGCTATTTACTTACTGTAACTATTTACCGAGTACTACCTTCGTACCTTACTACCTTCATCACAACCATGCGGCTATTTACTTACTGTAACTATTTAACGAGTACTACCTTCGTACCTTACTACCTTCATCACAACCATGCGGCTATTTACTTACTGTAACTATTTAACGAGTACTACCTTCGTACCTTACTGCCTTCATCACAACCATGCGGCTATTTACTTACTGTAACTATTTAACGAGTACTACCTTCGTACCTTACTACCTTCATCACGACCATGCGGCTATTTACTTACTGTAACTATTTAACGAGTACTACCTTCGTACCTTACTACCTTCATCACGACCATGCGGCTATTTACTTACTGTAACTATTTAACGAGTACTACCTTCGTACCTTACTACCTTCATCACGACCATGCGGCTATTTACTTACTGTAACTATTTAATAGTTCTGATAACAATAATGCTTTTTTAACAAGACAATTTCAGCTGTAAAAAGGATTAGGCCTATCCATAAAACAAATGTTCTCAAAAGATTAACAAAGTATCTATTGAGTTAAATATTGATAGTAACGCATAGTTTCTTAACAACTTGACAACAATCTTAACAACAATTAACAACTATTTGAGAATAAAGAATAGTGTTATAATTTTATCTAATGAGTTTCAGTCATTCAGTTATAAATAAATAATAATTTGTTCAAAACGTGAAACTGTCACGCTATCTTAAGTTAATTAATGAAATAACTGGTTAGAATAAAATTACAAACATGGTAAAAAACAAACAAAATACTGATACTAAATAATGAAAGGTATTCACAATACGTAAACACGTAGTACAAGAATGATGTTCTCCAATGATTCATATTTCTTTTCTTTCTTTAAAAAAAAAAAATAAGAATAGGACACGTAATATATGAATATTTGTAGTAGAAAACGTTTAATAATATCAAATGCATTCAGAAGAAGCATGAACTTGTATCAAAAATATCTGCGGTACTTGAGAGTTACAATGTCGTAACAGTCAACTGAAGATAATTATACGACGGATTACAATTTACTGGACAGCAGCTGTGTTTTATTTTTAAAGATATGCGGTTCGTTTTAGATGAACGAAGACAAAAGCGGTAGCCGCCACGCCAGATGACCGTGTTCTACTTCGTCGCCGGCGGAGGTAGTGGAAGAGCCTGCAAGTATCTTTATTGAACGTGACATCTAGAATCAGGTATTGTTCAATATGAACTTTAATTTAAAAATATCAGGCATAAAAACAAGATATAAGTATAAATTCGAAATGGGGTTATTCTACAAAATTTAATTTTTGTATGGCTATACAAAATGCCATCAGAACCAGCTATCAAAGGTACACCTGATGTCTCACTTGAACTAAATATAAATTCACAGTAAATTTATTTTTAAACGTATATAATACACGTGCCATTTAGTGCTACTGGATTGAACGCTACTAGTAGTAGTGCTGAATGTAACAAACCTCTTATCGTTAAATACACGTGCCATTTAGTGCTACTGGATTGAACGCTACTAGTAGTAGTGCTGAATGTAACAAACCTCTTATCGTTAAATACACGTGCCATTTAGTGCTACTGGATTGAACGCTACTAGTAGTAGTGCTGAATGTAACAAACCTCTTATCGTTAAATACACGTGCCATTTAGTGCTACTGGATTGAACGCTACTAGTAGTAGTGCTGAATGTAACAAACCTCTTATCGTTAATACGAGCACTTCTCTATCTGATTAAGAATCCTTCTAAACACATATAATCAGAAATAAAAAAATATGAATCTTATTTTTTCTTTAGTTGGTTCGGTAGATCCAAATACTTTGTTGCTTCAATATAATCGCATGCGGAGCAACGTTAAATAAACAGAAATAATACTGGTTAAATTACCTTTTTTCCTGTCAACAGTTCTTCAAACATAATCTGCTATGTACATTTCGAAGCATAGAGCTTCATCATCAGGCTTTCCAAAAACGTCACTATTTACATTACACTAAAAACATTTAAAATATTTAAACATTTAAACATATTAAAATAGCACATTTGCCGGCCGGCGATAGACACCAACTGATGACCAATGAGCAGGTAACGAACTCAAATCATGTTAACCTACTCCCACCTGTTGACCTTGGACTTTAATTATATTGATTTTCTTCCTTTGTGACTGCAAGTTGTTTATTCGGTTGAACAGTACGTTGGACTTGTATTTTAAATTGTCATTCAAAATATTACTTGGATCAGATTTGAAAGCATTGTAAATATGGAATTCTTCTATTGTATTCATAAAATATGATTTGTTGCATTTATATAAAATTTCTAAATTGTTTTCTAAACTGTCAATATTATGTCTATTGGAAATTAAATGTTCAGCAACTTTTGATTTCTGACTTATTGATTGTTTCGGAAGATGTTCAGAGAAACGTTTTTTAAAAGAACGACCTGTTTGGCCAATGTAAAACTTTGGACAATCAGAACAGTTTATCTTATAAATACCTGTATTTTTGTTCATGTTGTGTTTTTGGATGTTTAGATGTTTATTAAGTTTATTAGATGTCTTATATGACACATTGATATTTTGTTTCTTTAATTCTTTTGATAATGTATGGTGTAGATAATACATCAGTTGGTGTCTATCGCCGGCCGGCAAATGTGCTATTTTAATATGTTTAAATGTTTAAATATTTTAAATGTTTTTAATGTTTTTAGTGCAATGTAAATAGTGACGTTTTTGGAAAGCCTGATGATGAAGCTCTATGCTTCGAAATGTACATAGCAGATTATGTTTGAAGAACTGTTGACAGGAAAAAAGGTAATTTAACCAGTATTATTTCTATAATATAACAGTTCTGGAGGCTAATAAAACAAAATGATTAAATAAACATAATTAACACTTCCACCACTTTATACACTGTTGTTAATGGAGGTAGTATAACGGGAATGTATCAGATTTGTTAATATATCTCGTTAAGTGGTAGAGAGGACTTGCCTAGACACGATGCCAGACATACGCCTGATTGCATGTTCTAACGTGCAGCCACATGTTTGGACTTACATTGACGGTTCACACCTTCAGTGAACAATTTATCCATTATGTCGAATATTATGTCTAAAATAGTGTCCCCTATTTACTTCATTGTAAGAAATTAACTAATTAGATACCATGTAAAAATAAGATTTACAATTCTTGACGGATTAGGATTAATTTAGAGAATAAATTGTATTTTATCAAACGATAAGAACATTTTAATGTGCTGGGTTGATTATGAAAAATAAAGTCAAGTCAAATAATTTAAATTTAAAAAAATGCATCTGATTTGTTTATACTATACTGCCCTACTATATGCACATTTGACACAGTTGTAGTGCAGAGCTCCCGCGTGTTAGGAATATGCCATACTGTACCTACGTACATTTCCACTGCTAATGTTCTAATGAAACAAGCACCTTATCGAAGTGTACCGTTATTTGGTTACGAATCCCGAGCGTTATGTTAACAATAAAAACATCAAAACACTATAATCAATTTAGAGGTTTTAAATTAACGATAATAAAATATGTAAATAGGAGATAGAGGAAACATTACGTGTAAGGGTTTGTAAACAACGTATTAGAGATGAGTGTGTGTGTGTGTGTGTGTGTGTGAAGTGGGTGGGTAGTAGTAGCTAGTAGTACGGGACGGGGCGGGGGTGGGTGGATCCGATCAATAGTACCAGCAGGAGTCCACAGCACAGCATTCCTGGTTCGCCCTCGGTCTGTCTGCCCACACACGACCACGCACATGTCCAAATGTCCCCTAATTACACTTATCTTACAACGTGTTATCTCTTAGTTAGTCTACATACACTATATAGGCTGTACACCTCACTGTATGTATACAAGGTGTCTTGCAACTATTTCATCATACTTTACCACGTTGTTCAGTAGGTAAACATAAAAATTAATGTAGTACAACATGGGAATTTTTTTTGATAAAGAATTAAAACTTGGTGCCCATAAAATATTCCATTTCAAGATGACGGCCGTTTAAATTACTTAACATTAAATATCTAAACTACAAATTTTTGGAAAAAAATGTCAAGACACAACATCTGTACACAATTTAAAGAAAAAAAGATGAGTCATTTATTGTCAAACTTCAAAGGATAACAAATAAACTGAAACTATCGTTAAAACTTGTTATAGTGGTTCCTGTCTAATTTCAATAAGACTAATCACAACAAAACATATGGATTTAAGTTAAACAGCTGATTTAAATCAAACACCTGCTTTTCATTAAAAAACTCTTTAAATGTATTAATTAAAAAAACAATTCATTGTTGTGAACTATGTGATCTTTGCTGGCAGTATAATAGTGTAAACAGAGTGTTTTCTTTTTTATTTATATTATTAAGAGTTATTTGTTGTTATCTAGTTTTAGTGTTGTTATCAATTTCTATAATATAAATCACTTTACATTTGAAGAATATGCTGACATTCATTTTATGTACGGAGCTGCTAAAGGCAACTCAAGATTAGCAAGAAGATTGTATTTCGAGCGTTTCCCTCATAGACGGTGCCCATGTTATCAAGTTTTTAGAGTAGTTCATACCCGACTGAAGGAAACAGGGCAGTTAAAAAATAACATTGTGGACCGTGTATAAACGGTACGTACCGTCGACTTTGCAGAACAGGTGTTAAATGAAGTACAAGAAAATCCCTCCATTAGTGTTCGAGGTATTGTTGATCGCCTTAATGCTGATAAAAGTACTGTGTGAAAAGTATTGCACGAAGATAATTTGCATCCATTCAAAAAGCAAAAGGTGATAATTTATACTCAAAACCTGGGGAATAGCACTGAGAATGTGATGTCCCCGGTGGTTCCTCCACAATCTTGGTTATTGATTCACCCAATCTTTTTAGAAAAGTTTTATTTACTGATGAAGCTTCATTCACACGAGAAGGGATATTTAATTCCCGAAAAAAACATATAAAAAATAGGATTATGAAAATGCTTATGGAATAGTTAAACGCAAATTTTAACGAAAATTCTCTGTGAATATATGGGCTGGAATGGAATAGTTGATGGATATCTAGTTGGTCCTTACATATTACCAAATGGACTCAATGGACCAACTTACCTTGTATTTTTAAGGGATTTTTTACCTGAACTCTATGTACTACTTAATCTAAGACAATAAATGTGGTTTCAACACGACGGAGCGCCAGCCCATTTCTCAAATATTGTCGGAGACTACTTGGATGTATAGAGTACAGATACCGTTGGATTGGACGTGGAGGTCCTGTCTCGTAGCCTCCATGATCCCCAGACCTAACATCTTTAGATTTCTTTTTGTGGGGACAGATGAAACAGTTGGTCTATGCAACTCCTGTAACGGACGAAATGGACCTACTAGTAGTAACAAGAATTCTTGAAGCTGCAGCAACCATTCAAGAGAACGATGTTTTTGGAAGTGTTCAAGAATCGTGCTTACAACGCTTTATAAGAAGTTTTAACTATTATTGTTATTTTTTTTTTTTCATTTCCATTATTGTCCTTTGAAGTAAGATAATAAATGACACATAATTATTTTTGTCTTTAAATTGTGTACAGATTTTGTTTTTTACGTTTTTTTTTAATGTGTAGTTTATAATGAATGTGTAGTTAATGTTAAGTAATATAAACGGCCGCCATCTTGAAACGGAATACTTTATGGGCACCAAATGTACGTGATGTATGTAAGTTACATACCAAGTTAAAATACTTATCTCATAAGACTGAGAAGATATTGCGTTTTTTTTGTAAAAAAGACGTTTAGGCCTCCAGACGGATAATGGTAAGAGATACTGTAATACCCATGTTGTACTACATTATTTGTTTGTTTTGACCTTCTGAACAACGTGGTGAAGTATTATCAAATGGATGCAAGACACCCTGTATACGCACTAGCCAACACTGTACGAATATTTTTTATATTTTTTGTTACTCTTACAATTTATAAAAAGGGGAAAGATATTCAACTGGAGAATGCCACATTACGTTGTTAAACAACTTACAATGGGACAAGTAACTTTAAACACTTTACCTATCACTCGGCGCCTCAATCGTGTTTGAGACATAAAATGCCAATAACTACTCAAGTTAAAAGTGCCTCACCTGATTGATGTATAAATATTAAAAATGATTTATTCAATAGTTTAACACCCTGTATAACTAACTAACAGTTCTAAATCGTTGTTTAATTTTTTTTAAAGTGAGAAACATTAAAGTCAAAAAGCATTTTCGAAAACTAAAGTGTAATACTATATTAGTCAAACTGTTATTGCCAACATTAAACTTATTGGAGATTTAAAGAAACAATCGTTTATCTCTAAATTCAGCATCTTACGTATGATATTTTTTTCACACACATGGTTGTAAGTCATATTTGTCTTCAAAATAAAACCCATTATTTAATAATAAAAAATATCCGTGGAATGAGCTCAAGACAAGGCGTCACTCTCTTTTATCCTTACAACATCTGCTATCCGTTTGGCATCTAATAAAACAACCACGACTAATTTATTATTATTTAAATCAGTAAAATTTTTTTTATTGAATGTTCTAAAAATTTACGAAATTTAAATTTCATAAACCTACTAAATTTCCTTACAAAGTAAATCATTATTTGTTAAATTATAATATTGTTTTGTATAGTTATTTTTGTTGTTGTTAATACTTAATTTATTTAAAATAGAGAATAAAATGAATGATTTATTATGCTATAAAAATACCAACATATAAAAAAATGGTTGCATTTTAGATAAAAATGCCAGATTTTATTAGAAGAATAAAATATCTCGGTCAACTGAAAAGTAAAAAGGCTTTTAAAAATTAACTTTCAATATGAAAAATAATTGTGCAGACAGTTTTCAGAACACAATTTCAGCAAATAACAAGTGTGATGTGACAATGTTGAGTTAGTTTGGCGAGACAAGGTTGACACCAGTAAAGTTATCTCGATATAAGGCCAACCAATATGACTGCTGCCTTGCCTACCTACTCCACCAACTAACAGTTCTTACATTGTGTCATACATGAACACACTATACAAATAACAAGTGTGATGTGATAATGTTGAGTTAGTTTGGCGAGACAAGGTGTACACCAGGTACCTGTAAGTTATCTCGATATAAGGCCAACCAACATGACTACTGCCTTGGCTACATACTCCAGCAACTAACAGTTGTTACATTGTGTCATACAGATGAACACACTATACAAATAACAAGTGTGATGTGATAATGTTGAGTTAGTTTGGCGAGACAAGGTGTACACCAGGTACCTGTAAGTTATCTCGATATAAGGCCAACCAACATGACTACTGCCTTGGCTACATACTCCACCAACTAACATTTGTTACATTGTGTCATACAGATGAACACACTATACAAATAACAAGTGTGATGTGATAATGTTGAGTTAGTTTGGCGAGATAAGGTGTACACCAGGTACCTGTAAGTTATCTCGATATAAGGCCAACCAACATGACTGCTGCCTTGCCTACCTACTCCACCAACTAACAGTTCTTACAGTGTGACATACAGATGAACACACTGTACAAATAACAAGTGAGATGTGATATTGTTGAGTTAGGTTGGCGAGACAAGGATGACACCAGTAAGTTATCTTGAGATAAGGCCAACCAACATGACTGCTGCCTTGCCTACCTACTCCACCAACTAACAGTTCTTACATTGTGTCATACAGATGACCACACTATACAAAAAACAAGTGTGATGTGATAATGTTGAGTTAGGTTGGTGAGACAAGGATGACACCAGGTACCTGTAAGTTATCTTGAGATAAGGCCAACCAACATGACTGCTGCCTTGCCTACCTACTCCACCAACTAACAGTTCTTACATTGTGTCATACAGATGACCACACTATACAAAAAACAAGTGTGATGTGATAATGTTGAGTTAGGTTGGTGAGACAAGGATGACACCAGTAAGTTATCTTGAGATAAGGCCAACCAACATGACTGCTGCCTTGCCTACCTACTCCACCAAATAACAGTTCTTACATTGTGTCATACAGATGAACACACTATACAAAAAACAAGTGTGATGTGATAATGTTGAGTTAGGTTGGTGAGACAAGGATGACACCAGTAAGTTATCTCGAGATAAGGCCAACCAACATGACTGCTGCCTTGCCTACCTACTCCACCAACTAACAGTTCTTACATTATGTCATACAGATGAACACACTAGAGAATTACAAGTGGAAATGTTAAAAAAAAGCTTTAGAAATAAATAAATAAAAACTAATGCATAAAATCATTCTTTTAAATCTATAATTTATAAAGCAAGCCAAATGAAAATTCTCTTTTTTTATATAAGATAATGATTTAAATGATTTCTTTAAAACTGTATGTCAGTACTATTTTTTTAAATATAGCTTAATTTAATTTATTTTGTTAGATAACTAATTTTAGACCAAAACATTATCTAGATTTCTTGTTAGTGGGTAGACTTAAAGCCAAAGAACTAACTGATAACTTGTAATGTTTGAATTCTGAAATGAAACCTGACTAAAAATGTGACACGTTTAAACATAGCCACAATTAATTAAATGATCCTTTTTAACATCTTAGAAAATAATACCAGTTTTCTGTGTATTTTATAAATGTTTATTAATTATGATCAAGGCCTTCTTTTTTAACTTAATAAAATAATTTGGAAATAGTAAAATTGTTTTTTATCAGTCTACAGCCACTTGTAAAATAAAATCTAATAGAAATGACAGCATAGTTGCCTATTTTTTAAATGGATGCTACATTTTTAGATTGTTCTCATAAGAAATTATGTATATTTAACTGCAATGATTACATCATTAAAAATTATTTTCAAATTTTCTAAATGCTAAATATTTTAGTGTTGCAAATAATGAACGTTCTAAAAGAGCACACAATTGCTGCAATTTACTCTTTACTTCAAGCCTTTAGCAAAATGTTGAGCCAATTGGGAAATTCCACTTTGAAGCCAATAAGTAAGGGAATTGGTGATTACTGTAATTTACTCTCTACTTCAAGCCTTTGGCAATACTTTGAGCTAATTGGGAACTCCCACTTAGAATATGTAAGGGGATTGGTGATTACTGTAATTTACTCTTTACTTCATGCCTTTGGCAACATTTTGAGCCAATTGGGAACTCCCACTTTGAAGCCAATAAGTAAGGGGATTGGTGATTACTGTAATTTACTCTTTACTTCAAGCCTTTGACAACATTTTGAGCCAATTGGGAACTTCCACTTTGAAGCCAATAAGTAAGGGGATTGGTGATTACTGTAATTTACTCTTTACTTCAAGCCTTTGGCAACAATTTGAGCCTATTGCGAACTTCAACTTTGAATCCAATAAGTAAGGGGATCAGTGAATACTGTAATTTACACTTTACTTCAAGCCTTTGACAAAATTTTGAGCCAGGTAACTCCCACTTGCAGAATTTTGAGCTAATTGGGAATCACAATTTGAAGCCAATAAGTGAGAGAATTGGTGATTACTGTAATTTACGCTTTACTTCAAGCCTTTGGCAAAATTTTGAGCCAATTGGGAAATCACAATTTGAAGCCAATAAGTGAGGGGATTGGAAAGTATTTACACTCTTGTAATACTCTTGTAAAGTAAGAGGATTGTAATTTACACACTATTTCATGCCTTTGGCAAAATTTTGAGTCAATTGGGAATTCTCACTTTAAAGCCAATAAGTAAATGGATTGTTGACTCTTGTAATTTAGACTGTATTTCAAGCATTTGAGCAGGCTTTTGAGTCAATTGGGAATTCTCACTTTAAAGCCAATAAGTAAATGGATTGTTGACTCTTGTAATTTAGACTGTATTTCAAGCATTTAAGCAGGCTTTTGAGTCAATTGGGAATTCTCACTTTAAAGCCAATAAGTAAATGGATTGTTGACTCTTGTAATTTAGACTGTATTTCAAGCATTTGAGCAGGCTTTTGAGTCAATTGGGAATTCTCACTTTAAAGCCAATAAGTAAATGGATTGTTGACTGTAT
The DNA here is from genome assembly GCA_035578905.1 of Stictocephala bisonia. Classification (NCBI taxonomy): domain Eukaryota; kingdom Metazoa; phylum Arthropoda; class Insecta; order Hemiptera; family Membracidae; genus Stictocephala; species Stictocephala bisonia. The sequence goes on along the minus strand of JAQJVL010000164.1, from coordinate 1,335,511 downwards.
TTCAAGCATTTGAGCAGGCTTTTGAGTCAATTGGGAACCCTCATATTCAAACTAATAAGTGAGAGGAATGATAACTCTTTTAATGTAAACTTTAATTCAAGCCTTCGAGTAGGTTTTAGAGCTAATTGGGAATTCTCACATTGTAGTCATTAAGTAAAGGATTTGTGACTATTGTAATTCACACTTCAGTACAAGGATTTTGAGCCAATTGGGAACCCTCACGTTGTAGTCAATAAGTAAAGGGATTTGTGACTATTATAATTCACACTTTAGTACAAGGATTTTGAGCCAATTGGGAACCTTCACATTGTAGTCAATAAGTAAAGGGATTTGTGACTATTGTAATTCACACTTCAGTACAAGGATTTTAAGCCAATTGGGAACCTTCACATTGTAGTCAATAAGTAAAGGGATTTGTGACTATTGTAATTCACACTTCAGTACAAAATTTTAAGCCAATTGGGAACCTTCACATAGTAGTCAATAAGTAAAGGGATTTGTGACTATTGTAATTCACACTTCAGTACAAGGATTTTAAGCCAATTGGGAACCTTCACATTGTAGTCAATAAGTAATTATTGAATAAGTAATTGTAATTGTAATTATTGAATAAGTAATTGTAATTCACACTTCAGTACAAGGATTTTAAGCCAATTGGGAACCTTCACATTGTAGTCAATAAGTAAAGGGATTTGTGACTATTGTAATTCACACTTCAGTACAAGGATTTTAAGCCAATTGGGAACCTTCACATTGTAGTCAATAAGTAAAGGGATTTGTGACTATTGTAATTCACACTTCAGTACAAGGATTTTAAGCCAATTGGGAACCTTCACATAGTAGTCAATAAGTAAAGGGATTTGTGACTATTGTAATTCACACTTTAGTACAACGATTTTGAGCCAATTGGGAACCCTCACATAGTAGTCAATAAGTAAAGGGATTTGTGACTATTGTAATTCACACTTTAGTACAACGATTTTGAGCCAATTGGGAACCCTCACATTGTAGTCTATAAGTAAAGGGATTTGTGACTATTGTAATTCACACTTTAGTACAACGATTTTGAGCCAATTGGGAACCTTCACATTGTAGTCCATAAGTAAAGGGATTTGTGACTATTGTAATTCACACTTCAGTACAAGGATTTAAAGTCAATTGGGAACCCTCACATTGTAGTCCATAAGTAAAGGGATTTGTGACTATTGTAATTCACACTTCAGTACAAGGATTTTGAGCCAATTGGGAACCCTCACATTGTAGTCAATAAGTAAAGGGATTTGTGACTATTGTAATTCATACTTCAGTACAAGGATTTAAAGTCAATTGGGAACCCTCACATTGTAGTCAATAAGTAAAGGGATTTGTGACTATTGTAATTCACACTTCAGTACAAGGATTTAAAGTCAATTGGGAACCCTCACATTGTAGTCAATAAGTAAAGGGATTTGTGACTATTGTAATTCACACTTCAGTACAAGGATTTAAAGTCAATTGGGAACCCTCACATTGTAGTCAATAAGTAAAGGGATTTGTGACTATTGTAATTCACACTTCAGTACAAGGATTTAAAGTCAATTGGGAACCCTCACATTGTAGTCAATAAGTAAAGGGATTTGTGACTATTGTAATTCATACTTCAGTACAAGGATTTTTAAGCCAATTGGGAACCTTCACGTTGTAGTCAATAAGTAAAGGGATTTGTGACTATTGTAATTCACACTTCAGTACAAGGATTTAAAGTCAATTGGGAACCCTCACATTGTAGTCAATAAGTAAAGGGATTTGTGACTATTGTAATTCACACTTCAGTACAAGGATTTAAAGTCAATTGGGAACCCTCACATTGTAGTCAATAAGTAAAGGGATTTGTGACTATTGTAATTCACACTTCAGTACAAGGATTTAAAGTCAATTGGGAACCCTCACATTGTAGTCAATAAGTAAAGGGATTTGTGACTATTGTAATTCACACTTCAGTACAAGGATTTAAAGTCAATTGGGAACCCTCACATTGTAGTCAATAAGTAAAGGGATTTGTGACTATTGTAATTCACACTTCAGTACAAGGATTTTTAAGCCAATTGGGAACCTTCACATTGTAGTCAATAAGTAAAGGGATTTGTGACTATTGTAATTCACACTTCAGTACAAGGATTTAAAGTCAATTGGGAACCCTCACATTGTAGTCAATAAGTAAAGGGATTTGTGACTATTGTAATTCACACTTCAGTACAAGGATTTAAAGTCAATTGGGAACCCTCACATTGTAGTCAATAAGTAAAGGGATTTGTGACTATTGTAATTCACACTTCAGTACAAGGATTTAAAGTCAATTGGGAACCTTCACATAGTAGTCAATAAGTAAAGGGATTTGTGACTATTGTAATTCAAACTTCAGTACAAGGATTTAAAGCCAATTGGGAACCTTCACATAGTAGTCAATAAGTAAAGGGATTTGTGACTATTGTAATTCACATTTCAGTACAAGGATTTAAAGCCAATTGGGAACCTTCACATTGTAGTTAATAAGTAAAGGATTTGTGACTATTGTAATTCAAACTTCAGTACAAGGATTTAAAGCCAATTGGGAACCTTCACATAGTAGTCAATAAGTAAAGGGATTTGTGACTATTGTAATTCACACTTCAGTACAAGGATTTAAAGTCAATTGGGAACCTTCACATAGTAGTCAATAAGTAAAGGGATTTGTGACTATTGTAATTCAAACTTCAGTACAAGGATTTAAAGCCAATTGGGAACCTTCACATAGTAGTCAATAAGTAAAGGGATTTGTGACTATTGTAATTCAAACTTCAGTACAAGGATTTAAAGTCAATTGGGAACCTTCACATAGTAGTCAATAAGTAAAGGGATTTGTGACTATTGTAATTCAAACTTCAGTACAAGGATTTAAAGCCAATTGGGAACCTTCACATAGTAGTCAATAAGTAAAGGGATTTGTGACTATTGTAATTCACACTTCAGTACAAGGATTTAAAGCCAATTGGGAACCTTCACATAGTAGTCAATAAGTAAAGGGATTTGTGACTATTGTAATTCACATTTCAGTACAAGGATTTAAAGCCAATTGGGAACCTTCACATTGTAGTTAATAAGTAAAGGATTTGTGACTATTGTAATTCACACTTCAGTACAAAGATTTTGAACTAATTGAGACCTTCTCTTTGAAGTTACTTATATGTCACTTTGTTCACGCCTCACTTTAGGAGGCACTTAATGGGCATTGTGATTACTTATTTTTTAGGCTAATACGTGGAAATTGTAATACTTATCAATGAGAATTAGCACTATCTGTCTCTCTTCAAAATTGAAGGCTTTGAATGGAAATTGCAAATTTACTCTAATAGATATATTGGAGCTACTAAGTTTATTTCAGCTGGAAAATAGCTGTGCAGCTGTAGAATAATGAACTAATAAAAATTAATTTAACAATCAAAATGCACAAAGCCTCATAAATACAGGTGCTACATAGATTTTTAAATAATTATTATTGCTTTATGGAAGTGTTTTAAATATTACTTATGGTTACAATATGTAAGAAATATTAATGTTAATGACAAAATAAACGTCACATACAAACCCCCAATATAAAAATGTTAAAAACAGCAGCTTTGTACAAAAACTAATTAAATTGTAAACAATATTTATAAACTTAATAATGTAAGTTGATAGGGACCAGCACAAGTTAAAAATAGATCCAGTGATTCATGTGGTTGCTAATTACAGCTCAGAAAAACTGGCCTCATCACAAAGTAGCTACTAGAACCAAATTGAAACTAGAAACACCTGACAAGAACTTGGAACTAGAAACTTATAAAAAACTAACTATTCAGATCCTTACCATAGCTTTCATGTAACCAAACTAATTGACTGAATTGTCTCTTTGAAACTAACACAGATGTATATTGTAACTGAAGGTACATAAATTGATTATAAATAGCAATGGAACACTAACAAAGTTGATAAAACGTACATACAAACATTGAAATTCCTATTTTAGCCACAGAAAACATAAAATAAGGTTATTTATAGTCGTCCGGACAAATATTATCATTAAAAACACTAGAAATACTCTAGATTTTCAATTATTATATTGTATTAAATAATTTTACAGTTATAATTTTGACAATCTAGTAAGAAAGGATTCTGATGATAAATATTAACTTAGCAGAGCTGATAAAATGCAAAATTTTGATAAACAGACTATTATAGGCATTATACCTACCCAAATTGTAATTAAAAATAAATACATATAAAACAATTTTTAAATTATTATAGTTTTAAATAGATATAAAATTGTATTTTTCTGAATTACTAAGAATATATTTTACTTTGTACTATTGTAAACATAATGACAGTGGTGCAATATTCAATCACCACTCAGCTAAAGAACATTGGTTATTACTATTTTAAGGACCGTGTTTTACCAAAAATCCCATTACTATTCAAATGGCATAAATACATCCAATTTTTATTTGAATAATTTTGCAAATCAGTTAATAATTTTTTTTAATCATCAGGGTTAATGGACATTTCTGATTTTTTTGTAAAGCTCTCAAAACCTAACCGCTTAGTCAAATTTAGTAAATTAAGGGAAATTAGGCAGCAGTATACTCTACTGCTTGGAAGTAGATAAACTCAATAATACATAAGTAGTGCAGCCATTTACAACTAAAATAATACATAAATTCTTAACTTTCAATATTGTCTATACATAAATGATTCATAAAAAATAAAAAAAATAGATTCTATAGACTTATTAGAAGGTGGATTTTAGTTTCAAATATCTGCTAATCTTTATTAAAATATTGTTTTACACAAACAAAGATTATAAGGATAACGTTGTCAGTAGTCTGTAGTGCCATAACAGTGTTTGACTCTGTAGTGATCTAACCTTGGTTTCACTAGTCCTCAAATGGTAATTTGTAAAGATTATCTAATTGACTAAGATATCTTACACAAGTTCTGAATAAAATATTAACTATTCAACATGAATTTATAGAATCTGTAAATTAGTAACTTTGAACATAAATTAAAAAATATATTGAAAATGTAGTTTTTTTAGGAACAGTGATGTATATTTTATTTAAAATGTAAAAATAGTCTCTGTATCAATGCCAGCAGTAGCAAGAATTAAACATGTTTGTTATTTAAAGTGTTCAACTGATAACTACTGGGTTTTCATTTGCCATTAGGTTATTAATTAATGGCATTTAAAAAAAAAAAAAAAGTTGGCCTTAGTTTGTAATCCATTATTCACTAATAAGACACCGATCATAAAGATATGGGCAAATATGAGGGGCGAATGAGTGTAGATAAACGAGTGTAGTCATTGTTACTAACTAAGGATGAATGTTTCTCAGAAAGAGCTATTTATCAATAGCCAGGGCAGCTAAGACACCTAACAGCTTAATGTAAAATCTGAACCACATAGTACTGGTCTACTGGTCTAATTTCCTGCTAACCGACAAGCCTGACATTCAGTTATCTTCCCTCTACATCATCTGAACACTGACTACCATCCAACATGGACACCCCAGACTTCTCTAGTAGTGTACAGATCTATGGCGACCATTGAGAATACACCGTATTGGTATACATGACTGAGTTTAGAACCTATCGCCTACAATATCCACAACACATTCTCCGCAAGTAGCTGGGTTACAGCAGTGCGCTTAGGGATTGCAAATATTTTCAACATATCGATATATCGCAAACCAAATATCGATCTAACTATATCGACAGAAAAATATCAATATATTGGGTAACCTACTGAATGTAAAAATGAATATATTTATCTACAAAAAAGTTGTGATCTGTTAGGTTGAATGAGAAATTCAAAATAATAATTATACCATTCATTATTATGTTAATTATAAAAGAATAATGTAATAATGGTTTGTTAAGGCGATAGGCTAGGCATCTTAGATTCAGTATTGCCAACTCACACACAACTTCATTTACCGGTTCCATCCACTGGACTACAATAAACTACATTCAAGTGCATTAACCTCACGTAAAGACTTATTTAAGTTACTTTATTACATCAATGCATGTTTTTTACGCATAAGAGGCAATTTAAATATGTTTTTTCGAATCGTGATGATTTAGAGTAGAAAGAATAACGTCAATATTAACTGATATGATATATCGGACCAAAAAATCGATATGGCTGATATTATCGAAAGAAAATATCAATACTAATATATTGATAAGTATTTATCAATATTTCCAATATATCGTTCCCATCCCTAAGTGCCGATGAATTTTCTGATACACACCCCAAAGGAGAATGCTTTCAATCTTTCTGCAACACTGTTTAGAAAAAAAAACTTTCTGAAAGTACTATATTATGGTACTAATAGCGTAAAATATCAACTGGAAAAAACATTAGTTATGCTGCATATTTTCCAACTATAGAATGTAGCCTAAATATGTTTACCTAAATAATAAGATAGAAAACACTGTTATAAATTAAAAGTTTAAAAGGCTTTTTTGAATACATCATTTTATTTTTGTACCTTACGTTCAAACTCAATACACAAATAAGAAAGTTGAAATAAAGTAATTAATTAGACAGTTTAAATTGTTTTACTTTTAATATTTGGAAAGCAAACAAATTTGGTAGAGATAAGCTTATATCCTTAGTTTCCTAAAATGATGGCCAAATTCAAAGTATCGTAATAATTACTGTTTATTAACCTAAACAAAGAAATTTACTCTGGAAATAATAAGAGTTAAATAATAATTGTTTAAAAAGATGTTTCTAAAAAGAGAGGAATGCAGGTGGCGCGCCCCTTACTTGATAAGTTAAGTCAAGGTTGTTGTGAGCAAAAAACTGAAAACAATAATTAAGACTCATTGCTAGGTGGCGATTCTATATAATTGAATTATATATTTTATATAGAATTTGTATTCATTCATTCATTCAAGTGATCTTGTTCTTTGTCGAAAAATTAATTATTTTGTTTGATAAATATCCTTCGTTCACAGTATTATGATTAAATTATTATTAAATAATATAAATATAAGATTATATTTTACTTATTAATAACAATGCCAAAGAAAAGAATATAAAATTTGTTAGTAAATATTTTCTTTTCACCATATTGTTCCAGGAATGAGCTGGGTCCTCATGTAAATAATCACCCAGAATTGTGTAAACCTACTGTTTTTATCTACAATTCCCAAATTTTTAATATAGAAGTAAAATATTAAATTAAGAGATACAAACTAGATTTATTTCTATTTTATTCAAGCTTATTTGACCAAGATCATAACAATGACCACTAGTTCATTAACGACATTTGGAGTATGAACTAGCTTCTATATATGTACAAGCTATATTTAGAAATATATATATAACTATGGTGCAAATGTACATTTTAGTATGCACTCATACTTTTTAGTCCTTTTTTACCTAAACTGACCATAATCCGATAAACCTGCCTGACTTACTAGCAGAAACTATCGGACTGTACTGGACTAAAAAATCAACCAATATTTCCATTGGTTGGAGACGTACACATCACAAAACCTGGACAATGTCTTAAATAGTGTGTATTAAGATGTTTTTGTAGTATTTTCTCTAAACAATTACTACAAACAATACGTTCTCCCGAGGCAGCGATTATCAATCAATGATAACGTAACTTAATTGAAGTTATCATTACTTAAGCACGATATAACGATTTGATCGTAATTGGAAAGCCTAAGTGGAGGGATGAGTAGTTTACGAACAATCGAATGAAATGAACTAGTCAGCATAGTGAACGATTTCTTTCATTATTATTTGAACTAGTTCAGTTCAAAATGAAGATCAGAGCTGGGATGGACCACTGACAAAATCATTAAATGCAATTATTTATTTTTATCGATATTACCGTAGTAATAAAAACCGTGTATATGAAACAAAAATAACAAAACTATAAATTACTAAAACCGGTGTTTGTACAAGTCTTTGTTCGCTGCGTCATTTTGAACTAGTTCGTTCACCTACTTCATTACAGTGAACGATTCGTTAGTGTACTAGTCCTGCAAATGAACTACCTTTACCCATCTATAGAGTGGCGTAGTGTGGTTAGGGTTTATGCGAACTTCCGCATGCGTTGAAGGCGTTGAAGGTGAACGGCACCTGACATTCGTCTCACTGCAGTTAGCTGTTGTTCATTTCGTAAAATCGCAAATGCCATATGTCATTCTGAATCAGTCAGGACATCGTTTATTACTAAGTTGCAGTACAAATACGGTTCTAATTAATTGTTTACACAAAACCAAATATCGTTCTGCAGAAATTAATATTGTAATTTTGGGGTACAGAAAAATAGTTTCTCAATTAGACGATTTTTTTCTGCAGCCGTCTTTTTCGTTCTGTGACAATGTTTCCCTGTCACACGTTATTCTGCTTTGGGGCATATACATTCATTTGAAATCCATATTCCACACATATCTTGACAATCGGCATTAAAGAGAAAATAAATAAATATTTCTTCCATTTCAAACAGTAACAATATTTAAGAAACAAGGTGGACTTAGATATTTTTATTAAATATGCCATGAATGCAACAAAATATTTGACATTTTTTCAAATATTTTTTAACTTGAAACTGGATTCTATGATCAATATATGTTTGGGAATTGATTAAAGCACTCTGAAAACAAATTAAAAAGCAATAAAACAGTAACATATATTTATGTGAAGGTTTAATCTAAAAGTGGATTATTTAGTGAAAAAGCAGATTTACATGGACTTTTCATGTACTTTATTACAGTAACAATAAAGTTTAAAGAATCCAAAATATAACAGTGATCTTGCCAGTAGTGAATAAAAAAAAAAGCTGGCAACAGAAAGTAAATGGACCAGATGAGGTATTTACGAGACATTAAATTTTTTTTTTAATTTACAGATTTTTAGAATATTTCATTTCATGACAGAGGTTAATGAGTAGATCAAGAAAAAAATTAACAGACTGGCAGCAAGACAAGATTTATTGAGACTCTCATGAAGACTTCGAGAATTAAAAAAAGATACAATTTAGTTAAGTCCATACAAGGTATTTCTAGCAAGTATGTAAAAAATATGGGACATACTTGTAGTGTAAACCTTCCTGAGTCCGAAAATTGGCTCTATTATAGCCCATCCCATCCAGAGCCAACGTGATTCATGATGAAACAAAATTAAGAGGATTGGGAAGGTTGTTGTCTAAGTACAAAGTAAGGTGAGAGGGCCTCTTAGCAGTTACCTATACATTTGATCATCATTGTTAAAAGGTTACACCTACATCTGTTCGTCATTGCTAAAAGACCTTTATGTAAAAGTAGTATAGGTAAAAGATTGCCCATACATTTGATCATCATTGTTAAAAAGTTACCCATACATTTGATCATTACTTCTAAAAGGTTACACCTACATATGTTCATCATTGCTAAAAGACCTTTATGTAAAAGTAGTATAGGTAAAAGATTGCCCATATATTTGATCATCATTGTTAAAAGGTTACCTATCATTCGATCATCATTGCTAAAAAGTCTTAACCTATTTCATTTAAAATTAGGTTTTGTACTATTATGTTCCTTTTAATATGTCATTACATTTTTGGAGGAATCTATAGTTTATTAGCAAATCTTTCTTGCGCAAGCTCTTAAAAATAAAAATAGTAATACCCTGTACTATTAAATGATGGTGACACAGTTCTAGAACTGTAAGAAACAATATTTGATCTATAATTAATAATCATAATAAATATAGTAATACCCTGTACTATTAAATGATGGTGACACAGTTCTAGAACTGTAAGAAACAATATTTGATCTATAATTAATAATCATAAATAAATATATATTATGATGCTAAAAAAAATTAAGATTATGTTAAAGCATAGTAATAAAATTTTGACTTAATTTTATTACCATGCTAAATGATGAAGGGGTAATACAGCTTCATCATTTAGTTGAACTGTTTAATTAAAATGAGATCTAATATCTAAAATAAATATGGCAAACATACATGCAGTAAATAACATTTTTACTCACTATTTCGCACAATCTATTAGTTGGTATTCATTTGAACGCTCAAAACACGCTTGAACACCTTTGTCCTTCCACAGGATCTCCGTGTGCTCATAAAATTCCTGAAAAAAACAACAAATTGTCATGTTTGTTTTTGTTGTAAGCAATGACTATTATTTATTGTTAATTTAACTTCTTATTAAATTAATTCTTGGTAAACTAACTTTTTTATTAAAACTATACTATTTATTATTTGTTGTTTTTTTTATTGATAACTTGATTGCATAGTGCATGATTGAAAAACTGCCAACTTAGAGAAAGGTGTACAATTTTTACCTTTATAAAGAATATAACTTGTGCTTCTCAGAACAACTTCTGGATTGAATATTATATTAGACAAATAAAATTTTTATTTTCTGATATATTAAAAAAATAAATAGGCATATCGTTTGAATGACTTTATTGACTTTCCACCCTTTATCGATTTATGGTTTAGCTTATAAAGTAATTTTTGTAATTAAAATCATACCATTTAATGTTCATTTTCTATATAAAACATTTTTATACCAGTTGTTAACTTGATATTATTGTTACAATTTTGACTTACAGAAAAATATTCCGAATACAATGCAAAATGTTCATATATTGAAACCAGTTTAATTTTCTAGTATTTACACTAAAATATTTTAAATGTCTCAAAATTACATGAATATTCAATTACTATATTATTCAAATAAATACATCAACTGCAACTTACATTCAAATATTTAAATAACTAAAAATGTTATTAACGTATTTGAAAATACAATTTATACATTGATCATCTAAATATATAAAAAGAAAAGTCCTGACTCACTCACTGACTGATTAAATATCGCCCAGCAAAAACCATATAAGATGCCCTACAAGTTGATTTTTGAAATTCAATTTCTAAGGGGTATAAAAAGCCCCTCAAAATTTCATTTTTTCCACAAGAATAACATTGGGTTGATTTTAGTAAATTAATAACAGCTGTTTTGTAAATAAATAAACATGTTTATTTTGTATTTTTGACATTATACTATTGATGCATTAATCTTCATCTGGTAAACAAAAACAAATTAAATGAATACGTTTGAAATAGGTTTACTAATACCATTGGGTATTTATACTAGTAAATAGATAGCAAAGCAAGTAATGTAAGTGAAATACTGTAAATATATTTAATATTGTGATTTTACGTTATACAATTAATCTACTATATTTTTAGTCAAAAGTCACATGCCGATGTGTAACGAGCGCAGCGAGAGTCGGGGTTGGCACACGAAGCATACCGGGGTGTCCCCTAGTACTCTATAAATAGCAACAACTTTTCTTTGCAGAGAAGTTAAAAAGACCATTTAAGAGGTACCAACTTTCCATGCTTCAAAGCACAATACCAAAATAAAGATAATGGGTTTCCAAAAGTGATAAGAGGTCATCCCTAAATTACGTAATGCTAACATCGGCCTTTTCCGATCCTACCACCCCCCATGTAATGAACTTGTAATGTTAATATTAACCCCCCCTCAAAAATTATGCAACGTTGTCACCAGCCCCCTCCTGATTTTTGTAATTCACTTTAATGCATATTTTTATTTATGATAAAGTAATTTTTAAACTTTTTTCCATTAGCTTTCTAATGGGGGGGGGGAATATATATCTAATATATTTTCAAAAAAATCTTGAATTTTGGCAATAAACAATAAAATTTTTTTAATGAATTTAAACGAATTGCCGAGGTTTAAGAGTTACGTAACACTGTGCAGAACCCCCTACCCTCCCCTGTTACAGTATATAACGCAGCCACAAACCTCTCTCCTCCCTTTAGGCGTTACATAATTTAGGACGGCCCCTAAGAACGAAGCACCCATCTAATGCTTTTTTTAAATTAATAGTCATATTCATAGACCCTATTGATAAAAACTTACATTCTGATATTGTGGCCATTGCATTTTTAATAAACATTTAAATTTCACCTAAAAATCAACATTATTACCTTTTATTACACTGAGTTAGAGGCTTAATTGTTTAGCTAGGTACCCTAAAAGTCCTCTGTCATAGGACTAAAAAAAATCCAAATTTTATTTAAAAAACATTATTTTTTCTTATATACATATCAAATTAGTAAAACTACTAACATGGTCAAAATGTTGTAGTTCCAGATACTTCTAAACAGCCTACATAATACTATAGCTATCACTTGTTATTTAAGTACTGTACTATTACCTTATGATAGTTGTCACATTATCGTTGTTATTGTTTTTGTGTTAGAGAGGGCATCTTAACCCTAACTTGGCCTCACTAAATAAGAACTCCTTTAACTTTAATATTTGAACAATCATGACAAAATGTATGTATTTTAAGGGAGTGCGGAAATCTTTACAATTCAATATATAGGATGAACATGAGAACAGTAAAAAGTTGTTAAAAGTTTATTACTTCTAATTCATATATTTTACTCTCATTAAATGTCTAAATTTATTTTTAATTATGTGTCAGTAAATTGAAAATATTTTTAAAGCTTGTTTAGTAATTATATTTCAGATAAATTATAACAATATTTGTTTCCATTGATAAAGTTCTTTAAAAACACAGTTATATAAACAATACTTATAAAAGTATAATGTATCTACCAACAATCAGTGTACAAAAATTTACCGGAGGATAGTCGAAGTCATGTTGTGATGCTACGTCCTGAATATAATCAAACCTATGTTGATTTTCTGGATTTTCTAATTGTACAGGTGGCGTTAAGGTACTCATTGCACCCGTTATCGTCTGAAACAAAAAAAGTTCATATATTAGTTACTTAACTTCAATAAGACAGTAAGATTCATACAGAGGGCTTTCAATATATATGCTAATGAATAGATTTCTGGTCGGGATAGTATTTTGTCATGCTACATGTCTGTTTTTTATCTTTGACATGGCAAAACTATTGTAGCCTACTCAATCCAGCCAGAAGAGGGATTTTTTTACACCTCAACACAAACAATTTTATTTAATTTAAACCAGCACTGTCGCCTAACGCTGCAATCCAGCTCCCTAGGGTCTAAATGTTCTGTATAAGTGTCTCTTAGCACCAACAAGGTGTAATCGGCTTGATGACTGCCATTGGTGTGGACACTTATCAGACTAATCGAAGATGTCCAGGGAGGAAACTGAGAATCACATTTTTCTTATAGAAAAATTAAAGAGTGAACACTTAATCAGAGCTTTTTATTCAGAACAGGAGTATTTTGATGATCCGCCTTTTACATTATTACATTTAATCTTATTATGAAGAAAAGTAGGTGTATTAGTTAAAAACTTCTACAGCAGCTTGTATAAATAAAACAAACATAAATAAAGCCAATAGTTTTGATAATATGAACTAAAACACCTCCTTTTCTTCATATTTTGCACTCAATATTGTGTAATCCCCAGTATCGCTATTTCTTAAACCTAAAAATAGCTCCAATACTTCAAAGATTATAGTTATGAATTTTAAATCAATTAAACATTTAATTTTTGATTAATTTTTGTGTGCCAGTAATTTGAGTATATCAGTATAGTAAGCACGCTGAAGGTCCGGCCTCCTGGCTGGCCTACTAGTCATTTAAAAACATCGACTCTGAGCGAGGCGGTCACAGACAGACGTAAAGGGTGATTGTTTTACGCGTTTACGGAGTATTTGTATTTTGGTATCTCTTATAATTAGACCAGTATTTAAAATAAAAACATCAAATAGGTTGAGAGTTTGAAAGTTAACAAATTAAAACGTATATCAATAACAACAATTAAATATATAATAAAAATTATAAATCAGTTAATAACTTTAATTGAAATTAAGTAACTAAGAAATATATACTTCTTACTGTCACTAAGAAAAAATATTTCTGTAATTTCCCGTATCGTTAAAATACATATAATTTTTATTTAAATTGGTTTACAATAAAAATGACGAGTTGGGAGTGACTCGTCAGTTTTATAAAACTCATGGACGGTTTTTCTAACGACACATTTGTCGAAATCGTCTAACTCTGTCGCTGTTCTTTTTCTCTTGTATTTTTTGGGAGTTGTAAACGAACACTCTCCTTCCGCTGAAGTGTCCAATTAACACTTTTCACACAGAATTTCCTTTATAAGAGTTTTTGAAACGCCACATGCAACTGCAGTTTGTTCTAACGATTTTTTACAGTGATTCGTTGTTCATCTCTTAATTTGGCCTCATTCACCATGAACTCACTTACTCTCCAAATAATTTCCCTAGCCTGACTTCTAGTAGTTTTTCCTTGGGCTACTTTAGGAATAAAGCGAGCCATAGTTGAGGTAGGAACCACTAGAGGAATAAACTATTTAGGATTTACGTTCACTAATTTTACAACCTTAAGAGTCTGCAGAGGCTGTCGGCCATGTTAGTTTAAATCTCATTAGAACGATGTTTTTTTCGAACCGGACAAATGATCACGCGTGTCAAAATTTAACAATCATTTTTAAACGGTCTTTTGCAAACAAATTGCATTTGATCAAGAGTGAAATTACTCGTTAAACTGCTTTGTGGATTCATAATTAGTTTAATAGAATAAATATAAAAATTATTTAGTTTGAAGTTTTTATTTTCACCTATTTTTCAAAACTTGGTGTATGTATTCATAATATCAAAAGCAAACCCAATGCGCAATATGATAGCATTTTAAATGACCCCTCATACACAACGTTTGGTAAATAAATAATGATAAAAAAAATTTATTCAAAATAACGTTGTTTTTATGAGAATTAAACCAGTATGGCTCTGCAGACTCTTAACACACTTAAGGGACAAAAAAAAAAAAAACAAAAAAAAACAAAACACAAACTGACTTATTACACTACAGTAGTTAGATAAAAACAAACATATAACCAACTAAATAATTGTTTATCATACAATTGAGTAAACATTCCTAACACGCTAAACCACAAGCAAATATATCGCACGCAGTCTGGAAACGTACTGAATGTGCATCCGTAGGTAACAATTAACGTAACTTATTTTAGAAGCAAGCGTGGGAAAGTCTGACAGTAGCGAATGTTTCCAGGACTGCAGGCATATTGGGCCCTCCACCCGTCTCCTCCCTATCACCGCTC
Organism: Stictocephala bisonia; assembly: GCA_035578905.1. Lineage (NCBI taxonomy): Eukaryota > Metazoa > Arthropoda > Insecta > Hemiptera > Membracidae > Stictocephala > Stictocephala bisonia. The sequence goes on along the minus strand of JAQJVL010000164.1, from coordinate 1,320,352 downwards.
GGCGGGCTCGAGGCCGGACCTTCGCCGCGCGGTCTATACATGCTCAAAACCAATTTTACCATATAAATTGAGATTAATAATTGATATACTTTATAGACATACATATTTTATTTGCACATAACATTCTTTGACATGTAAGACATAGAGAACAGGTATTTATACAGGTCAAGAAATATTTATAAATAATTATCCATTACAAATTACACCACAAAAACAATCTTTACAAATAAATCATAATAAGATTAAATGTAATACTGTAAAAGGCGGAGAGTAATAATAGATTAAAATTAAGTCAATGGATCATCAAAATACTCCTGTTCAGAATAAAAAGCTCTGATTAAGAGTTCATTCTTTAATTTTTCTTTAAAGTTATTTAATTTCATGGACTTAGTGCGGGTAACTCATTATACAGTTTTAATCCAGAATACAAGGGGCTTTTTTTCATAAAATTTTAAATGGTGACTTGGCAATCGTAAAACAAAACCTATTCCTTGTATTGTAATTATGCTGAAATCATTGATTGTGAGAACAGTAAGTATAATGTTTCTCATCGAATGTACATAAATTAAAAATTCATAGATGTATAAACCTATAAGTGTTTGTATGTTTAAATTTAGGAAATATGTCTTGCAAGTACTTCTTGGATAGGAATTCATCATAATTCGGATAATTTTCTTTTGTAATCTGAAGACTGATCTTACATCTAATGCTTGACGCCATAAGACAATACTGTATCTCAAAATCGATTCTACATAAGCGTGATAAACAATTTTGAAAGTTCCACAATCTCTAAAGTGTAAAAAGACGACAGATACAGATCTAATTTTATTATGGATATAATCTAAGTCAGCGGTTCTCAACCTTTTAGCACTGGCCCCCCCTTTGAACACTGAAGATAGCTCACGCCTCCCCTCCAGTCAATAATTGGTTGGTTCAAGTTAGAACAGTGAAATTGTGAAACTGACGATGCTAACTCTACGTTAGCAAAAGCTGGGATGCAAAATAAAAATCCAGATATATTTAAATACGAAAGTTTATTTGATGGTTTTAAAAGTTTTTGTTTTTTAACAAAATATATATTTTTAAATTTTTTTTTTTTGTACCCTCACGCCTCCCCTGAAGTTCTCTCACTGATCTAAGTGAACTTTCCAACTAAGATTCTCTTCAAATGTAATCCTAGTATGAGATTCAACTAAATTTGGTAAAGTGAAATCTTCAACCCTTTGTCTTAAAGAAAATTTTATAGTTTGAGTCTTATCAAGATTTAGGTTGAGACCATTCTCAGTGAACCAACTATCCATGTCTTTTATTGTGTCCAAAAGAGATGTAAGTAATTCAAAGCTAGTCATATTTTTTAACAGTACAAGTAAACGTCACACAACACAAATTTATTACAATATAAATTTGTGTTGTGTGACGTTTACTTGTACTGTATATGTACCAACACGTATTATGCTAATTAAAAAACTATATATTTTTTAACTATTGCAGATGTGTCATCTGCAAAAGAATTAATTCTTTGTTAATTGCTTTGGGTAGGTCATTTATAAAGATTAAAAAGAAAAGGAGACCTAAAACTAACCCTTATGGTACACCAATTGATACATCTCTCCACTCCAATCAGAAAAATGTCTTGTATTATTTTCCAAGATTATTGTTCTTTGTTTTCTTACTGAAAGATACGATGATATCAAAGATGAGCAGCTTTCTTTCAGCCCATAATCGTTTAATTTAGATAACAACACTGAGTATCTATCTACACAATCAAAAGCTGTGGACAAGTCACAGAAAACACCAGCAGCCTCCTGTGATTTGTCCAAAGCCTCAACAATGTCATTAGTGAACCGTATAACTGCTGACCCTGCATTAAAATGCTTGCTATAAAATATATTGTTATTTTTAAAAAATCACTATCTTAGATTTATAACTTTTTCAAAAATTTTGGAGAAATTAGAACTTAGAACTGAGATAGGGTGATAATTATTTATATTTGTTTTCACACCTTTCTTAAAAACTGGAGAAATTTGAGAATATTTCAGTTCTTCAGGAAAAACACCTTCTGTGAGGCATTGATTTATTATTAGAGATATAGGTTTTGAAATTACATTTAAGGACTCTTTTATGAGTTTAACTGGTACCTCATCCCATTCTAGTGAAGGTTTAATTTTTATAGAAAGAATAATTTTTTTAATTTCATTTTCATATTCATTCATAAATAGTCAGGTTTATAAAAAGTTAAGCAAATATATAATTACTTTTTTTTAAATATTTAGCTGTGGGAAGACAGATTATTTTTTGTTTGTTTATCTTTAGTTTGAGCTTAAGCGCAAAACATTTAATTTAAATGATGGAACCTCTATACAGGCATTTGCCTTCAGAGGCCTTAGTTATGTCCTTAAGATAAAAAACTCAATATTTAAGATTTTTTTATTGTTATATATTCATTAGAGCAAGGTTATCTTGAGTTTTTTTGTTTTTATAGGAATGCATTTTCTTAAATTTTAAGATATTACATTGCTTTGTTTAGTTTTTTGTGCTATTTTCTTTATTTTTGTTGTTGTTATTACAACTACATAAGCAATGTTGTAAATGTATATCTAAAGGAAATAAAAATTATTCTTATTCTTATATTCATTAGTTCGTTCAAAACTGCACAATGATAGGACTTCCCTTTTCTTGGCAAGTGTTTTTAACAGATTCACGAACTCCTTTAGCAGTTGCTTTTTTTCACATTAATTCTAGATACTATATTTGTAAAGAAGTCATTAAATTGCTCAACAATAGTGCTGGGATTACTAATTTCCTCATCATTAATACCCTTTAAAATAACTGTAATCTAAGTTTTCAGGTTGTTTATACCAAGCTCTCTACTTACAACATACCATGCAGCTTTGGATTTATTTCCGGATTTATTAATATGTAAACTGTTTGCCATTATTTTGGCATTTTTTACAACCTTCTTAAGACATTGTTTATACAACTTAACAAAGTATTCATTATTAGAAAACTTTGCTTGCCAATGTAATCTTTGTTTTGCTAGATATTTTTATATTGTTTGACATTTGTAGCCATTAGATTGCTTAATATTATATATATAAAATATTATTATACCTTGAGTTACCAATTTAAAAGAACTTGCCTAGTTTTATCATTTTTTAAGTTTTTTAGAGGAAAAATACAATTCATTAATAATAAAAAATGTTGTAAAAAGGTATTGTAATTTTCATTTGGACTCAAACTATCATTAGAAGTAAAACTATATTAATCGTTTAAACATCCTATAAATTCATCAATTTTGTTTTTTGAATATATCCTTTTTTTATTAGTATGAAGTTATTTTTCTTGTTTCTATTTTTTATATTGAATGGAAGGTTTAACATAATTGTATTGTGGTCTGATATCCTCAGATCAAAGTTCAACTTAAAATCTAGGTACATATATATATATATATATGTACCTATATATACATATATATATGTACAATAATTCTGTTTACATTATCTTATTGATTAGAATTTGTTTTAAGTTTTTAAAACTGAAATAATACGCAGTGTTGAAATGTTGATAAACATTTTATTTGTTCATCAATGTTCATCGACTAAGTTTGATATTATTTTTACTTTTAGCTCTATTAAGTAAAGGAAATACAATACTTAAAACGGCTAAATAATGTACGTTATTGTTTTACAATAAACAAAGGTCAACTTACCAGTATTGCATCTCGTATATTCTTTTTTATGTCTTCTATTTTTTGACGTTTTTCTCTGAAACAAAAAAATGTTTATATTAAATGTTTTTTATTAAAATCACTTATCACTTGTTGGAAATCATATGTCAACTATACAAAAATGACTATCAAGCGTTGTTTTTCTGCCATAGAACAAGTACAATGTATTTCTAAAAATTATATAACAACTCATTTTGATTTTTGAAGTACTGTGTCTAAACGATGGACTACGTGCCAACCTTGCAGTTATTGTTTGCTCAGAAAACTGCTTGAAGTAAGATAAAAAAAGCTATTTATGCAAAGATTGAACAAAAAATGAAATATTATCTTCCCTTTTGAATATGACTTTTACCTAATCTCTAAAAAATTCTGGTCTTCTTGCTAAACAAGGTTTCTAATAATAAAGTTGGTCATTCAGCTAGGCAAGAGCCATTGCAGCGTTTAACAGCTGTGAAACCAGCTGTACACAGCCAACCCCTCCAGTACTCCCCCCTCCCCCGTCAACCAGTCACCTGATGGTCTTTAGTTTATAAGAAGTGATAACTACTTCTATAACTAACACATTATGCTCATAAACGTCAACAATGACTTGAACATTTATGAGTATTAATATAATTGCCATTTATTGTATGAGTATAAATGACTCTGAAAGATTGCTGTATGTAATTTATTTAGGTGATCATAGGTGCAGAGATTATGAAATAAAATCTATCAATTTAGAGGGGAACTGCCTAGTGTCAAGCTATTGTACGGATACTTTATGCAGGGGTGGTACAGCAATTTTTATTAAAAGAGAATTAAGTTTTAATAAATTTGATCTTTTTGATTCATTGGCTGAGGATAACGTTTTTGAAGTTTGTGCTCCCATCTCTGGTGACTGACAATGTACATGTAATAATTGTCTTTTTGATTAGGAACCCTGATTCAGATTCCTCATTTTCTTTAAGCAATTGCATACATTGTTTTTATATGAGTTGACCTCAACGCACGTTTTGTATTAGGTGCAGATTTTAACATAAATTTTAGAAACACTGTTGACAATGTTACTACTAGTATAACTGATTTGCTCAATTGTTTTGGTTTGACTGTCAGTACTAGAGAGGTTAGCAGACCTGTAAATAGAGGGACATGTATTGATAATTGTGTTCTCTCAATCCATTCAGATCACTGGAATTGTTCTGTTTTGAATGAGCACCTACCTATCTGACCACTTCGCCTTACTTTTAAAACTGAATGGACGTATTCACAAGAAAAAGATCAAAGCGGGAAACTGACTATAAGAGAAATAAATGGAACAGCGATTCGATATTTCACTGATTTATTTTAAAAAAATAGTGTCTACGATGAAACACATACTGAAGATAAATTTAGACTTTTTTTTAATAATTTTTTGCTATTGGTTAAATCTGCTAGAAAGTAAAGCGTAGTAATAATAAAAAAGATAAACGCTGGTTTACTCCAAAACTAAAAAGGATGTGATAAATATTACGAGACCGAGGCGGAGACCGAGGCGGCTCGTATTACCATACTAAGCATACTTCCGATATTTTTATCCATAATTATTATAGTACACTTAAAAAAGAGTACATGTCAGCAATAAGACTAGCTAAGCTTGATTTTAATAGCAAAATTATTAGTCAGGCAGCTAATAAAGCTAGAGCCACTTGAAATTGATAAACTCTAAACCCTTGCAACAAGTAGTCCTAATAGTGTCAACGGTGTCCCAAACGAGAGTTTGCTTACCTGTGATAACTTTAGTTCCTATTTTACCAATAGTATTAATACTGTCATTAATTATGTATATAGCAATTGTGCAACATGTACATTTTCAGACTTTCTTATTGATGATTTGTTACCTCAAAATAATTTAAAATGTCAGTTTCAAGAAGCAACTGTACAGGATATGTTTGCAGCTATTGTTAAACTTAACGGTTTAGACATAAATGTAATATAAGTTCTACCATTGTTAAATCTAGTGCTCTTAATATTTGTGAAGTACTCAGCATATTTTCAATTCCTGTCTGAAGCTGGGTGTTTTCCTAATGGTTTAAAGATTTCAAAAGTTATTCCTGTGTTCAAGAAAGGAAATCCGAAGTTAAATGAGAATTACAGACTTTCTTTGGTTCCTGTAATATCAAAAATATTTGAATACCTATCTATAGCCAGTTAGTTGCTTTTGTTGAAAATAACAATCCTTCCTCAAGCCAACAGATTGGTTTTAGATTGACAAAAGTACATGAGATGCTACCACAGAATTTGTTAGTGATTGCTATGTCTCCCTCAAAAACAGAAGTCATCATATTTCTAAATTATACGATCTAACTAAAGCTTTTGACACAATCAATCATGACATTTTATTGTCTAAGCTTATTTTTTAGGGATGTAATGAGTTAACTTGCAAATTTCTTTCTTCTATTTGAAAGGGAGACAACAGCGGGTTTACCTCAAAGGGAATTTTTCTTGTTTTTCTAATCTCACATACGGAGTCCCACAAGGCTCAGTACTTGGGCATTTGCTGTTTATTATATATATATATATATATATATATATATATATATATATAATATATATATATATATATATAATATATATATATATATAATAATATATATATATATATATATATATATATATATATATATATATATATATATATATATATATATCAACGATCATCCTCTTAATTTCACTAGTCCCCATCTACAGTGCTATTTGTTTGCTGATGATTTGGCAATGAGTTTTCACCATAATAACAAGCAGAATTTAGATTTTATTAAAAAATATAATGAAGAAAGAGTTTCAAAATAGTGTTTGGCTAATGGTCTTTGTATTAATCAGAATAAAATTCGGGGTATCACATTTTCTTTTAAACACATCCATAGTAGTTCATCAGCTTATTTATTGGCTGTTACAATTGAATCTAAATTAAATTGGAATAATCATGTTGAGTCAATTTCAAAAAAAGATTTCTTAAGGTATTTTTATACTGTTTCGTTTAAAGGGAAGAGTCACTGTTGATGTTCTCTAAGTATTTATTACGCCCATATACATAGCCATCTATCCTACTGTACAATTTTATGTGGTCAACAAACTTCAGCCCATAGAATATTACTTTTATAGAAAAGATCTCCGAGAATTATTGGCAATGCTAAACCTGATGAAAATTGTAGAACTTTATTTATTAAATTCCAGATTCCAACAGTATTTTCAGTTTACATTTTATAGTGCTTAATTTACAATAGGAAGAACACCAAAAATAATATTGATCATTCTTCACAACATACCTATCAAATTGCCACAACTTAATTTTGAATTCCTGTTCTTATAGTAAGCCGCATTTAAATTTTTATGGTAGCAGTAAACGATTTTTTACCAAACTTCCACATAATATAAGAGCACTTCCAATCAAACCATTTAAAACATTTCATTAAAAACAAATTAACCTTTGAATGTTTGTATTAAGTTAATGATTTTTATAGTAATTGTTAAAAATAACACAATTTAAACCAATAAAAACTTAATTATTTTTTGTATATTTATTTGTGATGTGTCTGACGATGATAGCCTTGCTATCGAAAGGCCTCACCAATAAAGTTTTTATTGGTTTAAATTGTGTTATTTTTAACAATTATATACAAAAAACCAATACAGCTCCATCTTCAACATAGATTTTTATAGTGTTGATTTTTTTTATATAAATAGCATTTAGTGTCAGGTCGTGTTTAGTCATAAGTTAATTTCATGATGTCTGTACTTTTCTAAATTATTGTGAGTGTATTTTAATAAGTTATGTTGCATTCACTTATATATTATGTTTATGACTGATGCCTTTACTTATGTTCTTTGGCAATAAACCTTTTTGAATTGAACTGAACCAGATAAAAGGAAAAATATTTCAAATATTTATTTTCACTTTTTATATCATCATGTTTTGCGAATTTATAGCGCATTTTAAAAGTATAGAGAATAATTCTATGAATTGTATTAGGATTTGAAGACGACTGAAATAGTAAAAAGATCAAAAGAAGGTTACAAACTTACTTAAAATAAATTGTAAATAAAATACGGTAACATACAATATATTATTAAGTAATTGTTGCACATGTTGGATGAAGAGCAACATCCTGATTCAATTTATTCTCTTTTTAACCAGCAAAACAAGAAGCAACATCTCTTCTGTCATAAAATGTATCATCACAAATGCAAAGTACATGCCAACAGTGCATGAGTCAAGTTGAGACTGTTAGGCACTACTATATAAGGAGAAGCAGGACTTGTTGAGCAGGTAATGTTTACAGCTGCTGAGAAAAATGTGTTGTTAGAGGCTAGGATTTATAAGGGTCGATAGCTGTCAACATTGTTTGTAAGGTGGATAAATAGTAGGACAATAAACTATTTTACGTGTGCAAAGTGGATAGTAGTGCCATCAACTATCATGCTTACTTGGAAGGTAATTTCAGGTATTTCCGTTCAACAGATAGTGAACAGAATATACAGAAACTATATATTCCGTTTCAGGTAACTAATAGTGGTTCAACTGATGCTGCTTCAGACTGCGAAATCCAAACTTTAAATACCTAAATGAAGGGACCATCAGTGTTTCACAAGTTGAACAAAGTTTACACATAGGCTCTTGCTCTATATAAAACCTATATATTTTATCATTCAACTTTAAGAGCACCTTTACATATTCACTTTACTGTTTACAGACCTAGGTATAAAATTTTATGTTATTTGTTTGGTGATATACTTTTTTATACATAAAACAAAATCCTGCTTTGTATTATAGTCCATAAGATTTAAATTACTTACAATACCAAATATAAGCTAGAAAGCTTGATACGTATCTAAGAGGTGCAGTTACAGTAGTTCTCGGAAAAGTTTTGTTATCAGGGATAAAACTGTTCAGTGCTTTGCAATCTAACATAAGATGCAAGCTGTTTTTAAATGCACACTGAAGAATGCCCAGGTCTCAGTACAATCTGCAACCTATAAAAAACTCTAATAAAATATTTCTGTTGAGTATTTAAAATTAACAAATAAGTAGCATAACAAAGTAAACAATCAAAACTTTAAGTAGTTAAAATTAACTTAATCATATGAGTACTTATTTTAGCACAAACATACAAATTGTGCTAAAATAAGTACTCATACGATTAAGTTAATTTTAATTATTTACTAAAAGATGTTATAGTTTATTTTGTTATGCTACTTATTTGTTAATTTTAAATACTCAACAGCAATATTTTATTAGAGTTTTTTATTTTTATTTATTTATTTATTCATAAGACGCCGATCGTCAAGATATGGGCGAATATGGATTTTGAATGAGTGTGATGAGTGTAGATGAGCGAATGTAGTCATTGTTACAAACTAAGGCCGACTATTCCTTAGAAAGTGTCATTAATTAATAGCCCAATGACAAATGAACAGCCGGTGGTTATCAGCTGATCTTTCTCAAAATGTGTTATGACTCTGATTGGGATGGGTAGCACAAGGTTCTAATGGCTGCTGCAGAAGAATATAACCTACTGTACAACTGAATAAGCCCTACTAAACTAATAATAATACGAAATGTATTTTTAAAAAAACTTCAATAAACTTGCCATGATTGACAAATCTCAAATGAGAGCCGATATTTAAATTTTTCTCGAATAACTATTATCCCTACGAAATATACTAGTTTACAATCATGTACATAGTAAGTGCCGTCTAACATGAAGATATACTCACTAAACATGAGTTCCATGCAAGGAGCGCTGATATTTCATCATCTAATGGTTCTGCTAACATTACCCTACTTTATCAATACAATAGTGGCTCCTCTCTATGTGCTTAACATTTTTAACTGAAGAGTAATGCTATTTTTCATAATAATTATTTGTATTAACATACTTAGTTTTGTAAAGAAAATTAAAAGTGAAATAACCATACTTCACACTCTAGTGTTGTTGGCAGCTTGTTATGGCTATGGCCTATATTTTGCTTTAAAAATAAAACCCCAAATTGAGATAACATATAGCTACAGTTCTGGTATTCCTTACCTCAAATATTCTTAATATGCTTGGTTTTCTACTTCAGTATTTACTTTTGTTGTTCTACATAGCAGTATCCCACATTTCTAGACAGGTTTTTGGTATTTATAATTCAGAATTATAAATCTGTTATGATTTTAGAATTTCTCACCTAAACAATTTATTCACACTTATGTCTTAGTATTCCTCTTTATAAAATGATTCCCACCAAACTTTTCCCTATACATTTTTTGGTGTCTACTCCTTATAGTTTACACTTCACTTTTGATATCAATTTCATTTACCCTTATCCTTCATAATTTTGAAAGAAAGAAAGAAATTTATTTCTCAAATATATACATATATTTACTACAATATTTCGTTGGTAAAGTGAGAAATATTCAATTCCTCCAAGGCTTTGCCTGTTTGGAGGCTTTTTTAAAAATTCGACAATTGAAATATTTTTCAAACTGCATCTACAAGTACAATATAATATAATGTAACTATTCTTATATTTATTGAGTATATATATATATATATATATATATATATATATATATATACATACACACACATACATACATCAGTATTGAATATTAATCTTCCAAACTACTAAAATTATAATAAATTGTACATTACAATAACATTTCAAAAAACAAAATAACACTTTTTTGAGAGCATTTATCATAAAAAATAAAACAAATGAGATTTATAATAATATTGAGTAACAAGGCAAAACTGAATACAATTAAATACATATATAAAACAAAAATTCTTCAATATTCTGAATGGTGAATAGCCATAGATTTAATTCTTTTAGAAAACATGTATATTAATTATATCTTTTATGTTGTTTGGCAATTTATTGAATAATGTAGGTGCTAAGAAATTAAATGATTTTGTAAAATATGAATTGGTTGGCTTCGGTACGGACACATTTCTATTACTACGCAGCTTGGTTGCATACTCATTATTTTCCCTACAATTTCTACTTCTTAAGAAAAACATTTTTAGCACCTTATATACATAAATATATCGTACTGGAAGAATTTTCAATAAAAAAAAAATTGGAAACGAATGTTCGAAGCGATTACTTTTTGTTATTATTCTCATAAAATGTTTCTGAACTGTGATGATAGGTTTTAGGTTAGAGAAATATGTACCTCCCCAACATACAACCCCGTATTCTAACCTGCTATGAGCTAATGAAATATACAAGTGAGAAATATTCAATTCCTCCAAGGCTTTGCCTGTTTGGAGGCTTTTTTTAAAATTCGACAATTAAAATATTTTTCAAACGGCATCTACAAGTACAATATAATATAATGTAACTATTCTTATATTTATTGAGTATATATATATATATATATATATATATATATATATATATATATATATATATATATATATATATATATATATATACATACACACACATACATACATCAGTATTGAATATTAATCTTCCAAACTACTAAAATTATAATAAATTGTACATTACAATAACATTTCAAAAAACAAAATAACACTTTTTTGAGAGCATTTATCATAAAAAATAAAACAAATGAGATTTATAATAATATTGAGTAACAAGGCAAAACTGAATACAATTAAATACATATATAAAACAAAAATTCTTCAATATTCTGAATGGTGAATAGCCATAGATTTAATTCTTTTAGAAAAACATGTATATTAATTATACCTTTTATGTTGTTTGGCAATTTATTGAATAATGTAGGTGCTAAGAAATTAAATGATTTTGTAAAATATGAATTGGTTGGCTTCGGTACGGACACATTTCTATTACTACGCAGCTTGGTTGCATACTCATTATTTTCCCTACAATTTCTACTTCTTAAGAAAAACATTTTTAGCACCTTATATACATAAATATATCGTACTGGAAGAATTTTCAATAAAAAAAAAAATTGGAAACGAATGTTCGAAGCGATTACTTTTTGTTATTATTCTCATAAAATGTTTCTGAACTGTGATGATAGGTTTTAGGTTAGAGAAATATGTACCTCCCCAACATACAACCCCGTATTCTAACCTGCTATGAGCTAATGAAATATACAATGATCTCAATAAACTGTCACTACACATACTTCGAATGTAATAAAAGAGTCTGATTGTATTATTTATTTTATTTTTGATATTTGTTATGTGATCTTTCCAATTTATCTTTTCATCTAATATAATTCCTAATATTTCACATTAGGTACATTCTTTAATTCACAGCAATCATCATTACATTCTCCACCATTAATTATACAATTGATGCATTTTAAGACAATTTTATTTTCCTGCTTATAAGCCTTTTTAAGATAAAAATTGATAAATTTAGTCTTTTCAGGGCTAAATTTAAGGCCATATCGTTTTTACAAAACCACCATTGAATTGAAAGTAAATCCTGGTTCATCTTAGTAGCAATTAAGTTCCAAGAATCTTCAGAATAGGACAACGCGGTATCATCGGCGAAAAAAGTTACACTAGCATTTAACTTAGCATTGCACAAATCATTAATATATATTAAAAATAAAGTAGCCCCTAAAACCAACCCCTGAGGCACACCATGTTTAATTTCCCCCATTCCACTTACTACTCCATTGACTTTAACACATTGCATCCTCCTCTCTAAATAACTTTTAAACCAATTGTGTACTATGCCCCTAACCCCACAATTATATAATTTTTCTAGCAAAATACTATGGTTCACTGTGTTGAAAGCCTTTGTTATATCTAGAAATAGTCCACTAACCTTTTTTCCGTCATTTACACCTTTTGATAATCCATCCATAATTTCTACTAGTGCTGCTTCCGTATTAATACCCCCCTCTAAATCCAAATTGATTCGGACTGAGTATGTTATTCTTTTCCAGAAAGTCAACTAATTGCTGTTTCATAATCCTTTCAATAATCTTTGCAAAGGAAGATGGTATAGATATTGGCCTGTAATTATTACAAGCCTCCCTTATACCTTTCTTAAAAATTGGAATTACCATAGCGTTCTTCAGCCTTTCAGGAAAAACAACTGTCTCAAAACTTAGATTAACTACATACAAAATTACAGAGCTAATTTTCTTAAAATGTTTTTTGATTACAGTCGAGTTTACTCCATCAAGACCCGATGAGATTCCATTTTTCAAAAGGTTTACTGCCTTTTCTATATCATTTTCTAATACTGGAGCTAGAAACATTGATTTTGATAATGGTTGGTTAGGAAAATAATCTATGCAATCTAGCAAATCAAGATTTTTTGGTTTTTGACTGCTGTTTATTATTTTTCCAGTAACGTTCAAGAAGTATGTATTAAATGCATTAGCAACTGCAAGAGGTTCAGATATGATCTTATTATCCTCCTCTAAATCAATTGAACAATTTACTTTTCTTTGTTGACCACTTATCTCTTTTAAAACCTTCCAAGTTTCTTTAGAATTGACCTTACATTTTTCAAATAAATTAGCGTAATAACTATTTTTGAGGTTTCTTATATCTATCTTCAACTTGTTTCTAAATGCTTTAAAAAACGATAATAATTCCATGTTGTCAGGCTTTTTTTTAGTTGCTTTTAATAATAAGTTTCGTTTTTTGATTCGTTTACACATTTCATCGTTAATCCACGGCTTTAATTTAGAATGTTTACTACACTTTTTATTTATAAAGTCTTTGCTTTTATTTAATAAGTCACAAAATTTATCGTGGAACAAATCAAAAGCTTGAGAGGCATTCTTTTCATTAAATACAAAATCCCAATCACATTAATTAACATATCTCTCAAATATTTATGATTTACGTGGGAAGTGAGTGCCGTCAGCTCCGTGACCTTGACATTGCTTTTCAGTGTATTTTCCCCCTCCCGAACCAATAGAACAGCTGATAAACAATGATCAGTCAGTGCGCTGTCAATTACCATTGCTTGTACTCCTATTTTGTTTCTGTTCCGAATTTTAACCAATACATGATCAATGCATGTTTGAGAATTTTGTGTGATTCGTGTTGGTTCATTAATTAAGGATTGTAAACCATTTAAAGCTAAGGTAATCTTATAGTTATCTATTAAATCTGTATCGTCCAAAAGATTCAGGTTCATGTCCCCAGTAATCAATAGGTTATCACAGCTTTTAACCTCTGGTTTGGATAAATATTGAGTCAATTCATTTATAAATAAATCACCTGTCGAGTGATGAAGCCTATATACTGCTAAGAGTTTAAAATTGTATCCTAATTCATTAAATGATAACTCTAGCACATCAGCCGAGACGAAATTGCATGATATTTGAGATACTTTATCAATGTTTTCATTAACATAAATTGCAACCCCACAAATGATAGTTTTCATTTGTTTTAAAGAATGCTGTATATTTAGGTATATTATATAAGGAAGTTTCAAAATTCTTTATCCATATTTCAGATAGAATTATTATATTTGGTAATTTATTAAGCACAGAAAGTTCGACTAAAAAATGGTCGAAATTTTCTCGCATACTCCTAACATTTTGATGACATATTATAAAACCAGTTAAACTATTTAAGAAATTAATAGTATGTAAGTTAACTGCCTTCTTCATAAATAGTTATTGAAAAAAGAAAATTAAAAAAAATGTAATCATTTTCAGAAACCCATGTAAAAATTATTTGGGTTTCTCTTATAATAACAATGTTATTTGTTTGCTGATATACTTCTTTATACATAAAACAAAATCCTGCTTTGTATTATAGTCCACAAGATTTAAATTACTTACATTACCAGATATAAGCTAGAAAGCGTATATACCAAATAATAATGTCAATGTTACATTTTTCCATTTTAATTGATGATCCTTTAATGTCTCAACCCCAAGTATTATTAATATTAGCCTGGAGTCTCTTGATAAAAACAACCTGGTAAACTATTTAATAATAATTGGATTAACAAGAATATAAGTAAAATATTATTTTTTTAACTAAAAATCATAATTATACATATATTTTTTGAAACAAAAATGAAAATATATTGATTCTTACAGTTAGTTTTCAATGGCTAAAAGTTAATTTCCTGTGGCAATTAGGGTAACCTAAAATGAAAACAATACTTTGAAATTAAAATTCAAAGAAAGGTATTTAAGTTTTATTTATAACTTGTTATAGCCTTGATAAATAACTAAATAGCCTTTTACTGTCATATAAAATGTTACAATCATTGACAACATCATAGGTGACACCTTATAAGCTAAGTTTATATTAAATGAAAAATAACTACAAATGATTCAAAAGGATTCATTATTCTAAAAACATTTCAAAATTGAAGATCAAAATTCATCAATACTCTATAAAGGGGTTTTTTTGGCATAATTTTGAGTTATATGGTTTATTATAGACTTTCAGTGATATAATGTAATGCGAGTTGCCTAATCTACAAAAGTCAATAGTACAGTACTGAGTCAATTTGTCCTACTCCTAGTTTTGTAATAATGTGACAGGTTTTTAATAAGAGTGCTTTTTTTAAAGACAGGTTTTTAAGAGTGCTAAGAATATATAGGGTGTCACAAAAAAAGGTGTCTTGGTTATGCATTTTCATATTCTATGAGTGATTCTAGGCTAAAAATGAAGAATCATATTTTTTCTATTTCTGATTTGTTTAGCAGCTAGATACCAATTTTTTTTTCATAAATCAATTTATATCATTGTTATCTTTACAATTGTTACAAAACTCGGTAAACGGGATCATGTTAAAGGTAGTATTATATGAAAAAGATATTTCAAAATTATCTTAATTATTTTAAAAATTGGGGCCATTTTATTTTTATTTCAACAAATGTCTAAAAAACCCTGGTTTTATAAAAAAATTTGTATAGTACAAAAACATTTTAAAACAACCTACCCTTTCCAATGATACCTCATTTCGTCGCTTAAGAAACAATACCGCCCCTTGTAACAGGTCCACCAAATCGACGATTAAATTAATTAAATTGAATAAATAATAAATTATTTTAATGAAGAAATAGATATATTTAATTAAAATAATCAACGAACATTCAAATAATATTCGGAATCCATTGTGAATTAATAGCCAACAATTATAGAGAAGTGGGCAGGTATATTTGTCCCAGGCAGTCGTTCAAAATCATAAACAACATTCCTTTCATTATTGTCTAGACGGGTGGGACAGACCTGTACAATCTTGTTGCAGAAGACGAGTCAATCTGGCAATCCAGACGGGGGTCAAGTTAGCCTCAAACTGGTGTATAACCATGAGAGACGCTATTGGCTAACGGAAATTTAGCCTCGAAATAAGAGAGACCTGATTGGCTGACGTTATGACTCTCTAACCCACGCTTTCGAGTGTAACGGACTGAAGCCACGCTAAATGTTCCAAGCTCGTTCACTTCTAGTCCACTCATTGAGGAAGCAACACGTAGACCCATGCTGTTCCTCCCGGCAGACCACATGTGTTACCGCGTGTGACCGTTTAAATTAAAACTAAATTCTTCATAGTATGAACGTATGTTTTTGGACAACAATTAAGTAATTCAGATCTGTTTCGTATAATTTTTGTAAATGTGATACGAACCCTAGTTCATGAAAAATGAAGACCACGTGGAGCTACAAACAACTAAGTTTAAAGATAAGTTTAGTTTTTAATTGAATATCTCATGTTTAAATATTGAGTAAAATAAGTATTTGAATTTTATTTTATTGTAATGAAATTTTGATGAAGAAAGTAAAAATAATGTAATAAAGTAGCTTTTTTAAACAAGTCTTAATTTATTGTAATTTACAGCCTCGCCGATTTACCAACATAAAAAAAACCTGAGATTAAAAAAAATAAATAAATTTGCATAATTTTTTTATCAAATTAACAAAGAATTTAAACTAACGCAACTCATCAGAAGAGATATCGTTACAGATTGGCGACCAACCACGTGGGGCTGTAAAGTACTTTTCAAATATTTTAAATGTATTCAAAGGTGTTTAAAGACAATTTTGTAAGAAACTTGAATTTTTGAATTTTATTTTATTAAATTAATTAATTGAATTTTTAAAGTGAAAATTTTTGTAGGCTATGTTTGAACTTGTTGAATTCCAATAATATAATCATGTATAAAATAAATAATGATCAAATAATTGAGAATGACTCAGATGACTCAGACATTTCATTGAGTATAATTAAAGAAAAAGAAATAGATCAAAATAATAAACATGATATGAATAGGCCAAGTTCAAACATGGAAAATACATTATCTAACATAATGGATATGTTATCAAAAATGAATACTAACGTAGAAACTAAATTTAAAGAAATGAATACTAAATTTGATACTAAACTGGATAAGATTAATGTAAGGTTAGATAAGACAGATGTCAAGATTAAAGAAATGAATGACAATATGATAAAGATGAATAATGAAACTAATATGAATTTTGATGAGCTCAGAAAAGATGTCAATGATAGGATAAGTCAGCTTAAAAATAAATTAGACAAACAAATAGAACAAGTAAAAATAGATTTTAATAAAGAAATTGAAATAAAAGAAAGTAATATCAGGGAGGAAGTAAATAATAAAGATAGAGAACAAACTGTAAAAATAAATGATGTTGAGGACAAACTAAGTAAAATAAATAAAACATTGTTAGATAAATACATAGATTTAAATGTCAAACTAACAAATGTAATCAATGAGGTAGATAATCAAATGAGTAGAGTAAATGATAGAGTAGAAGAACAAATAGGACATCTACACACTATGATAGATGATAAGATAGAGAAAGCTTTAACACTTTATAACACTAACTTTGAGTGTAAAGTAGATGACTTTAACCCTTAGTTGGTAACGTGGACTTTTATTACATACTTGGTAACGTGGGGTGTAAATATACCCCCATTTTTTATTGTAATTATTTCCCTCTGGATAAATTTTTGTAACATTTTATGGGATTTGTTATAGGTTTAACAATAAACAAATGTGTTAACACTGTTTATACCATTATATTTAGAGAAAAAAACATATTTATACAAATTTTCCTAAAAATAGATTTTTTCAAAATCTTGAAAACAAGAAATGTAAGATTTTAAACTATTTACTATTTGTGACAGCACAACTAATTACTACTATTACAATAAAGGAAACTTAAAACATTTTGACTTCTCTTCATTTGTTTTAAGGGCCACAAACTCTGTTTTTTTGTAATAAAACTATGTCACTAGTCCAAATCCTCTGATGAGCTCTGCGTACCTTCCAGGCAAAGTTCGCACACAGTTTTCATATGTTTGCTACACTTGAAGCATGTTGACTTCACCTTCATATCTTTATTTCTAGGGCATACAGTGCACCTAGATCTTTGAGCATGAATGGGAGAGAGAGGAAGTTCAGCTTCATCATGTACTTTTGCTCGTTTGGCAGCTCTTTGTCGAATAGAGTTAGGTAGGCTCTTCATTCTTGCCCTTGTTTGCACTTGTTCAGCCACTAAAGTCAATCCCAATTCCTGTAGGAAGCTTCTGCGGTCCATGTTGCTGTGAGGATTGTTGCCATTGAATATTACAAAACTATTTATACCTGCTATGTCTAGGGCCTTAAAAAAGAGCACTAAGGTCCAGCGGTTGGTTCTTCTGCTGTGGAGTATGTTGCACATAACTTATCTACAACATCAACTCCTCCCTTTGTCATATTATAAAAGGTAATGATGTCGGGTAATGATTCATCACCAGTAGTTGGTCCACTTCTGAGTTCTACTACCGGAACTTCTTCATCAGACTGGTCAGACTGTGACTGATGATCTTAAAGTTGAACCTCGTCATTCTTGGAGTCTTCATTTGTTGAACTATCTGCTGCTTGTTCTTCACATTCAAGGTCCTCCAAGAGTTGATGTAATCTTCTGCATTCATATTCATCCATCCTGTAACAATAAAAAACAATGTAACTCCACGTGGTTAGAATAGGTTGAGTTAGGTCAGGATTTATAGTTTAGTAAGGTTGAGTTCAAAATAATACAAAAGTAAAGAAGTATGCTAACAAGCGAACAATATAACAAATATCAAAACTAATCAACTCAAACTAATCATTATAAGTTTTAGTACACTTAGCTTAGGTTATTTTGTACTTTTACACATAAATAAAACAATCTATACTTACCTTGAAGAGAAATAAAGAAGACTTAAGTTGGTGAAAAAAAGAACGTATTTAGTAACATGGGGGTAAAATGACACCCCAAACACTTTGAGAGGTTATGACAGACAAACAAACACGTTGAGGTATCTGACTCCAATGAACTCTAGACTGCTTGAAGGTCAAATGAAGGTACCTGGAACTTCAGCATTGCTGCCAACACCGGAACATAAATATTCCCATTATAATAACAGTGGGGGTATTTCTAACCCCCACGTTACCAATTAAGGGTTAAATGTCATATAAATGAAAAACTAAAAATAATTAGTGACAAAACAGATACAATGCAAACAAATAGAGAAACACCTGTAGTGAGGGCTAATAGTAATAAAACTCATACAAACAATACAAACACCGTAGATAGGTCACCAGATAAAGCTGTTGTTGTTGATGACAGAAGTAAAACAGCACAGAACATCACAAATAATAGAACAATATCTAGCACTAGTGCAGAACTATACTTAGTTGATTTTTACCCAGACTCTAACAAATGCCACCCGATGACATTTATTAAATTTGCAAAGAAATTTGTGGACTTATCAGAAGATCAGTGGGATTGTCAAATATTATTTATCATGAAACACTTAAAAGGGGAATCAAGTGTATGGATCAGAAACAGACTAGACAAATGGACTAACTTCTTTGAGTTTGAAAATGAGTTCAGAAACAAATACTGGGGTATAGATAAACAAAAAGAATTTGAAAATAAATTAATGGGGGGTGGAAACTATGATGTGAATAAAGATGACATGGTTAACTACATAATGGAGTATTATAATATATCATGCTTTTTAGATCACAAACTAAATATGAACACTTTTCTTAGTTTCATTTCACGACATCTTCCAATAGGCATTAGTGCATCAGTAGCGACAGCTAATAACATACAAAATGGAGACGACCTAGAAACTTATTTAAAACAATTAAATAATGTAGGAAAGACTCATTTTGAATCTAATAACAGGTCACCTAGAAGACAATATGAGTATAACAATAGACAAACAAATGCTAAAACATATGCTAGTGAGAATTCGATCAATAACAATCACAGTGCGTTAAGAGAAAACAAAGAAGTTTCTAGACATAGGGAAAACAATACTGACAGACGAGGAAATTATCGAGGTAATTTCAGAGGAACATACAGAGGTTCTAATAGAGGACAAAGTAATAGCTATCACAACAGTAGGGAAGACGTTAGGAATGAATGACAATTACAGCAGAACACAAACACACATAGGGAAAATAAACAATATTCATGCAATGTAGGACAGATAAGAGAGAAACCAATATTTTTAAATCATGAATTAGTAGGAGATAGCCAGTTAAGCAGATTTGCACAAAATATATTAAACAAAACACCAGTGTTTGTGTCAAATAAAAGAAGAATAGGACTTTGTGTCAGTGGACAAAATATTCCTGAATTAAGAAATGAACTTAAACTAAATAAAGACAATCTAAATGACAAACTTATTATCATGATAGGTACCAATGATTTCTTGCAGGGAGTACCAGTTAAATATATAATAAATGAATACAAAACCATGATACAAGAACTATCTAGTTGGAATAAAGATTTAATTTTATTAACATTACCACCAATTCCAAAACTTGCAAAAAATGACTCTTTTCACTTTCATAAGCTAAATGTATTTAATGACTTCATAAACTCTCTAAATAATGACAATAACATTAGAGTGATAAATATATCCCTTGAATTTATGGATCCAGAATATAAAAATAGATGTAATATAGATTTGTTTGAAAGAGAAATTTTCTCAAAGGGTATTAAAAAACCTGACTTCATTCATGTCAATAAGAAAGGATTTTCTATAATTCAACAAATAATAAATGACTTTATTAAACAAAGGCAGTCAGACAAAGAAAATAAAGTTAAAGTTAAGACTAATGAAATATTTTTACATGAAGATTTAAACAATGAACTAACTAATGAAGACAACTTTCATGAAATGCCTATTAAAGGGTTAACTCACTTTTTACCAGAAATAAATGTAAAGATAGGACATAAAGAATATAGATGCATAGTAGATTCAGGTTCAGAGGGTACTATTATCAGTCAAGACATTTATGAGGAAATAAAGAATAATGTAGATTATAAAATACCACAACTACTAGTAAGTAATTTACAGATTATAGGAGTCACTGGTGTTAGATCAAAGAAAATAAATTATCAAGCACAAATAGATTTTGAAATAAATAATCAAATAATTCCAATAACATGCTTAGTAGTAAAGGAAATCCAGGCAGGAATTATTTTAGGATGCGATTGTTTTATGGAAAAACTAGCTAAAATAGATTTTGAAAAGAAATGTTTAGAAATTAAAATAGATGACGAAAAGTTAATAATACCATTTGTCCCTAGAAACAAATTAAATATGGTAAATGGATTAAGAGTAATACAGGTAGGACACATTACATGTCATGAAGGTGAACAAGAATTGAACAAAATAACTGATGAATTAATGAATATGCTAGATGACAATCAACATGTAAAGACACACAACTTAACACCAACTGAGGACTTACATAAAGGTTTAGATACAAATAGTGACATAATAATAACTAAAATAAATAAAGTAAACATAGATAACCAAGATACCTCAAATCAAATGAAAGGATTAGATTTAATAAATAATGAAAATAATTTTGAAAAACAAATAGATATGAAACTACAAGAAATAGTTAATGAAACTAACTTTCAAAACAAAGAACAAATAGAAATGTTAAAAAAGGTTTTAATAAAAAATAAACTAGTGTTCTCGGACAACCCTGGTTGTATAAAAAACCATGTTGCAAAACTAAATGTTAAATGCGAAGTACCATTTATAGGAAAACCATATCCGGTACCTTTTAACAAAAGAAAAGCAGTCGAAGCTGAGTTAGAAAGAATGCTTAAACTAAATGTAATAGAAGAATCAAGTAGCCCATATTCAAACCCTTTAGTATGTGTTATAAAAAAGGACCTAACTATAAGAGCTTGTTTAGACAGTAGAAAGCTTAATCAATACCTTATTGCGGATAGACAGAGTACTGAATTAACTGAAGAAATATTTCAAAAATTTATAGGTGCAAAATATTTTACAGTATTAGATTTATCACAAGGATTTTGGCAAGTAAAACTTGACCAAGAATCAAGAAAATATGTTGCTTTTACTTTTGGAGGTAAAAACTACCAATTTAAAAGAGTCCCATTTGGACTCAAAGTAAGCACTGCACTTTTCACTAAAGCACTACAGAAAGTTTTGGGTAATGAATTTTCTGAATTCTTAACACAATATGTAGATGATCTATTAATCACTAGTAACGATTCATTTGAACAACACATAGAACACATTGACAGGGTACTAACAAAGCTGAGGGAAGGTGGTGTTACAATCCAACTTAAGAAATCAGAATTTTTAAAAAAGGAAGTTAAATTTCTAGGATTTATTTTAAGCAAAGAAGGAATAAAAATGGACGGGGAGAAAATGGAGAAAATAAAAAATTTTAGAACACCAAAGGGATTGAAAGAATTACAAAGTTTTTTAGGCCTATGTAACTATTACAGACAGTTTCAGAAAAACTATGCAAAACTAACTAGCAAGTTTAGCCATATTCTTAGCTCTAAAAAATCTAGGAAATGGGGTTTAGAGGAAAATGAAGCCTTTAATGAAATAAAAAATGCATTTTTAAATTCAGTACTTTTACACCATCCTAACTGGAATAAACCTTTTTACATAAACACAGATGCATCTGACATTTGCGTATCAGCCATTTTATACCAAATAAATGACAATGGTGAGGAAGAAGTAATTTATTTTGGAAGTAGGTCCCTTCTTGAAATAGAAAAATCTTATAGTGTGACAGAAAAAGAATTATTAGCAATAGTATTTGCGTGTAAAAAATTTAGGAGTTATCTGATAGGTCACTTTGAAATCATCATTAGATCTGACCACAAAGCACTATCATTCCTAAAAAGTTGCAAGTTAACACATGGTCGTTTATTAAGATGGAGTCTTGTTCTACAAGAATATAATTTAACAATACAATATGTGAAAGGAAAAGATAATATACCAGCAGACATACTATCCAGAACAGATAATGATGAATACCAAGAAAACGGGAAAAAATATAATTTAAAGGTTTTAACTGACAAAATAAGTGTTGACGTACCAGACAGGGTATTTAAGAACATATTTAAAGACTTGGGCACACACCAACAAGAAGACACATTTTTTGGCAAAATATTTAACAAACTTAAAGACAACAAGGAAACAAAAATAAAAGATAATTATTACACACTTTTTCAAAGATGCTTATTAGCGGGGGGTGAATATAGAGTATGCATCCCAAACATATTATTAAAAGAATTAATAAAAAAAACTCATCTTAAAATTGGACATTTAGGAGGTCATAAGATTTTTACTATCCTAAAAGAGTATTGTATTTTTCCAAAAATGGAGAAAACCATAAAAAAGCAATTAAAAAGCTGTGACATATGTCAAAAAGCAAAACCATCCGATCAAAAACAGATTGGATAGTATGACTACCCTGTTGTCATAGTAGATGTATTCTCAAAGTTTGTTAAACTATATCCAATAAAGAAAGCTAATACTAGAACACTGCTAAATAAAATCATTAATGAATATATACCATTAGTTGGCAACATAGAATCAATTCTAAGTGACCATGGGACACAATTCACAAGCACACTCTGGTACAACACACTACATAACAGAAATATTAAAACTATTCACAGTTCAGTATATCACCCACAGTCTAACCCAACTGAACGTGTAAACAGAGAAATAGGAAAAATCTTGCGCATCTATTGTAATGAAAAACACACGGCGTGGGCAAATGTACTTGATTTTGTTGAACACTGTTTAAATCACTCCGTTCATGATGTAACAGAGGAAATTCCTTTTGAAATAATGTTTGGAAAGAAATATGAAAATGTAATAAATAAAATAATTCAATTTCTAGAAAACAGAAAATTTGATCATGCACACAAAACAATTCTAGTGAGAAATAAAATAGAAAAGAAAGCACTTATAAGGAAACAAAAACATGATAATAAAATCAAACCAATATCGTATCAACTAAATGATCTTGTTTTAGTAAAAACACATTTTCATTCAGACCTACTAGAGAAAAAGATAAAAAAATTCTTTTTATTATACAAAGGACCATATAAAGTAACAGCAATAAAAATGGAAAATGCATATGTAGTCAGTGAGATAGAGACAGGAGACATAATTGGGACATATAATGTAACACAACTTAAAAAATACACACAGAAAGAATAACTTCTAATACAGACATTAAATACTAAAATAATTTAAATCAAACCCACTGTTTAAAAGAAAAACACCTAAAGATGTCAAAATAATAAACATATGGTAGTTGAAACAATGTAACATTAATAATAATATGAGATATGTAAAGAAGTAAGATGTATGGAGATTTCTTGTAATACTTTGTTATTATAACTTGTTTATGTCCATATTTTGAATATAACATTGGTAGAATGTGACATGTATGTTAGACTAAGATGTATGGAGATTTCTTAAAATACTTTGTTATTATAACTTGTGTATGTTTATATTGAATATGACTCAGATAATAATATGATGATTGAGTTAAACTAGGATGATGTAAAGGAGATGTATTGTAATACGGTGTCATTACAACTTGTTTATGACTATTTTGATATGACTCAATGATGTACATTATATGTATTCTTGTAAACTAATATGATTCTTAACCATTTTAAGAATTTTGTAGAAGGTGATGAGCCAGTGATCAATAGTAGTACAATTCGACCCCAATTACACCTAGCCACATTCAAAATTCAAAATTAATTAACGCCAAGTACACTATTCATCACAAAATGGCACGGATTTTCAGTTTCAGGTGTCAGTCAGCCTTGGCAATTGAGCCTAAAGACATAGCTTAAAGTGACCTGCAGCATGGCTATCCTCATTACTAGAGTCATGTTGCAGACACCAATAGATTAGTAATTTAAAACATAACATTGTAGAAGGAGGATGAGATATTGTAAATATGTAATTACAATTTTTGATAGTAATTTTTGTAATTGTCATTAATGCAAAAAATAGTGATAGAAATCACAAATTGGCATGAGTAGAATATACAGTAGAACGTCAATAATCCGGATTAATTGGGACCGGACCCCATCCGGATTATCAAATTATCCTGATTATCGAAATTACCTTAAAAAAGGCCAGTATACACGATTAAACTACATAAACATCTTAAAATTTTATATTTTCTCTTATACAATAAACCCCGTTGTGTGTTGTGTGGTTTAGAGGTGAAATTAATCAAAAACATCTTTTATGTTCAAACATTGTATTGTAATTTGTCAGTAGCAACATGTGTACAGTAAAAACATCAAACACTATTTGAGCTTTAAAAAAAATGTGTAATAGGTTTGTGAAGTACCTGAAGCAGTAGTGGTTCGTTTTTTCGCAGCTATGTCCTTAATTCGTTTTAATTTTTTATGGTACGATGTTTTAATTTTTTGCTACAAGAACAAAACAGGGAATATTAATTTTAAAAAGCTAAATGTTTGAACAGATTAAAATCCGGTCATAACAGTTATGTAAAGTAAAAAATGTCAAAATCCATTTCCGTTTAAAAATTAATTTACATTTGAAACACAATCGGCATGCAGTAATACGTAGATACAAATTCGGATTATTGACGGTCCGGATTTTTGACGTCCGAATTATCGACGTTCTACTGTAATTGAAAATATGATTCACTATTGCAATATCGATAATGAATAGCCATTAATGATTAATGAAAACTTTGTAAATATGATAATTATAATTAACTGTAAATATGTCAACTTGAAATATGCCATAGCAGCATCAGTAAATATATAGAGATAATTGAAACCCTATGCACAGGCAACATGTATGTATACACAAATGATAGTGTAGACACTCTAGGAAGTAACAATGGGAATCAACCATTAGTGGTCAATAAGCAAGATCTGGGTGTATGAGGAATTCTGCTTTTTCCCCTCCTCATGTACAAGAGCCATAGATGAAGGCCTGGCACGAGAAGACCATCTTCCAGATTCATTGATACAAGAAGATCCCCTCTTCCATCACACTGCCATATTATGCAAGAGTTGTTCACAAGCAACCTTTCTTCGTTTCAGTCCTCCTGGTCCTGGCCAATATCAATTGGATTCAATTTGGCTACTGTTCTCGGATCATCGAAGACGAAACCCTTATGCAAGAGTTGTTCACAAGCAACCTTTCTTCGCTTCAGTCCTCCTGGTCCTGGCCAATATCAATTGGATTCAATTTGGCTACTGTTCTCGGATCGTCGAAGACGAAACCCTTATGCAAGAGTTGTTCACAAGCAACCTTTCTTCACTTCAGTCCTCCTGGTCCTGGCCAATATCAATTGGATTAAATTTGGCTACTGTTCTTGGATCGTCGAAGGCGAAACCTTATGCAAGAGTTGTTCACAAGCAACCTTTCTTCGATTCAGTCCTCCTGGTCCTGGCCAATATCAATTGGATTCAAATTGGCTACCTTTGTCGAATCGTCGAAGTCGAAGCAAGATGTAGTAGAGGTGCTCTCCGTATAATAATCGTCTTTGTCCTCAGTGTTTACTTCGAACTCTGACTAACATTTCTCTAGCAAATCACTTGTAGGAAGTTCTTCTCTCCGTCGAATTATAGAGGCAGTGAACTCATAATTATCGTCAAAAAATATTATTCCCACAAGTTCCTGACGTATTGATTCTGGCCTTTAATCTTGGAGACCTCCTGTGGATATGAGTGCGATCCGGTGCGAACTTTCCACGTGGCCTTCTCCCGGTTTTTCAAAATGAGTAATATTTCCTGATAAAAGTTCATATTTTTACATACAACTTACAATGACTTACTTTGAAGTCAAGTAATATGGCAATATATTTTAAAATGTATTTAAATGAAACTTTAACTGTATATATTATGAAATAATATTTTTATTATTATTAAGTAAATTGTACTCCATAGATAATAAGATAAGGGTATGAATAACATATAAAAGTTCAACCAGTAATGATGCAGAATTACAATTGTACTTGATTACAATTCTCTTATATTCTTCATCAGTATGCAACATTTGATTAATAATTTAAATAATAATTTAACTTTTTTGAATTCATTGAAATATTTTTATAACTAACTACAAGATAATTAATATTAATGATAACTTGCATTAATGACAAAGAATCATTGAAGATGTTTATTACTTATTAATAACAAATAATTTAACTTGTTCTCCTAAAATAAAAGATTAATAATGTAATTGATTACATTTAGTGATTTATTGATTTAGCGATTAATGATTTATATGAATTTTTAGTGTATAAGAAAAAATCATGATTTGTTAATTACATGATTTGTTGAATGGGATTTAGAATTGTATTGTATATAAATAAATAGCTTTAGTCCATCTAGATATAGTTGATATTGTAAAACTAAAACTTATCTGAACAATAATCGACAATTTAGGCGGAACATGTTAAAATTTAGATTTTTTGACTCGCGCTAACCGCACATCGCAAAAAATCGGGGGGTACTGTAACAGGTCCACCAAATTGATGATTAAATTAATTAAATTGAATAAATAATAAATTATTTTAATGAAGAAATAGATATATTTAATTAAAATAATCAACAAACATTCAAATAATATTCGGAATCCATTGTGAATTAATAGCCAACAATTATAGAGAAGTGGGCAGGTATATTTGTCCCAGGCAGTCGTTCAAAATCATAAACAACATTCCTTTCATTATTGTCTAGACGGGTGGGGCAGACCTGTACAATCTTGTTGCAGAAGACGAGTCAATCTGGCAATCCAGAGGGGGATCAAGTTAGCCTCAAACTGGTGTATAACCATGAGAGACGCTATTGGCTAACGGAAATTTAGCCTCGAAATAAGAGAGACCTGATTGGCTGACGTTATGACTCTCTAACCCACGCTTTCGAGTGTAACGGACTGAAGCCACGCTAAACGTTCCAAGCTCGTTCACTTCTAGTCCACTCATTGAGGAAGCAACACGTAGACCCATGGTGTTCCTCCCGGCAGACCACATGTGTTACCGCGTGTGACCGTTTAAATTAAAACTAAATTCTTCATAGTATGAACGTATGTTTTTGGACAACAATTAAGTAATTCAGATCTGTTTCGTATAATTTTTGTAAATGTGATACGAACCCTAGTTCATGAGAAATGAAGACCACGTGGAGCTACAAACAACTAAGTTTAAAGATAAGTTTAGTTTTTAATTGAATATCCCATGTTTAAATATTGAGTAAAATAAGTATTTGAATTTTATTTTATTGTAATGAAATTTTGATGAAGAAAGTAAAAATAATGTAATAAAGTAGCTTTTTCAAACCTAGAATCTGTTAAAGTTTCCCCTTTTGTGAAAGCGAGTGCTTTATATTTTAATACCAAACTAAATGTTCATAATTTCACTATGTACAACATTGCAACATAACAAGCACATTGTTACTGGTTTGATGAAACTTCAGGGAATCTTGATCCATCTATATTTGCTTCATGTGTAATATACACGGAAAAGGCAAATGTTGCATGAAGATCTTAAACCAGTGATATTGTGGTCAGATGGTTGTGGTAATCAAAACTGAAATTTTATTTTCTCAAATGCTCTGTTACACCTTGCTAAAGAATTGAATGTGACTATAGAACAAAACATCAACAGTTTTTTCTAAAGAGTCACACCCAGATGGAGTGTGACTCTGTCCATAGCAATATTGAATTTGTAACAAAGAAAAAAGAAATTTATTTACCAAGCTAGTACTCCTCAATAACGAAGGAAGCCAGAAATAACCTTTCCTTAAAGTCCAAGTACTTGGATTACAAGTTTTTTCATATTACAGATTTACAATTACAATGGCTTATGACTCTATTAGGCATGGTCAAGTAGAAGGTGACCCCAAAGTTCACAATTTCAGAGCAATACGCTACTTAACTAATGGCAATGCAAACTAAACACCTTACGAGGAACTACCAAGGCGGTAAAAAAAAAAAAAAATCCAACTTGGACATACTGTTTCCACCACTTTTTGATTCAATTTTACCAATACCTAAATCAAAGTGGTCTTCAAGAGCTAAAGTTTGTTATGCCTGGAGATTGCCATGCTCTTCACGAAAATATGTCATTCAAAGATTAAATTTATTCATTGATAAAGCCTCCTGAGCTGATATATAACAAATAATAAGGTTAACGTACCTTTGTCGTCTTCAGCTACAAAATCCTATTTATTGGATTACCGGTTTCAGAGTAAGAACTCCATGTTCACATCCATTGTACGTTGTCAATGGATA
Organism: Stictocephala bisonia; assembly: GCA_035578905.1. Lineage (NCBI taxonomy): Eukaryota > Metazoa > Arthropoda > Insecta > Hemiptera > Membracidae > Stictocephala > Stictocephala bisonia. The sequence goes on along the minus strand of JAQJVL010000164.1, from coordinate 1,291,074 downwards.
TTAAAAGATTAAAAGTGATATGCAATGACTATAAGACTTAAGTGCCTGTTCCTACTTGGACTGTGAACTAATAGTTTCTATTTTTTAGCTAAGCACAATTACCATTTTTTAATCGTGCCTTTAAAAAACAATTATAGTTTCTGTGATTTATTTTAATTATTTTTACCAAGAGACTGACATGTTGTTCCAATTAATCAAGTATATTATACGTCAGATTAATGATTGTGTAATTATTTATACCCTGTAATCAATAGAGCATGTGTTTATTTAAATTAAAAGAGCAAAGTGTGATGATTTACTAATTTCACAATATCTATTAAGAATTGTTATTTATCATTAAAACTATTGACGTTAAAACAGTGTAAATATTGTTTTATTCAATACATTTTAACCATTAATAAAATTAGTAAAAATTCGGAAGTTGAAGAAATATTAAAATTAATTGATAATAGCTATTATAATTAATTGTTAAGATTGCATCAGAACCGCCTAAGAACGTTAACATTAGTGATATTATGAAAACAATACCACCTAAAGAAACTGTAAAAAACCGCCTACGTGCAACATTGTCTAAAAACTGGACAAAACCACCTAAATTTCTCAAAAAACAAATCAGCAAAAAAGTAAAACCTTATTTTAAATAATGAATATTATATTTTTGTTCAATTATAAAGCATGATCAGAAAAATACAATTACAATGCGTAATCAGTCCATCATGGAAAACCAGCTAGTTATCAGATAGGTGCTATTGTTTCGACGATTTGTAAAAATCACTTAAGGAATAACTAATTTTGGTGGCGCAGTGCTGTAGGCCAGCTACTTGGGGACAAAGTGTTTGGGAGATTGTAGGCGATACGTTCCATGCTCGGTTCTCTTAATACCGACACGGCATCCGCTCAATGGTTGTCATCAACGTAGACACTACTAAAGAAGTCTGGAGTGTCTATGTTGAATGGTAGTCAAGGTTCGGTTGTTGTGTACGGAAGAGAACATAGTGTCAGACTTGTCAATTACCTGAAAATCAGACGAACACTACGTGGTTCGGATTCCACGTAAAGCTGTAGGTCCCATAGTTGCCATGGCTACTGGGCTATTAATAAATAGTCCTGTCTGACCTAAGTCGAACTCAGATAGTAACAAAGTCTACACTCGTTCATGTACACTCATCATATTCGCCTATATCTCTACGATCGGCGACTTAGAAATGAAATAAAAAAAAATATATATATATATTTCCTGTGTGTTTCTTTTGTGTATGTTACTACTACTCTGGTGTTAGTGAATTTGTCTTCTAAGGTAAGTTTGCTGATTTCCTATCTCCAATATACTGATTCCCGGCCTAGTGCCCTTAAACCTAACCTAAAATTTTAACATTGAGTATTGTTAAGGAAGGTTAAAGGGCGTTTAACAAAATTTGGATTATCAAGAAATTTTAGCTAGTTTTAGGCTTGTGTTATCAAGGTTATAATCTGTTAAAAATAGATTTTTGTATTAAAAAAAATACTTATAATAATGGTTCTTATCTTGCTCTTATAATTTTTAATTACTGATAACTTTATTTTTTTATTTTGTAGAAACTTGCCCAACAATCAGCAAAATAGATAGCTTAGTTTGTTTTATAGATAGTTGTTTTATTTCAAACTTTATGCGAAGGGTAAGTATGTAATACTCTCAAAGCTGTTACATCTTCAAAACAGATATTTGGCTACATGAACCTCACATTGAAGGTTAAAAACATGTTGGGTTTTTAACCTTCAAACCTTAAAAACATGTAATGCGGTTTTTACCATGTTGGGCTAATTGAAGTTTGTTCGAGAGCTTTAGTAGTCATATCATTGATAACATTGTCACAGTCGTTTAAGTGCGGCTGAATATTAACCAACATCACTTTTACATTGAATGGGAAACAGGAAGCATACCGCTTCAAACTATGGATACCAGCAACACTCTGCCACATGTCACAGTTACTTGGTCGTCCAACTTAATGTTCTGTTTGTAGTAAGACCAAGAGCCTTAACCAACATCATTTTTACATTGAATGGGAAACAGGAAGCATGCCGCTTCAAACTGAGGATACCAGCAAACACTCTGCCACATGTCACAGTTACTTGGTCGTCCAACTTAATGTTCTGTTTGTAGTAAGACCAAGAGCCTTAACCAACATCACTTTTACATTGAATGGGAAACAGGAAGCATACCGCTTCAAACTATGGATACCAGCAACACTCTGCCACATGTCACAGTTACTTGGTCGTCCAACTTAATGTTCTGTTTGTAGTAAGACCAAGAGCCTTAACCAACATCACTTTTACATTGAATGGGAAACAGGAAGCATACCGCTTCAAACTGAGGATACCAGCAAACACTCTGCCACATGTCACAGTTACTTGGTCGTCCAACTCAATGTTCTGTTTGTAGTTAGACAAAGAGCCTTAACCAACATCACTTTTACATTGAATGGGAAACAGGAAGCATACCGCTTCAAACTGAGGATACCAGCAAACACTCTGCCACATGTCACAGTTACTTGGTCGTCCAACTCAATGTTCTGTTTGTAGTTAGACCAAGAGCCTTAACCAACATCACTTTTACATTGAATGGGAAACAGGAAGCATACCGCTTCAAACTGTGGATACCAGCAAACACTCTGCCACATGTCACAGTTACTTGGTCGTCCAACTCAATGTTCTGTTTGTAGTAAGACCAAGAGTCTTAACTTTGTCAAGTTTTTGATTGATTAATTATTTGCACAAAGAACTAATATTTTCTAAGCAAGGGCTTAAGATATTTTGAAAAAGAAACTCAGATAAAATTAAATCTAGATTTAGAATTCTTTGGAGTTTTAGTCATGGATTCATCTGCACAGTTATGAAGTCAGGGATGCAGAATATGTTTAACCACCCAACATTTCCCCAGAGAATATGTTTAACCACCCAACATTTCCCCAGAGAATATGTTTAACCACCCAACATTTCCCCAGAGAATATGTTTAACCACCCAACATTTCCCCAGAGAATTACTTTCCAAGGTTAAATTTCAATCCTTGCATGCATATATACCATTACTGTATATTTTTTAGTAATCATAGCTAGAACTTCATTAATCAACAAAAACAAACACTTGTTAAAATAAATTGCTGTAAGAAAAAGATAAAAATGCCAAATTAAAGTGATATATTTAAAGAAAATTTTATTTTATACAATTTAACACAGGCTATAAATAGAAAGAGACATTGTACGTACACATTTATTGCTCGATTAACAGGCCTAGTCTAAAAGCTAAAGTTGTTCTTAGTAAATTTATTAAAACCAAAAAAAAAATAAAATTAAGATTTGTAAAGCTAGCTAGGCCTATTGCTTATAGACATAGTAGTTAAATTTGTATGTAAAAACAAATTGAAAAAAATTTATTTATAAATTGATTCATTAAAATTAAAGAAAATATAGTATTTTTTAATGCCTTTTGGGTGTATTATTATTTAATTTTCTCTAAGTCAAATACATAAAAATGTGCAGTAAATAAATAAAACACAATCTATGCACAGTTCTATATTTTCTAAAAACAAACAAACCTACAAATTAAAATGCAATAATGAATATTTGGAAAAATTCTTCTTAAAATGTAAAGGATTACAGACATTTGTAAAACTATTGAGACAAATTTTGTTTATATAATTTAATTAAATGATTTTACAACCAGAATTCACTTAGCCTGCTATACTAAATCATAGCTTTGTTTTATTCCATGTTTCTTAAAAGTTTGCTTTATTATTTAATTTAATCATTCTTTGATTTTAAGCCATATAAAACTAGGTAAAATATTAGAACAACTGCCAAACAATACTATACCGTAACTAATGACATAACGAGAGTAAGTAAAATATGAAGTTCTTATAAAGAGCGCAAAGCTTTATTCATTTTAAAAGATAAATAGGCAAATTCTAGATAATTTAGAGTTCATAAAATTTATGTGTATGTCATAATTTGAATAATAACTTAATTGGGTATTAATTAACATGCCAAACAATTTTGTATTCATAACCTTATTTATTATGTACATTTGCTTCATTAACAATTAATTAACATTAAGTTAAAGTTACTTTTTGAGTTTTACTATTATTCATTAAGAAATCATTTGCTTTGAACTACAACACAGCGTCGTCTATGGCAATCAGAGCACACTATAATCTGGCCGGTTTGAAAGCGACCTGCGTGAAATATTTAGCACATGTAGGGGCTCCAGCAACAGAAGTGAAGTGTTCCACCACTCCGTCTTTGGGGTAGTGTTGGGGGTGGGGACAGCGGACATAACCAGCGGGTGAAGTTGCGGTAGGTTATGATGCGCTTCATCTCCTTAGTTCCTTTTGTTTGTAAGTTATGTTAAAGTTAAAGGTAGTAGAAAAATTGCTTGAATTATAAAAGTCGATATAATATAATCATAATCTTGTGTATTGTCATTTTTGTAGTTATTTTGAATCATGTTGAAATGTAATATTAAGTTCTTGCTCAATCTATCACGAATTATACAGTTAACAAAGCACACTTAAAAATTGCATACAAATAATATGTAAATAAAATATTAATTTAGTATTAAATAGTGATAAATATTGTTTCAGTTTGAAGGTAAGTCACTGAACATTTCAATCAGATTATAAGTATTTCAAATAATATTTATATATTTAAAACCCAATAATATCGCAAATCAAATTATGATATAACCTCAATATAAATCAATAATGACAACAAACCGACTATACCATCTGTCCTCACTTCTATCTCAGGTCCATTTCCCCCTATGGATTCCAGTTCCCTCCACGTTTCTTGCCCACCAATGGTCACCTAGCTTGATGATATATTAGGTGGAGCTTCCCACTATGTATCCATGACAACAAAATGTTAAAGTGGCATGTCGGTTCAGTGGTGGGAGAAGACTTACATTCCCTCTCACTTCAATGACTAGCTATGTCTCTCTCGCACAGGTTCTCTAATAAGGTTGCAATCAAAGCGGCCGAACTGTAATTTAAGTTTACTGATGTTCTTAGATGTATTTAGGAAAGAGAATTTCTTGGGAAGAAAATCAGTTTGCTACAATATATTTTTCATGCACATATATTGGCAACAAAACTCTTAATTTTCATGAGATTTTTCATGAAAACTATTGTTTTCAGGTATTAAATATTCAGCAAGATTGGTTGTGTGTGCTGTTTACCTTAACCAAATTATAATTTTTGAAGTTTAAATTTTATATTTTCTGTTTCTGTATGATTTTAGGTTTGGTTAGAGTGCACTACATTTAATTTAGCAGGAGATAAAAAATCAATAAATTTTTTACATGCATAGCAAAATTGTACCAAATTACACAAGAATCAATGTAAAAGTGATTGAGAAAAGTTACAAAGGGTGTAAAAAGATGATAAAAAAATTAATTTTGTCATATCATGTCATGTCTATTATGTATAACTGTTTATAGAATTTTACTATAAACAGATATACATAATTGTTTTACTATACCTATTAATATATTTTTTGGCAGTTTAAGATCAAAGTTCATTCAGTATTTCAACTGTAGTATCTCATTACCAAACAAAATGGTTTTCTTTTTACAGCATATACTATACTTCTTTATACATCAGTACATACTAGTGATTTGAATACAGAAATATAATCCATGAGAAATGTACACCTTGCTTGTCAACAAGAAAAAACTACCATACTATTTTTTTTCTGTATTTATGAATTCAAGGATCCTGTTATAAAAAAAAATATTTTAAGTTAAATATGAATACCAAGCAAATAATTGTATTGGCGACTTGAATGTGTACCTTGTTATTTGCCATTTATCATAGTTTTTTGTGCTATCGCCTTCCCTTTAGTGAAACCTGCACAATGACTTATCTTCAGTCTTTTAATTATCTGAACTTAAAATTAATCAAAGAATCATACCAGAATATCTACCGACTGTAGACAACTTTTCTTACCTTATGCATGTTAGCTGACTTGTATGGTATTGTTATATTAATACACATGTATTATAACCAGTTTGTTTTATAACTACAGTAGAACTCCAACTATCTGAATCAATTGGGACCTATTCGGATAATCGGGGTTTTCTCTGAACCCGGCCCATTTTAATTAACTACTGTATGTAATTAAATGCATGTGTATGTTAAAATGGGATAAAAACAATATTTGAAGTGAGAGAGGGCATTTATTACATAATTAATTACAATTTAAATACACACTATAATATACTACAGTGTGTATTCACGTACCATCTTGTAAATGAACATTATTGCTTGCCAAAGATCTCAGTTAAATATGCTTTGTATGTTTGACTGTCTTCATCTGTTTTTAGGCAGCCAGGTCGCGCATATGCTTTACAAAGGGAAGGACAATAGCGTGTGTAGACAATAAAGTATCCCTATCGTATTATGTTTCATGTCAGAATTTGGATTTCTTCTTTTAAGATGGTGTTACAGTTTATAGCATTTATTGAGACATATTGTGTTATATAATGTGATAAATACATGTATGATTTATCTTTTTAAGGATTAAAAATACTACTCTTTGCTGTGTATGCCTTTAGTTTTTTTCTTTTTTTCAGAACAACATTAAAAAAACTGAAGATTGTATGATTTATTTTAAGACATTCTGAAAGCAATTCGGATAATCGGCAATTCAGATAGTTGGAGTTCGGATAATTGGAGTTCTACTGTATTATATTGAAGGAATACTAAAACTAGCTACATTATATGAGAATTAAATTTCTTAATTTGGGCCAATATGTATGAAATAGCTGGTAGACTTGTAGATGATAAACCCCTCTTATAAAATTAATGTAGTTATTTTTCTGATAAAAAAGCTTACCGGCTATATTATAAAAAACTAGATGTGCTTATTATTCATATTTTCAATCTATTTTTAGATATGGATTGGTTTTTTATGGTACTTGCAGCAGGATTAATGAAATTTAAATTCTACAAAAAAAGGTTGTACGAAACATTTCTAGAGCAGGTTACATGTAAACTTCTTTTATTGACTTGAAATACAAATAATTATTAATATATACATATTGGATTTATTTCTATACAGGGTGTCACAAAAAAGGTGTCCTGGCTATTCATATTCATATTCTATGTGTAATTCTAAGCTAAAATGAAGACTATTCTTTCAATTTCCGCTTTGTTTAGCAGCTAAATGCCATTTTATTTTTCATAAAACCATTTATATCTTTGTTATCTTCACGATTGTTATAAAACTCGGTAAACGGGTTCATGTTAAAATGTAATATTATATAAAAAAATATTATCTTATCTGTTTTCGAAATGGCAGCAATTTAATTTTTATTTTAAAAAATATCTAAAAAAATCACTGGTTTCATAAAAATGTTTAAAGACATAAAAAAACTTTTAAAACAATCTTTCCAATGATACCTCATTTGTAAAGATTGCTTAATAAATAACTATGTTATGAAGAAACCTTAATTCATAAACTGTTCAAATACTGTCAAATTAGTAGGTATCCTATCTCTCCAATATACTCAATGTTACAATTACATTTGTCAACAAATGTTCAGAACCAACTACACAATAAGACAAATTTTATTTTATTCTAAAACAAAGTGAAATCTTCACAGCACAAATATTAAGAACCAGCATCTCTATATTATGAATTCAAAACTTTTTAAACAAATCCAACAATCTAAACCTCAGTAAGACAAATCTAAACTCTTTCTGGCATTCTCCCAGTGACAATTCAAGTTAATCTCTGCAACTGCTGTATAGGATTTTTGATAGGACTTAGTACTGCAATCCAAAAGGGAAATTCCTCTATAGTTGTCTGGCTTTGTTTTTTCTTCTCTTTTGAGTAATGGGGGTATAATAACTGTAATACAACGTTCTGATAATTCTTCTTTGCTCCAAATTTTTAATTTACAATAACGTAATGGTACTTTCATTGGTTCTGCTGCATAGTTCCACAAATGTCTGATTTTCACTTCTTGCTTTGTAGTTTTTGAGCTCTTTCAAAGTTTTGTAGACTTCATTGATTTTAGTTTATACCAAACATAAAACTTATTTATTTATTGTTGTGACACCAATCGTCAAGATATGGGTGAATATAGGTTTTGAACATGTGTGATGAGTGTATATGAGCAAATGTAGTCATTGTTATAAGGTCGACTATTCCTTACAATAAAGTGTCATTAATTAATATCCCAAAGAAAAATGAACAGTCACAGATTATCAGCTGATCTCCATCAAAATTTGCAATGACTCTGAACTTAGGACCTTAGGCTTATGAAGCTGGCTTTAACCAACTACTATACCAACCAGTCTAGTATTATTATTTTTGTTTATATCAAGTACACATTTTTGATTCCTTCCAGTTTCAATAGTTTTTTTTATATTTTTTATTCTCATTTAATTTACAAACTATTATTGTTTAAGACGAACATTTTGTTGCATGGTGACTATCTTATCAATGTTTTAAAAGGAAAACCAAAAGATTTTTAGTATTTATTAAAAAATATGGCAATCTTTTCAATGTTAATTTGTTTTTTTGAATCCTAAGAGCAGAAAATATATTTTGATTTGTCAAGAATCAAGAATATTTTATAAACATTCCATAATAATAGTAACTTATTGATAACAATGTTAACACAACTGACTTCAATAGTAACTTATTGATAACAATGTTAACACATCTGACTTCAATAGTAACTTATTGATAACAATGTTAACACAACTGACTTCAATAGTAACTTATTGATAACAATGTTAACACAACTGACTTCAATAGTAACTTATTGATAACAATGTTAACACAACTGACTTCAATAGTAACTTATTGATAACAATGTTAACACAACTGACTTCAATAGCAATTACTGAATTGTTACCAAATGAACACATGTGAATCTTATTATGGAATTGAAATTGTTGTCTAAAAATATATTAGTGTCCCTGGATTGACAGACTTTTATTAGAAACAATATTTTATATTAACAACTAGTTCTTCCGGTGTCAACCGCGTCAAAGGACTATTTACAATATATAAATAATCCTTTGACGCGGTTGACACCGGAAGAACTAGTTGTTAATAATGACTCCAGCCGCTTAAGCTTACGAAATAGGAATAATTTTATATATATATTATTATTAAACAATGAAACTTGCAAAAATTATTTTATTTCATTTGACTATAAATAACCAAATGTTGCAATTGAGACAACTGTCTCCTTCGAAAAAGTTAAACCAGAGAATCTAAATCTTGGGTAACCAAGAGTATAACAAGAGTCTGTAAGTTAGCCAATGGACACAGAAACCTGTATTATTTAGTCTGTAAGTTAGCCAATGGACACAGAAACCTGTATTATTTAGTCTGTAAGTTAGCCAATGGACACAGAAACCTGTATTATTTAGTCTGTAAGTTAGCCAATGGACACAGAAACCTGTATTATTTAGTCTGTAAGTTAGCCAATGGACACAGAAACCTGTATTATTTAGTCTGTAAGTTAGCCAATGGACACAGAAACCTGTATTATTTAGTCTCAGTTCATATTACAATTTCGTTAAGTGTTGCAATTGATGTTTTTCTTTAAAACATAAAATAGTATTTCATAACAAGAGTACAAAATGAGATTTTGCATTTTCGAGACCATATGTTTGAAGTGCGAGACTTATCGAGCACTTCAATTGGTTGAGAACATGCAAAACATTATCACTTGAGTTTTGAACGATATTTTTCACAACACTATTCAATAAAAAATGTTGGAATGTTAACTTTTTATTTAATTAGGAACATTTTATAAAATCAGCTCTACTATTTTAAATGCATATTTAAATTAATTGTACAGTTATGATTGTTGGAAATAGATATTCCTTTATTAGGAATTTTATTCAATACATTCAAAATATTGTTCTCTGTTTGATGACCACTTTCCTCATCTGTTTCCTCAAAAATATCATCAATCTTGAAAAATTCCCACAGCTGTCTACTGTTGACAGTCGAAAGTAAGTAACATTGTTCACGTTCGAACATTTTATTTTCGACTGTCAACAATAGACAGCTGTGGGAAATATGATGTTTTGCTGGTTATAAATACTTAACGAAAACAGCTGAACTCATGGTAATGTTGTGAAAATATGTTTTCAATGGTTTACAATGAAATATAAGTTTAATTATATTAGCTGTTTTCATTTCATGTCAAATTGATTAATAGATATTGTCTACATTTACAAAGTTTACACTGTGATTAGTAAATAAGCGGATAACAGTTTGTAATTTCATTTTATTTTCTAATTACATTAGAACGACAAGTTAAAAATCAATAAATTAATCTGACTAATGGCACAATATCAGATCTAATACAAAGCAAGTATAAAGGGAATTGAGAATGCTGACAAAGGCTATACATCATTAGATGACTGTGCATGGTGGGAGACGGAATCTGTCGCTCATGCACAGTCCGCACACCATTTAGCGTGGATTTATGTATAATGTCTTTACAGTTAGCACCTGCAGTCTCCCTCTTCAGCATATGTTGAAGTAACTTAAAGCTGAGCTAATAGTACACACCGTTAGGTAGCAGCACAGGTGCATGTCAATGACAATAGTTACTAAACACAGATGATCACCACCACCATGTTGTGGAATACATCTTGAAGGGAAATCAATTGTTACTTCTGCTCTAATAGCAAATATACAAGGTCATTTTCCTATTATTACCTACTTTTTCCTCATTAATAAATATATCCATTAAGTCATTTTAAAAACAGCTGCCATTTTTCAAATTGTCGGAAAACTTAATTTTTTCTTATAGAACTATATTTAATAATAATTTTTGATAAAAAATTTAATTTTATAATACCTATGTATTCGTAACATTGTATTATTTTGAATAAATTATGTCCTTGTTCCAGAAATAGACACTACATTATTGGTATTACCCCAATAATTGGCAGTTGTCAATTTTTCGAAGACAGCGATCGCTATTTCAGTAGCAGTTGACGATTTTTTGATAACACGAAAGCGTTCGGCATAGTACTTACTAAAGTACTATTGTTGTTGATTTTCAATATAATCATGAAATCGATGGAAAGATAAACATTCAATCAATCGATTTATGATGTTACATATCTTTGATTTACCCGATCATATGTTCGTTGTTGTCACAGCTGATTTCAATCAGCTGTTTACATTCAGTATCAGTCACTGTCAGCAGGAGGTGTGTTTACCTTTAAGAGACATGATATATAAAATATCCCTATAGACCTATATTTTTTTAAAAACTAGACTAAATTTGCTACAAAATTGCTATTTTACTTTATCCATTTTCATTGGGGAACATTCTTTTTAAGGTATGGTCCCGTACATTTTTCAGTATGTAAACACAAACTTATACATACTTATAACAGTAAAGAAATATTAAGGGTAAATATTTTGACACAATACTTTTACCATGTTATTGCCTGCAATTTACTGAAGAAAAAAAAACCAATATATAACACTATGATATTTGATGAAACCTTTATTTTAAAAAATTAGAAAATGTAATTCCCTTATGCGACCTGCAAAAACAGCCTGCCATTTAAGGGGGAAAAATACATGACAGTTCCTGGGTTAAATGTTTAAAGAAAACCTTGCATAATCCTGGCCTGTCAGTTGTTCATATAAATATCAGCTGTTGCATTGCTGTCAACCTTATATTTATTAAAATTGCCCTAACTTACAATTGTGTGCCCAAGATAATGACTAATTAATATTAATTTTATTTTTTTTATATTTATTTATTCATGTCTTAGCATTTACAATATCTTTTTCTCAAACAGTTCACTTATTTATCCCTCCAGCTTAAAGCTAATTGAGAGATAGAAGAGATTAACAGCCAACAATAAAGTATTGTATGATTACTATACATTATATATAATAAGTTTTAATTTTTTATGATGTTTATATTACCATTAAATTTCTTCCTATTAATAATTTTTGTTTATTATTACAATCATATTCTTTTTCTGATCGTAACTTTGTTTATAGGTCAATCCATATGAAGTGGTCCAGCAGTGGTTGCTGCAACATTTTTATTATTTTTCATGTTTTTATATCTAAAAGTACCACTCATCAGAAGTACAAAAAGTATGTTATTTAGTTTTTAGCATTTTTATTTTACCGATGGCGGCCATTTTGGCTTCGGCAAAACCCCTCTTTTATTCATCCTACAACATTCAAACAAAAACCAATCTCTTCAGAAGAGTCTGAACTTTAATTAGAGTCCTTACAGGTATGTCCTTAAACTTAAGTATAAGGGCCCAAATATATCTCCAAAGTTTATCATGGATTTTTTCAAAAATCTATTTTCACATATTTATTTTTTCAAGAAGGCAACAGTTAATTTATTTGTAATTTTTTATGTGATAGGTATATCGAGGTGCTTCTAACTCACAAAGTTTAAAATTGTGGACTAGCATAGTTTTATAGAAAAACATTTTTGAAATCATGAAATTTCCAAATTTTTCAAAGTTCAAGGATTAATATTTTTTTGGGCATGAAAATAAAAATTTGAAATCTATCCCAGTTTTAGTACTAGAACAGAGGAACAACCTGCAAAAATTTGTTTTTGTGGACTTTATTATTTACCAAAATATAGAATGTAGAAAAGAGCCATAATTAAAAAAGAAAAAAAACCAATATAGCTTCAGATACTTACAATGCTAAACATAGCTAAATATTATGCTTTGATATGCCTGAAAATATATAAAACAATGACACACATAAAGTTATACCATTTATTAATATACAAACCTTTATTTTCATGACAGATGAGCATTGAGTAGATGCGAGATTTCATCACACAAGCATTGTGTGTTGTAACTTCTTGAATAAATAAATGCGTGAAAATTGATTTTTGAAAAAAATCCATGATAAACTTTGGAGATACATTTGGGCCCTTATACTTAAGTTTAAGGACATACCTGTAAGAACTTAAATTAAAGTTCAGACTCTCCTGAAAATATTGGTTTTTGTTTGAATGTTCTAGGATGAATAGGTAAGGGGTCATCGGTAAAATGAAAATGCTAAAAATTAAATAACATACTTTGTGTACTTCTGATGAGTGGTACTTTTAGACATACAAATTTGAAAAATAATAAAAATGTTGCAGCAACCACTGCTGGACCACTACATATGGATTGACCCATAAACAAAGTTACAATCAGAAAAAGAATATGATTGTAATATTAAACAAAAATTATTAATTGGAAGAAAATTACTGGTAATATAAACATCATAAAAAATTAAAACTTATTATATATAATGTATAGTAATCATACAATACTTTATTGTTGGCTGTTAATCTCTTCTATCTCTCAATAAGCTTTAAGCTGGAGGGATAAATAAGTGAACTGTTTAGAAAAAGATATTGTAAATCCTAAGACATGAATAAATAAATATAAAAAATAAATAAAATTAATATTAATTAGTCATTATCTTGGGCACACAATTGTAAGTCAGGGCAATTTTAATAAATATAACTTAAATTAAAGTTCAGACTCTTCTGAAGAGATTTGTTTTTGTTTGAATGTTCTAGAATGAATAGAAGAGATGTGTGCTTCTCCGCAATGTTTGAAATTCACTTAAAAGAGGCATTTTCCAAAGCCAAAATGGCCGCCATCGGTAAAATAAAAATTCTAAAAATTAAATAACATACTTTTTATACTTTTGTTGAGTGGTACTTTTAGGTATAAAAATATGAAAAATAACAAAAATGTTTAAGTAACCAATTAAATTATTTATGGACCACTTTATATGGATTGTCCCTTATGTTTTGTTGATGGGAGATATAAATAATTGAGAAAAAAGAAAAAACAGACATTTCAAAATATCAAAATCTAAAATAAGATATGTATCATATATAAATTAATGAAAGAAAACATTTAACTAATTGAACTAAATTTAAACATTTAACTAATTGATAGCTGGTACTCAATACTGCTAAGAAAAATTAAACTAATCTAAAGAAATAAGTGATTACCATTGGCACACAATTGTAGGTTAGGGCAGTTGTAATAAATATAAGTCTGAACAATAATGCAACAGCTGACAGATCAGTATTATGCAAGGTTTTCTTTCAAATAATTCCAATAATGTAGTATCTTTTTTGGGAGCAAGGGCATAAAGTATTCAAAATTATACAATGTTGTGAATACATCTACCGGTATCATAATTATTTACTTATTTATGGTGAACTAAGACAGTGCATTTTATTATTCAAAATGTATTTAATTATGAAACTATGTTGAAAAAGGAAATAACAAAGATTTAAAAATGAGTAGTATAATACAGGAAACCAGGTAAAAAATTAAGTTCGGATTAAATAGAAAGTAGATAAATTGTTTGAAACCTTTTGCACCTTTTAAAGAAGGTTTCAACATCAGAAATACACCAATTGTAAAGTTGAAGTTCAATTACATTGTAAACAAGTAAACAAAAACAATAAATAATTGAAATAAATCGAAAAAAATACACTACATATTTTAGTTAAAATTAATACCTAGTGGTTTTTTAAGATGCTTATTATAATCTTAACGCCAAAAATATTGTTAAACAAAATGGTGGATGGGAAATTATGCTTTTCCGCCATTATTTGTTACGAATAAAAGGTAGAACAAATATCTGTACAAAATTTTTTGTGTTTTTTAATCATATTTAGGTACTTATAAAAGCTGCTATTTTTTAAACTAATGGATCGCTGGCAAATCCGGAAAAATCAAGGTAGTGGATAAAGAATTATAATAATAGAAATTTATATTCAAAATAATTTCTAGGGGTTTCATATGTCGCTTATTGCGATTTCAGAAATAAAATAATACATCAAATCATTGGATATAAAATTGTGATTTTCCACCATTTTCATAAATTTGACACAAAAAGTTAAATATAAATGTGGAAAAAACTAACTTTTTTCATTAAGTTTATATGCTTGGATTAATAAAAGTTGCAAATAACGAATAGAGTGTGAAACTTTCGGAATATCAACATGGAGATTGCTGAGTCAAAGAAAATTGTAATTTAATCTAGTAATAATAGTTGTTAAGGGTTTTTTTGTACTAATATATTAGTTACAAACAAATATACAAGAAAGTGGTGAATGGAAAATATTGGTTTCTACATGAAAAAATAAACAAAATGGCTGCTCCTTATAACATTTTAAAAGTTATAGTTTGTTCTCGTACAACAGGTTGTGGAAATGCTTGCACTTGTAGAAGAAATAGCGTAGAATGTTCTACTTTACGCAAATGCTGTTTTGGGATAAACTGCACAAATTTTACACCCATACCTGATGAAAACAATGAAATTATTAATGAAACAACTCCAGTTAAACCAGAGAAAACGTCGACAGTGAAGTGAGTAAGTAACGATGTCGATGATCTAAACAACAATGAAATGATTTTGATTTGATTTTGGTTGCTTTGATGGAAAAGTATTTTTTAATAACTCAAGGTAAATAAATAATAATAGTAAAAAACTTTAATTTAAAGTCTAACAGTCTATTTGTATTTGAAAATGTTATGACACTTCACAGCTATACACTTCATATTTAAGCTATACACTACAAATTGTGATACTATATACAAAGGTATAGGCATATCAAAATTTGTTTCTTGTAAATTTTTGGGCAAACCAAGCCCTACAATTTTAGTTATTATAAATTTTCATTAAAAATCTTTTTAATTTTAAATTTTTTAATGAAAATTAGCTTTTTACTATCAGTTAAAATAGGACTAAGATTAGTTTCCGCTTGTAAATGTTGTGGGAGAGCGTTAAAATTTCATAGAGTAGTAAAGGGTTTGGGTTTTGAAAAAAGGTTCTATTGTGTTTTGGAATATGGAAGAAGTTTTTCTTACGGTACGTAAGCTACAGGTATCTTGTTAAGGAAAAGTTTTAATATTTTTCGAAAGGAAAGACAGTGTTTCTAAGATATAAATAGATGGAAATGTCAGTAGATTGCTTTATGCAAATACACCTCTGCATGAAATGTTATTTAGTATATTATACATTGTCCTAATACATTTTATTTTTTTTTAATGTGAATACCCTCTTTGTTTTAGGAGACTCTGCTACCCCATAGTATAAATAGAGCACTATGCAACCAAAATAACCAGTAATAAGAACTCTTAATTGCAAACTCTGCAAGTCTTCTTAGAATGAAAATATCACTATTAACCTTACTTGAAACTTTATCAATGAGAGCAGCAAAATTTAGTTATGAACTTTAATAAGGAAAACATACAGGAGTTATGAAATACACACATACAGTGGTTTTGACCAACCCGCCCACCCATAAACAAACAGTGGTTATTGACCCACCCATACACAAACAGTGGTTATTGACCCACCCATACACATACAGTGGTTATTGACCCACCCATACACATACAGTGGTTTTGACCAACCTGCCCACCCATACACAAACAGTGGTTATTGACCCACCCATACACATACAGTGGTTTTGACCAACCCGCCCACCCATAAACAAACAGTGGTTATTGACCCATCCATACACATACAGTGGTTTTGACCAACCCGCCCACCCATAAACAAACAGTGGTTATTGACCCACCCATACACAAACAGTGGTTATTGACCCACCCATACACATACAGTGGTTTTGACCAACCCGCCCACCCATACACAAACAGTGGTTATTGACCCACCCATACACATACAGTGGTTTTGACCAACCCGCCCACCCATAAACAAACAGTAGTTATTAACCCACCCATACACAAACAGTGGTTATTGACCCACCCATACACATACAGTGGTTTTGACCAACCCGCCCACCCATAAACATACAGTGGTTTTGACCAACCCGCCCACCCATACACAAACAGTGGTTATTGACCCACCCATACACATACAGTGGTTTTGACCAACCCGCCCACCCATAAACAAACAGTGGTTATTAACCCACCCATACACAAACAGTGGTTATTGACCCACCCATACACATTCAGTGGTTTTGACCCACTCATCAACCCCAACTTTTGTCTCGTCAAATTTGCGATGCCTTAGTAATTTGCATTGCATGCAATTGTAGATGCACCTCTCTCACTTGTCATTTGATATGAGTAATTGAATCTGTCTATTTTTTTTTTTTTTTTACTTGATTTATGCTTTGTCCCGCTTTAAACGTAACCAGCTTAACCTGCCGCCACATTAGGCCGGAATACCAAGGTTGTAATGTATTTTAGACAAATTAATCCAGGCAAAATCAAACAAAATGGATAAGCCCATCAAATTAGGTACAACCAATATTAAATCGACTGTCTGGATTTTGCCAATGACCTCGCAATTTTAACTAAACACGTCTCTACTGGTCAAAAACACATTATAATCCTGAAAGAAATAGCAAAAGAATTAGGTATACAAATTTAATTTGAAAAAAAAAACAGAATACATGCCTCAAATAAGCTCCAACATTTCTCAACACAAAATAAATAAAAAGTGTTTTTCAATTGAAATATCTTCAATTATAAAAGAATCTTCCAATCCACCCTCACACATAAATGAGCCTTTCCGAGAGTGAGAAACAAAACACCAATTCAGAGAGGAGGAATAACAAAACTTCATCGGAAAACAATTTTTTATTGCTAATGATGAGAAAAGAAACAACAATTTTGAAACAGAAAAAAGACCGCTTACATAAAACAAAAACTTTATTTAAGTTTACTTTTTTTAAGAAGATTACAAAAATCACAGAAGTAAATGATGATTAGACAAACATCATATAATATAATTGAATATAATTAAAATCAAACAAATGGGTGCAATCAATTTATACAAGGCCATAACTGTCTGCACTGCCTAAACAACTTTCTGCACCAATAGAGAGATCATGTAGAAAAATGCGGGTGTGTGACTGGAAAACTGCCTCTCCCCGTTTTGAAGAAAAACCAGAGCTAGGTTCATCTGAGCAAGTGCTTACTATGTAATAAAATTTAAAGATGTTTTACTATGACCTTGATACTGGACCTAGTAGAGAAGTTTTTATCCAGCTTAGAACAATAAATAAATGTCATTACAATGTTCACCCTATGTTTAATACAGATACCACAGAGTTCAAGTCATCCAAAACACAACATAAACCTCTCAATATTTATAGAAGTAATTTAGAAAGAAAGCGCCTCATATAAAAAATGACAAACTACATAAGGGCCATGGTTTTACAATTCCTCACCAATTATGTAAACGATTCCCTAATTATATAACAACTGATGCTGTTACTTGTTAAGTAATTACCCAATGAGTTGCAAGAGATATGTTAGGGTCATTTATGAGGGGTAAAGTTGATGCACAGGTGGGGCAGTAAAAATAGCAGTAAGGTACACTGCCAAGTAGTAGCGTCCCAATTTTATTCAAGCCATTCTTAAAATATTGTTTAATTTGCCATTACAGTAAAACCTCACTTACTCAACACTTTGTGGACCCAGAGGTTGTCGAGTTTGATCATTCTCGAGCTATCCTGATGATTGAAATGTTTAACAGGTTTTAATAAATGAACAACAATAGATTTGAATTATTTAAAGTAAATGATTTATTACATGCAGGATACAGAATATGTTTGAACAACTTTAATTTCCCCTGAGCATTGTTTTTCAAGTGTAAATTTCGCCCATGCACACATTATATTTTTTAATTATCATAACCTGGTAATTCATTAATTGATAATACAAAGCATTTGTTTAAAAAATATGTTTTTTAGGTAGTAAAGAAAAATACTAATTTAAAGTGATGATTATACGTAACACTTCTTAATATGATACAGATTTACAATGGTTTAGCTTATAAATTCGAAGTCCATATTCGACCATATCTTGACAATCGGCGTCTTATGAATAAAATAAAATAAAAATAGTAAAATACGTTGTAAACATATAATATTCAATCAATAAGTCAAGCAACTAAAATTAATTAACATTGAATAAAAAAGTAATCAGGAAGATATATATATACTTCATTCCAAATGTTAAAGATAACATTTATATGTTGATTTATTCCCACAAATGTACTGGTTAAAATTGGAATCAAAAACATATTTAAATAAAAATTTATTTTTTAATAATTTCCTTAAAGAAAATTAAAACATTTAACCCTCGACCTGGCGAAGTGCGCTTTTAGCGCACTGTTTATGTGTGTCGAAATGGCAGAGTGCGCTTTTAGCGCACTGTTGACACGTCCGCATATAACTGTCATTATAGTACGTATTTTTCACGCTACGACAAAGTTTTACATGCCTATGGATTCTACGTTAGTGGCCGGTTCCAACGATTTGCATCGATAGTCAATACATCGTTTATTTTGGTGACGTCATGTGATTGAAAGTGAAGCACAACGAAGAAGCCGTTCGATCTAGCCATCTTGTTTCATTTCACCGGTGCTCTGGTGTTGTTTTGTTTCACGGTATATCTTCACGTGTAATAGGCCCGTTAGGACAACAAATATTTTCAATTTATAGCTCTTATTTTTATCTAAATTTTGGTATAAGTATGAACTCTGTAGTGTATATAGTTTTTTTTAGGAAATTATTGAATATAACAGTATCCGCGATAACGAAATTTCTGATTTTTGTACTGTTTGCATTTATAAATTTCCAAAATTTATTTTTACCTATAAGATATATTCAATGTTTATATTTTCTGAAACTAGATAAAATTTATAAACTTTTGGCTATCTCACATTTCCTAATTTATTATCGCCACTATGTTTTCTAGGGGTACCCCCCGCCCTTTTCATGTTTTATAAAAAAAACTTTTGAAATGTAACAAGTCACAAAAAAAAACTAAAACAAAATTTTTTTTTCTTTTTATACTATTTGATAGTCTACTTCATTGTGATCATTTTGATACCAAACATAAGTATATTTACAGTATATAACTATTTTTTATGAATTTATTAAAAAAGGCTTACACACAGGCCTAAAATCACCCGCCAGTACAGACAAAATCAACTGCCAGGTCGAGGGTTAAGTAACAAAGCCTAAGTAAAATACGCCTTTTCAATAAGAAATAAAATAATTTAAGCTATAAAATACAACTGAGCATTAGGAAGACCCATATTTTGTAAATTAATAAAGTATATAGTTTATTTATTAGTTAATTTCAGGTTAATATTGTTAGGCTTAACTGGTTTATTACTAGTTTAGTACAAGGATTCTGAAATGACTATTTTCAATAAAGCAAAATACAGGTGTAAAATTATAAATAAACAATATCTAATGTAGACGTATACATAATTATATTTAATTACAAGACAAAAAGAAGACTGGTGTGTAATATATATAGCATTTTCTATCGCTTCCTCCCTTCCCAGTTTTATTTTTTCCACTGCTTATTATCAGTATCTATTGTTCAGGAACTTGGTGTCCTCAAGGCCATAAGGATTGCATACAAGTTCATTACTCGTAATAAGGTCTATGTCACTGCGGTAATAATTTGTATACATTTATGAAAACATATGTTTTCAACATTCTATCTTTTAATTTTTCTTTATTTTCACTTAACCGGTTTTGTATTTTATTCACTACATTTTTTTGTTACATTTGAATTAAGTCTTTTATATTGAGTTATACTTTTTTAGTTTCCAATTTTTACAATTTATTCAACTACAGTATAACATTTTTGAAGATGAGTAGCTCTGGATATATTTATGTAAAGAACTATTATTTAAATGGAAAAGATCTTAAAACCATATTATTTGATACAGAGCTTTGCACTCAAGAAGTCACTCTGCAATGGTTACACTGGTTTAATACTTTTGAATTTTAAATTTCAATTATTGAGGTTAAAGATGACAACAAACTTAAGCTTCTAGTAAACCACATATCAGCCAAAGTGTACGTACTCATTTGTGATAGCAATAACTATTGCTCGTCCATAGATACCCAAAAAAGTTTGTATGTTAAACGTACTATACTCATCAACGTTTTAGTACTAGAACTAAAGAACTAGGTAAGACTGTAGATCACAATTTACAATCACTAAAATTAGAAGTAAAGAATTTAATTTTAAAGCTGCAACCTCTGAACAAAATTGTGATGATTCTATTCATTACTGGTTTGAGCTCCTATACTATTTTAGAATTTGACTCTGACACTTGAAAATGCTTTTGACCATGCAAGAGCCTTGGAAGCAGCTCAACTGTATTCAGCCTCTTGTTCAACACAGTCTTCACAGTTCAATGCAGTTAGCTAAAATTCAGACAGAAAATGTTTCATTTTTGGAAGAACCCGGCAAGTCCTGCGCTGTTGATTATGCTACTTGCCTTTTGTAGAAAGCAAGGACACTCTCAAAAGTATGAAGATAAAAAAAGAACAGTTAGTTAGAGCCACAGAGCCAATGACTTCATCTTTATCTAAGAGAGTAACTAGTACAAGTAATCAATAACAAGACTGCTGATGCGCTAATCAACACTAGCAGCTCTGAAAGCTATATTTGTTAGAACACATAAGTTAAAATCAACCCATTCTCAAGGTAAAGTAAGTTTTACTTCTACTTATCACTCACTTACTATAAATAGTACTGCTAGTTATCTTTACAACTAGATAATCTATATTTATAAAAGAGGATGTTTGTATATATATATGTTTGAAGTTTATGCGCTGCCAAACCATCCAACCGATCGCCATGGAACTTTAGGATGTTGTCATGTATACTCCCCGAGATGGTTTCTGTGAAGTTTGATGCAGATCCGTCCACAGGGTCCCGCCCCACGGGCTCCTAAAGATCCCATGTTATTCAAATGGAGAATCTGAATTGTTTACAAAAAACATATGACTGTGTGGTTTAATGTAGTTTCACATGCCATAAGCAGATTGAAGTTCTCACAACAACAGTACTGTATATGTTTTGATTTATTGTAGTTCTACATTTCACCTTGAGAGTGTAGCACACACTACTTTTACTTGATCAGGTTATCTGTATTTGGTGTTAACCTTTTTTACTCGGTAATTAAAACATGTGGTGAAACATGAAAATAAAAAATAAATAATTATTTGTTTTGCAGTTTACTTTTTATGAAATGCCTCCTAAAAAATCTAATATTGGTAGAAGAAGCAAAAATGCTCGAATTCTTTCAGCTATTAGGTTCTAAATCAAACTCAATATTATGACCGGCGAAGCGGGCGGGTACAACTAGTTGTCTATAATTATGTCCAACTACAGTAGCCTATATACCATAAGAGAGATATGTGTACTTATATAATCCTTGGCCAGTATTCGAATTTTAGAGTTAAAGTATAAAGTTTCAAAACCCTCACTTAATATTTTTCTTATTCTGTCACCTGCCTCCAGATAAAACTAGGTACACACAGTACAGTTATGGCAGCGAAGCCTAAGTGATGAGTCTTTCAATAAATCAGAAATTATTCACCTTCTTTCAACAGGAGTTATGGAGCCTAGTTAATCATCGTTATAGAATTCCAATCTAGATTATTCGAAAACGAATCCACACAATTAGATACATATTCAGTACCTGATTTTGAAGTACTGGTAAACAAGATAGCTACTTTTTAATTCTTCAGTTCTATTGACTTGCTCAGCGCTTACCATTTTTTTACTTCACTTGCCAGTTGACATGGGCCTACAGGACTGTGCGTCAATTTTATTCAACGTGTGAAGTACCGACCGTTGGCTCAGTGGGGATTCGAACCTTGGACTTTCCACTGCGCAGTCCCAAGCCTTTGCCACTGAGCCACCACGCTGACAGTTAGATCACACAATTGAAACTGACAGCTACTTACTTTGATAACGTGACTACCACAAGTAAGTTGTAAGACACCAGAAGTATATAACCATAATTTAAAGAAATTTATGAGCTGTGCTGAAATACAGCTAAGTGTTGTTTCTCTCAAAACTAAATCAATATTCTTGGATATTCTAATAGTAATAATAATTTAAGACTCGATAAGAATGGGATCAAATCGATTCTAGAATACCCTGTGATGAATAATCTAACTTCACTTCGGCATGCTTTGGGAATACTTTCCCATTATTTATTCGACATGAATACCCAACATTAAGAAAAGGTTTATTCTTTAATTACAAGCAGAAAGTTTCCTCTCCATTGAAAACTGTAAAAGCTCTGTTTTTTTGTTGAAACAGATCCATCTGATCGTGCTATGGCTGCTACACTTTGTCAACTCAGTAAACCTGATGCGTTGGTTTTCTCCAGAAAGCTGACACGATGTGAACAAATGCACTCTACAGTTGGGAAAGATACCTACACTATTATTGAAGCACTAAAGAGTTGAAGACATTTATCAGTTCATAACAGTTTAAAAATCAATAGGATTCATGTTTGATATAAAATATCCAGGTAAAATTAACAATGATAAAATCGAGCAATTTATTGGTTGTAGAAAGGAATTTTATTAGGGGCCACAATTTAAGAGTACTAATCAATCAAAGAAAATATGCTATTTTAAACTGAATACTGCATCATGCATGTCATAAAAAAAATACATTATTAAGTTAGACATGAACAAGGGTTAAAAAATCAATCATTTTTTCTACAAGAAAATTTGTAAATAAACATAACTTGTTCTATTAAAATCTTTAAAAAAAAACTACTATTTTCTACAGGATCAACCTTCTTTCGTGCCATTTACTTCAGTATTCATCTCTGTTAGATAAACCCTTTAAAATGATGTACAACTTGATCTATGCTTAAGTTTAATATTTTTGTCAAACTCCTTGTGGACCATCCACCATTGGATGTTGAGTGTCACTAACTAGTCTAAAAAATTATCTTTTAGATCCAGCACGAATTTCCAAAGTTTACCTCTCCCAACTTAAGCCAAGAAAATAATATTTGCCATCTACAACAGGGTCTGCACTGTAACTTTTTAAAACTTCAAAAGAGCATCATTTTTTAAAGGTTGGAACTTCTGAGGTTGGATTTGCGGTACTCAATTCTCATAATATAGACCTTTAATTTGATGCATTACTCAACCTATGCTCTCATTTAAGATTCTCTTCTGACCCCTTATGTGCCATTCCCCTGATATATCAGAAATCTAATTGGTCTTTCAAAATGTATATTGTTAGGTGTAGCAATAATGTAGCAAGTGCTATTGCTTTATATGTAATCGTTCGGGAAATATTAAACCAGTTTGGGACTTAATAAATACGCAATATATTTATTTAGAAGACATGGTTTTTAGGTAATAACCGTTTTAGAATTCCGGTTGTAGCAATGTGGTTGTTGTTCGGACTATGCATGCTCTGAACCAGTATCTGTCGGCAAGCTACAGCCACTATTACAGATCCATTTGACAGTGTTTAAGGTTACTTTTGAGTGCTTAAAATGCCTCCACCAATTGAAAATGCTACTGACTATGAAGTACACGCTGTGATAGGTTTTCTTAATGCTGAAGGCATGAAAGCAACTGACATTCACTGTGAGATCTGCGACAATGACAATTTGACTTATCTTAAGTAAAGTAGGCCTAAATAGTAAATTATTCTAAAGTGAATTGGTATGTTCCTTCCATTTTACATTTTTGTCTACAAGAAGTGCTAAGTACACACTTTCTTTCCGCAAAGCTATTATATGCGCAATCAGACTCACCATAGTTAAAGTTATGAAATTTTATTTGTTCCTCTAAGGGAAAGTCTTAAAATTGAACAAATTAAATATTATTTCTGACATTCATACATAACTTATTGCATGAAAACCAAAGCGATACTTTTTACATTCAGATCTAACCTTCATTTCAACCATTTTTAAAATGCCTCACAATGACAAAAAATTTAGTTTAAAAATAGCCTACTAATTTAACTAAAAATATATATTATATGATAATGTGTCAGCTCTTTTTGACTGTTATAAACCACTTATATAGTATTTCTAAATTTGAGCTTTTTATAATGAGATACTACAAAACCTTCAATTAATTTTTAATTTAGTAATATATAAGATGCTGACTACACTGATAAAACATAAACCAGCCAAAATAATAATTTTTAAACACATAGTAAATAAATTAAGATACACTCAGAATTATAAGGTCGAATATATATATATATATATATATATATATATATATATATATATATATATATTAAGTAATATAAAGTTAAAAATTAGGGCTACTTACGTATTTTAGGATGTAATAAAATAAAAAAACTGAGTACCCTTATATTTTTTTTATTAAAACTCAATACACAACATCTTTCAACTTTTTGGTCATTTTCAAGTGTAAATCAAGTAATTAAATTAATTATATACCTAATTTAATTACTTGATTTACACTTGAAAATGACCAAAAAGTTGAAAAATGTTGTGTATTGAGTTTTAATAAAAAAAATATAAGGGTACTCAGTTTTTTAATTTTATTACATCCTAAAATATATATATATACAAACGATGGTAAAATATATAGTTTAAATGCAATATCAATAAAAATTGATTTTTAATTATATCAATATTAAATCTGTAGTTTTACCATAAAAAATACAATAATTGTCCTTCTTATATTGAATGGGTTTTAATAACAAGACGAAAATTTAAAATTCATGAGACTTGAATACATTCAAAGAAATATTTTTAAAAACATATCAAATAGATAAAAAAAATACTTTCAAAATATTGAAACTGGAAAACTATTGAGGAAGTGAGGAAGATGACATCATCTTTGAAGTCTGCTCCACAAAAAAACCCTTAGTTAGAAAGCAACAGATCCATTTGAAAGACTTAACATGATTTCAAGGTACCACTCACAGCATATATGTCATGAAACAGATATCTCATTACTGTAGTCGACAAGCATTCCAGATTTCCGTTTGCTATCTCATGCTGAGACATATCTTCTGCTTTAGTTATCAGAAGACTGATGCAAGTCGTTCAAATGTTTAGATTTTAGAACACCCTTCATTTATCCATTCAGACAGGGATACATTTTTTACGTCTGTCATGCTGAGGAATTTTCTTCATTATATAGGAGTGGCATCGAGTCGACTACATCTTACAGCTAATAAGGAAACGGACAAGTTGAAAGGTACAATGGTGTGTGTGTGTGCGTGTGCGTGTGTGTGTGTGTGTGTGTGTGTGTGTGTGTGTGTGTGTGTGTGTGTGTGTGTGTGTGTGTGTGTGTGTGTGTGTGTGTGGAAAACCATTACCTTAGCTCTCAGATCCAAACAATTACCAGCCAGTCACTAAGACAGTGTCCTTGGAGAATCTCTTCACCATCAGGTCCCTCTTTTTCTGAGCGACCAACTGTAATCCTCATGAAAGTATGTTCCAACATCAAAGAAGATCTCCAAAATCATGACTCTCTTCTATGAGAAGTTTTCATGAAGAATCATGTATGCCAGAGTAAGTAAATGTAACTCTTTGTTTAAAATGGTGACCTCACTGAAGCTAGAGGCAGAGTTATCCCAGAAGGCGAGCCGTGCTACAACTCATTTCGCCTGCCTTTTGTGTACTAACGTGCCTGCAAACACTGAATTCCCGGAAACTGAGGAGTGGGTCTAAAGGCAGTATTTACAGCGTTGTTTCATAGAATCCTTTTTCTCATTGTAGATTTATTTATTTGGGAGGTCTCTCTCTTTCCATACGGTCAAGTATTTGTCAGTTTATTAACACCGTTAGTTGTTAAAGTTAACTATGATTTTTATTGATTAGTGCAATTATGTTGACTGTTGAATACATTGAGTTAATTAATGATTAATTTACTTTACTAGTATTAAGTTTCTATTGAGTGTATAATAGTAGATATATTAATAATGATTATTAGGTATTATCATGCCAAAGTTAGATTGTAAAGGAACTGTTCTACACAGTCAAGGTAGGGAAATAGTTTTCAATGTGTATAATTATTTTTGTAATATTCAAGAAGGAAATAAATTAAAGTCAGTACTATAAAGTTGTTGAAGCCACTAAAGTTTCCAGGCGATCAGTAGAAAGAATTTTGAAACAAAGTTCCTCCGATGTAAAAATTACTCCACCAGCATTTTTTACGCCTAAAAAAAATGTGAATAGGAAAAAGCCAGTGTGGGATCTAGATTTGTTCGATTTGGAAGCCTTGAGGCATTTGATAAATAATTATCACATAACGCATAAATCATGTGTAACTGTACAAAAAATAATTATTGAAATTGAAAATTCAAATAATAATATTAGTTTTAAGGGAAGCGCAAGGTCTCTACGGAAAATTATGCATAAAATGGGATTTAAATGGAAGACAACTGAAGATAACAGAAAAATACCTGTGGAACGACATGATATCAAACTCCTAAGATTAAAATATCTTCAACAAATCACCCAATATACAGCAGAAGGTAGACCGATAACTTTTACAGATGAAACTTACATTCATAGCAAGCGTCCTGGACTTACACGAAGCAACTGTCCTGGATAGATTCACATAATTCTAATTTAGGTCTTAAAAACCCAGTATCAAAGGGATCCAGATTAACTATTCTCCATGCAGATTGGAACAAAGGATTTATTCAAAATGGTTTATTCATGTGGAAATCTGGATTAAAAACCGGTGACTACCATGACGAGATGAACAGCGAGAACTACATGAAATGACTTAAAGGAAAAGCGTATCCCCAACCTACCTCCAAGATCAGTTCTTGTATTGGACAATGCATCGTATCATAATACAGTAAGTGTCAGACAGCCTACAAGAAACACTGTTAAATCAGAAATGATTAACTGGTTAAATGAACTGAACATCAACTTTGACCCTAAATTAACAAAACCAGAACTTTATGAAATTATAAGAGTTCGAAAGGGAGAAGAGAAGCAATACAAAGTTGACGATCTATTGGCAGAACATGGCCACAGTGTTATGCGTTTGCTCCCATATCACCCGGAACTTAATGCAATTGAAAAAAATATGGGCTGCCGTGAAGGGAAAAGTAGCTGAGAAAAATACTACATTCAAAATTAATGACATTATTCACCTAGCCGCTGAGGATTTCAATGACATTTCTGAGGAACAGTGGGCCAAAGTATGTCGCATGTTACGAACCAGGAGGAAAAATACATTGAAGGAGAGCATATGTGGCATATTGGCATGGAACAGTTCATCATAAGACTTCATAGTGACACATTTTCTGATTCAGAAGAAGATGACGACGATGTCGATTGTGGAGTTAGTGAGCTTTCCGCAGAGTAACTGTAAGCAATTTAATTTAAAGAAACATTTTTCCTATAAACTATTTATTAGTAGGCCTACCTAGTTTAAGTAATTGTGTTTATAAAATAACAGTAGAATATTAAATTATATAACTGTGTAAACAATTATCATGCGGCACATCGAAAAAAAACATAAAAATACTTCATAATATTTTACAGTCAGTGGTTTTTGTTCATGATTTTTTTAAATTTAAAACTAAGATAAATATTTTTCAAACGATTTCACATAAATCATTTCAAATAATTGGCCATTTACATAATATTAGCTTTAGTAAGTAAGCAAATCTTAAGACCTGAGGCATTTATGGTTCCTGAGATATATTTTAAAAATACGAATTACTTTACTAACATACAGAGACACGGTTAAGGAAACAAGATAGCCCATACTGTTTAATAACAAGTTTTGTTTATTTTCATGTCTTGAACAAAATTCCAATGTTTGGCTACAGAATTTCCAAACTTCCTGTATATGTATACTGCACTGTGCGCGGCTAATGTTTCTAGGACAGTCTTTTGACCGAGCGAACGCAAAAGGCTAGTAGTGTTCGCCTTTGGGGTGCCTCTTGCTCTACCTATGTATGCTAGTGTATTTTACCTAATGGGAAAGAGACAATTTCTACAAGACATCTAGCTCCTTGTAGTAAGGAAGGCGATGTGATAATAGGGGAACATTTAGCAGAAGTATTGAACAAGGATATTTTAGAAAAATGGACAACTGAGGGTCCTTCAGCTCAAAGTTATGTAGGCCTATCTCCTGCGACAGATACTACTAAGAGTAACAAACATGTCCTGAGATTCTATGCCAAATCCTGGGGCTACTGACTTTCACCTTTGTCACCAGTCAGATATATCAAAAAATCCATCTACCTTAATGGTTATATTTTTATTAATTGGGGTTGAATTTGTAATTATGAAATCATATGTTTTCTATATTCTATCTTTTAATCTATAATAATAATTTTCACCCAACCTGTTTTGTATGAAATTTGCTACAAACTTTATTATAGTTGAATAAAACCTTTTGTTTTCAGGTATAATTCCTTAGTTTCCAATCATTACTACCACTTAATAATTGAGTGCAAAAAACACATTGTAGATGCGTTAACAATGTGTCTTTAGTTCATTAAAATATTGTTCATTTGCCGAAGTTAGGACTATTAAGTCCTCTCTTCCACCAAACTTAAGGGGTTCCTTGTCATTTAGACCCACCCGCACGGCCTTAAACGAACATTGGTATTGACCCATCCGCCCGCCCTTACACGAACATTGGTATTGACCCATCCGTCCGCCCATATACAAACGTTGGTTTTGACCCACCTGTACGCCCATATACGAACATTGGTATTGAATCTACCAAATAATTATGGTAGATAAATAATTATGGTGATGAACAGTACACAATAATTATTTACCTAAAAAGGAACATCATGCACAAAATATGTAGTTTTCGATAGAAAAATCAATTCATAAATAAATGGCCTACTTTGAATATATTCATAACAAATGTAGCCTACTTTGTAAACATTTACAAATATTTAACTGTTGTAGTTTTAGAGCTGCATATTGTTTCATTACATCTATCATTAATAAAAATAATTTATTAGAAATAGTACTAACATTTTTTTATTTTATGTACACAATCAAACGAAAAGAAGAACTTTGATTATGTTACTGTACAAGGTAACAATGATTAAATTCTGCTACAAAGGTTAAGCATTCAAATTCCGTGAGAACACAGGAGTGGTATACATTTTTACTATATTACAAAACTATTCCATTTTCACAAAACGTTGTAAAAACTACATGAAAGTATAAATAATTTTGAAGAAACTAATTTTTGGACAGTTGTGATTTGGAATACTCATACAGGATATATAATTTTTAAAGGCCCAACTAATGTCAGCACAGAAATTATGTGTGGCGAAGTTTGGAAGTTGTTTTCAAAAAAACTAAGAGGCCTTAAAAAACTCCCATCACATCATTGTTTTCCTTCTTTTGTTGTACTTTACACCATATCCATTTTTAAATTGTAATCATAATTGAAATAAAAAAGTAATTTAATCAAATTTAAATTGTATTACTCAAAAACCCATATGTCTTTTCTAATATGTCCACGGATTTTCAATTTATTTCCTAAAGCCATCAAGAGCTAATTTTCATTCAGTATTACAGAACATAACGCTAATCAGTATTAATACAGGCAGTTAAGTATTACAAATAAGTTTTAAGAGTGTACCAACCACCGTTATATTTTACGGGAGATAAGCGTACACGTTCTTCATTCAAAAACTCGACTTGTTGGAACATAACAGTCTTGTGATGGTTATCATGCCTTATCGCTTTTCTTATCCGAGAACGATTACAGTAGTTCAGTTGTGTCTGTTTATAGTGACCATCATGCCACAAAGAAGCACACACAACAGAATAGTATATTATTTTCAACATATTTTTGGAAAAGACCCAAACCCATTCATGTATCACATTTATATTTTAAAACACAGTTGAGAGAAATGGTTTCTAAAAGCGTTATAAATTTTCGAATTTTAACTTTTGAAAAAAAGTTTTTATCAATTTTCTTAAACATTTTCTTGGCTTCTAGAGGTCTTAAAATTAATTATTTGGTCACACTGTAATTCTTAAGAAATGCACATACATATAGTACACACAGCGATTTTAAATTTATTTATATCAGTTTAAAATCGCTTTAAGTTTATCAATTCAAAAATAGATTTAAATTAAAAAAATTACTAAATTTACAAATGCATATAACAGTAACTATACTTTTCATAAGAATTACAACTTGACCAAATAAATAATTTAACACCCCTAAAAGCCAAGCAAACGTTGATTCATTGGTAAGAACTATTTTCCTTGAAAAGGTAAAATTCTGAAATTTATAAAACGAAAACACTTCTGTCAACTGCATATTAAAATATAAGTACAATAAATTAAAGGGTTTTTTTTTTAATTATAAAATGTGAATTCGATGCACAGTGAAACCTAGTTCAAATTCCAGTACTTTTTTGTTCAAACTGGGATAAAAATGATTAAATCTTATAAAATTTTAAAATGTCATAACGTACTAGGAAAACTAGGAATCAAACTAAGAAAACTTTGATGTACGTTTTATAGGCCTCAGTTTGTTATTAAACAACCTTAAAACTCGGGTACACATGATTTCTGCACTGGCAGTAAGATAACATTTTCACCTAACACGTTTATTTATTATATACCGCCATACTCTATATTTCAATCGCACTAAGTTATTTAAAAACTTTGAATAAAAAATAATCACTCACATTCAACACACACTGTCACCAGACGTGCTACTCATATACAGTTACAGTCATAGGTCACCTGGTTTGTTTTAATCTGGTGCTCAAAAGGTATTGATTGCTAGTTTTTCATATGATATAATTTTAAGATTTTATTTGTACTAGATTATTTCTTTTAAATTTCCTCGGATTTCCACAAGCTAGGTAAAACTTCCCCTGAGCAATGCTCGCGAGTAGGACATATTTTGCACTCATTCTTACATGTATATAGTTATTGTATATTAACGAATCTCAATTCGACCCCAATCAGAGTCCTAACGATTTTTAAAGGGATCAGCTGATAACCATCAGCTGTTTTTTTGTTGTTGGTCATTTATTGACACTTTCTTAGGCCATAGTCGGGCTTAGTTTGTAACAATGATTATATTAGCTCATTAATACCCATTTCAAAATCCATATTCGTCCATGTTTTGACGATTGGTGTCTTTCAAAAAAATAAATATAATATTTCCATTTCCCAGTTAAGAAATTTTGAATTTTGTGTTGTAAGCAGTTTTTGAGGTACATTATTTACAAATATATCATTATGAAATATGTATCAATTAAAATACTGTAGATTACCTCAAAAACCACATACAATACATAAAATTCAATAGACATGTTTTATAAACTCTACAAAGTTCTAACATGTACTAAAATTTTGTCAAAAACATCCTTTACAAAGTA
Source organism: Stictocephala bisonia (assembly GCA_035578905.1). NCBI lineage: Eukaryota > Metazoa > Arthropoda > Insecta > Hemiptera > Membracidae > Stictocephala > Stictocephala bisonia. Next base: position 1,258,864 of record JAQJVL010000164.1, on the reverse strand, counting down.
AATGAATTTGGTGAGATTAAATTCAGGATACCTATATTGGATGTACCTATATTGGCCAAATTTTTTCAACTAAATACCTTTGCCCATATTTTGCTTTGTAGATGTAAGATGTACATAAATCAATTTTTCAAAGTTTAATTTAACTTACAAAAAATGTCGTAATTTCTGTTGTTTTTTATGCAGTGTGGAAGAACAGTTTAATCATTTTTTAACGATTATAGATAAAGCAATAAAACTTGGTACATTAATTCTACAGTACCTAGTAATCTAACTACTTCTTGATGTAACTCCCGTTTTTCTGTCATATCAGGGGGATGGCCCACAAGGAGTCAAAAGAAAATCTTACATGAGAGCATAGAACAAGTAGTAGGCCCTACATAAAATTAAAGGTCTATAGTAGTAGCACATAAACCCACAAATCCAACCTCAAAAAGTTCGTTCTTTAAAAAATTATGCTGGTTTTAAAGTTTTAAAAAGATGCAAGTCCTGTTTTAGTCGGTTTATTACTCTTTTCTTAGCTCAAGTTTGGAAATTTAAACTTTGTAAAGCTCTACTGGACTTAAGTAATAGTTTTTTAGGATAAATGGTAACTCTTCACTTTAAAATGGTGTACATCTTGACCTATGCTAGTTTTAATATTTTTGTCAAACTCCTTCTGGACAATCATCCATTGAAAGTGAAAAGTCACCAACTATCCTTAAAAACAATTTTTTAAGTTCAGTAGGAATTTAAAAAGTTTTACTTTCTAAACTTGAGCTAAGAAAAGAATAATTAACCGACTAAAACAGGACTTTTATTGAATCTTTTTAAAACTTTAAACTTTAAGAGCGATCTTTTTGAGGTCGGATTTGTGAGTTTATGTTCTACTACTATAGACCTTTAATTTAATGTACCTATACTCTCATTTTTAGAAATTTCTAATAAATTATAGCTGGTAATTATTTTAAGTATAGCCTATAATGAAATTATGAAAATACTTTCCTAAATGCTTGGAAAATTTAGATACTTTGAATAGGTCATTTTTAGTAGACCAGAGCAATACACCACCTATTCTCTCATCAAAAGTATTCCAAACTTGTGGTATAAATATGATCTAACAGAGTGCCTTAGTCATGAATATATTTTTCTAAAATGTAGTAGGCCTATCTGTTGAAATCGGATACCAACAACAAAATACCTATATATATATATTATAAGCGTGAATGTGTTTTCCCTCATTTGCTAATTTATTTCCTTTCATATATCCTTTTTGTTCTAAAATGTTATTAAGAAACTCAATCAGTAGTTAGTTTCAAAGAATAAGGTAGCAAAGATTGTTTCACATTGCGTTTCTAATAACTACTGGATACTAACCTGTACTCATTTGACATAATAACTAAGTACTATAATATATATACCATTAGAAGATACCATTAGAAGAAACCATACAAAATATCAAAAATAATCTGGCTAAATATAAAATGAAGAGTATACATAAAACAGTTAATAATATCAGAATTCAAACTAAACCAAAAGACTTGGACAACAATTTTTCAAACATACAAACAATCTAGCCATATGATCACCGCTATCTAGCATTGTGTGTGAAATTTTCCTTGGATCAATAAACGAAAAAATAGTAAAAATCATATGCCGGCATGACTAAAATGGACAATGATTTTGGTATGTAGGTGATGAATTCTACATATCATAAAGCAATGGACTTCATGTGACTTACTATAAATCAATCAGATCAATAGTAAACAACAATGCAGTATGGAAATAGAACAACGTTCAATACTTTATTTTTGTAGACCTAAACAAAGCATACAACCATAACGAAACTAATTATCACATAACATTTTCTGAAAACCAACTCAAACTGTTGTACAATATCACTAGCCAACACAAGATAGCTATGTACAACTTTCTAATGTACATAATGATTAGGCTAGCTTACCCACTAACGAAATCAGAAAAATTAAAGAGAAAAATAAACCCACAAATAGAGGTCAAAAACAGTCACAAATCAAGTACATCACACAACCTTGAAAATCAAGATATAAATTTGCGGGAAAAAATTTAATTCACATCACCATAATAACATTTCAACATTATTTTACATAAGTTGGAAATAAAACCTATGATAGTACCATAATTTTTATACCTCTTAAAACTTTACTTTTAAATTCAATTCCAGTTCTAAAAAAGGTAATGCACAGGAAAAAGAGAAGATAAAAAAACTGGAGTTAACAATATTAAAAGTAATGACCACATACTCTGTGAATACTACATAAGACTTAACAAAACAATTAGAAAATAGTGAATTCTACTGTTACATTAGAAAAAGTAAAACTATGTAAAAATGTAAAATCATATTAATTTTTTAACTGTTATATTCAAAGTTTTTAGTTAGAACCCTATTGGTTAAACATTTTTCTGACAAAAACAGGTTTTTTCATTGAACAATATTTTCTCTTGCAAACTTTTCAATCATTTTGTGAAAAAATAATCTGATTTTTTGTAGTTTGCAAGAAAGATCATATGTAGTCATGCAAATGTACAAATTAAAAAAAGAAAATGTATGATTAATTAATTTCATAATATGACCACTGGCTACAGAACAATAAGCGCTCACCATCGATAAATTTAATTATTATCAAGTGGTTATATTTAACAACAAAAAAACGACTATTTTTACACTAACTTTTCTAGTAGACCTGTAGACAATTATAAAATATTGAGTAATCAAACATTTATTGTTTAGATATAATCATTATTTATAAGTTTTTGACAGTATATTGAAAATCTGTCCACTCGAAAAAAGAAGTGCAAAACATTTTTAAATAGTAATTATTTTGTCTGTTTAGATTTGAGATGCCAGCATAACTTGTATGTACAAATTTAAAACAAACTTGAATGAATTAGTGTTGATAACCTGTGTAGTCTGGTAACTAACAGAGTTCGACTTATGCTCAGAAAGGGCCGTTTATTATAGCCTAGTAGCCAGGGCAACAAAGGGACCTACAGCTTAACATGGAATCCGAACCATGTAGGATTGGTCTAATTTTCAGCTAACTGACAAGTCTGATACTTAATTCTCCTCCCTAGATAAATCAACTGAACACTGACCACCATCCAAGATGAACACCACAGAGTAGTAATGCCAGTGCCGATGACAAACATTGAGCAGACAACCTGTTGGTATAAAATGAAACATTTACGCCATTGATTTTATACGCAGACATAGATTTCTCATCCAACATTAAATTGTGTGTCTCAACTTATATGTTTTGGAGTGCAGATGTGGAGTGCTAATGTAGTCCCATGTAAATATAATGCAGTTAAACCACCTGTGGTTGCAGACCTCACTATGTAACCAAATTACATACACATATATTCCTATAAGATATCTAATGGAGGTGTACATAATCAAAGCTACGCGACATTTTAAGCTACTTTTTGTGTAATCTAGCGTACACAACATTTTATCGGTAAGCAGCTGGGTTACAGAAAGAAATTAACAATTAATTAAGTCAGAAACAACAAAACTCTGCATTGAAAGCAGAAGTGATAACCACTCGGCTATCAAAAGGCTCATAAAAGATCTTTAAAAATGGGAATGGAGACACTGGTTTAGCTTTTCATGCCACAGCGAATTCTCATCAGCAAGATGTAAATATGCCTGGAGACAAACTGTTCTCACATACCACATACCATTGAGGATAAACATAAATTTATTTTGTTCAATAATTGATAACATAAACATAGAAATATTAGATAGGCCTAATTTGTCAAAAGATTTATTTTTAATTATTAAGGAGCATGTAAATTGTAGATAGTACCGGTAATATAAAAGATGTTTTACTGAAAATTGTTGACATATCGAATCAATATTCATTGATGGGGCTTATCATACCACACCCAACACAATGATAAATTAAATATACAACTTAAGACAAGAAGTTGAACTACCCCATAATGACGCCTGAGTATTATAAGATACACGCAATTTATACTTTCACTCTCTAACTTTCTATGAGCACCCTTGCAAACTTTATTTTATCATAGACCTAGATGTAGGCTGTCATAGATTGTTTACAGAAACAAAGTTTTCAATCTAGTCCCACCTAACCTCTACAGAAATTATGTTATCATACACTATTATATTTAAAAGAACTAAGATTTTTAAACAACGTCTAAGAATACCAACTATTATATATTTGATCTTACTGCCTTCTTATTGTTTCAAGGGTCTTGTTGATAAAGTATAAGCCTATTCAAAGTACCAAGTTACCTAGGCCAACTAACAATTCTCTATTTAGTTTGTAATACATGTAATAAACAACTTATTTCAATCAAAGTCCAGACTAATATTTAAACAGAAACATATTAACAAAATAGACTTGACTCATAGACTAATGTTAAGAAAAAATTAACTCGTTTCAACATTACCACAGCAAGAATTGATACTCCTAGTCTGGGTAGTTAATTTGAATAATTAATGTTAGTAATCAGACAAATGAATCCTACGCAATTATCTATGCCATAAACTCCATTGGTCTGAGGTAAAACATCCTTGGCACCAGGTCAAAGTAGCTCACAATGACAACTTCACCGTTTGATGTTTTGCCAAAAGCGTGAGATCCATCTACTTACAAAGTGAGACACCATAACATACTGAATAGGTTATTATGGTGTTAATTAGTATTGGAAAATAGACTGAATCGTTTCAAATGCAGGCCTATATATTTAAAGGTTTTGTCAAAACAATGTACTGTAACCTAATCTGTACATTTGCAAAATTCAGAAGTGCAGAGACCAAATTAGGTCCAACTAAATCGACAGCTTTCAGACTGAATGTAATCGTACCAGTTGGTTTATGCATTCATCTTTTCTGCATAATCAAGGGCCTATCAATTCTGATTACAACACTCAAACATATCTATGGAGGGACTAATTGAGGTTTTTTGACATATCAAACACTTATTAAAACACATTTATGGTATTTTAAAAATAGTAAAATTGGATCACTTACTCTTCGCTAAATCCATTGACGTGCAATATCCTCATCTGCTTGACAATTGTGCTTTTACCTGACTCTCCAGCACCTTCACAAACACACCAAAAACCCTGAATTAGAAACAAAATATGATAAATTATTAAAAGATAAATAAACACTGGTTGAACCTATTGACACAATATGGCTGACAGATAGACACTATTCCAGGGAAGGGCTACCGGATTATAGAATTTACCTAATAATAAGAGTCTGTGCGTTGCTCTGTACACTTGCTTATCCTTTTGTAATTGCTGATTTATCTTTTTGTTCGTTTCCTTTCCTTTTTTAGTTTCTTCTTGGTCCGCTTTTGAGCTCGCACTTCCAAAGCACCCCATGACATTAGGCCAGTTTATTATGGTAGGCAGGCAGCACAATTGAGACTCGCGCTGCCTTTCGTTTACAGCGAAATTCCCTATTTTGCAAGGGATTCAACACACGCACTTCACAGCACAACTAACTGAACGCATCGCACCACTTAACTAAACAATTAATAAAGTTATACGACCCGGTTTTCTTAAGTTTAATCATTTGCAAAAAAATTATACCCCACACGAAAAGGGCTGCACTTCACTACTGCCAGTGCCAGAGCCAGTACATAGGTGTGAAAGCATAGCATTGTGGGTAGAGCCACTGCTATGCATTTCGTGAGTTGTTTTGCAAACACCTCACTTCAAGATACACTCGTTATAAATTCAAGCACGTAACGTAGGCAGTACATTTTGCAGCTAACACTAGAATATTGATTACTTATCGCGTCGCACCAAACTAATCAAATGGTAATTGTTACAGGCATAAACAGAGAGGGTTAGTGTCGTCTGCTGCTGAAAGTTAGCTCGCGAAGGCTGTGGAGGATTCTTCAACATGATTGGCTGAAGAATATTTTCACTGTGTTTCTTATCGACCTCAGAAGGGCGCAGCACTAAGCAGGGCAAGGCAATCTCAAGGAAGCCAATAAAATGGAAAGGGAAAGTTATTCACCCTTGATTTATTTTTAAGAATCATGCATGATGTATTGCTTTAAATTATCACTTTAAATAATTTATATAATTACTATCAAAATAGGTAATTATGCCCTTTCTTGCCACCTCTAAAAAAACGATTTCATGTTGAAAAAGTGGTGAATTATGAGTTTATATCTCTTGAGGAGTTTGATTTCATCCGCGGAAAACTCGTTTTTACCGAAAAATCGAAAAACTAGTTTTTTACTGTAGTGAAAAAACCAACTTTTTAAAATTCGTTATTTTTCAACAACTTTTTTTTCATTTCTCGTGTTTTTATGCTGAACACAAATATATAACTGGTTTTGTAGTAAAATTATTTTTTCAGCTCGAAAAATGCATTTTTTTTACTGACAACCTAACTTATCCTAATTGTCTATTTTTTCAACAAAAATTCGTAATTTGCGTTAAATTCGAGTGTTTGGCATCCGTGACTGCCTACCGGCCGTCACTCCGGTGGGAATATAGGTGAATTCGGTTTTTGTGATTAATAGTTGTTGTATATAATGATCGCGTAATGGCCGCTAATCGCGATTAGCTGTGATAGTAGTTTTTCCGTTATATCTCGAGAAATATTTGTAATAGACCAAAATAGTTTTCAAATTTGTATTCAGCTCATAAAACACATCACAATAAAAAAAAGATCATTAAAATTAATGGAAATATGACAAGAATACTAAAAGTTAAATACGTTATTTCCGCGGAATAAAAAGCATATCTCGTGAAAATACAGCCAATTCTAGACCCATTATAGCCAATTCTAGATCCATTATAGAAGGTACAAATAATAAGGGATTTTGAAAAATTCCTCGTATTTCCGAAATGGCAGCCGTTTTAGTGCCAAAAAACTTTCAAAAACAGTGTTTTACAATTCAGGATGTAGCGGTTAAACGAATGGCCCTATTGGAGAACTAATAATATTTTCAGTAGCAGATTTGAGACAATCTAAATCTTCGTTCCTATGACTTTTTGCTCTATATCACTTCCCTTCATAGAATTTGATTTTAAATTTTTGTGTGTGAAACATAACAGCTACTTCACACACTGAAAGTAGTCTTAAATGCTTTTCTCGACAAAAAAACTAGTACATACTATAGAAAAAAAATATAATTTTGCAAGACAAATCTATAATTACAGCAATCTTCATATTACAAGGAACATGTTAACATGACGAGAACACTACTATAGTTTTTAAAACTATCTCAGATTTTATAAACTTTAAATTCTTTCTTTTCACTATGTAACATGTGTTAGGCTTCATTTAAATATCATATGATTTTGTATTGTTTATTTCAATTGTTTCTTTTCCCTATGTAACACGTGTTAGACTAAATTTATATTTAAATATCATATGTTTTTGTATTGTTCATAGTTAGAAATGTTTTGTTTACGTTCTCCGTGAAAGTAGTTAACGAGTTAAGTAATTTATTGTGAGTTCTTTTAAATCACATTACAGTTGACTCTTGATAATCCGACAGTCACGGGACCAGTAGGGTGTCGGATTACCAAAAACGTCGGATTACCAAATGTACCTCCCATCATGACTGAATTCGATGTTTAAACTTAAAACAATAACAAATACGATAGTTTTAAGCAATAGGTATGTACAGTACTGTATTAACAAACCTATTTCATACTGTTTGTGAATATTTATGTGCATAAAATAAATACGTACTGTATTGACCAAAGGTCTAGGTTAAAAATAAAGTACAGTAATTAATGCCGATAATTTTAAGAAATTGACAAACTGTATTTACTACATTAAAAGTACAGGATTGTATGTATTATAGCAAAGTTTGTACTGTACTTACACACATATGAACAGATTGCAAAACAGTAAATAAACTAAACATGAAAAAATCTGTCATTTTCTTCTGCTTCTTTGTACGCAAACCTTCGTTAATCGCTTTTTCTTGAATGTATTTCAAAACTAAAACGTTGTTGACGTCTAGGTCACGTTCCTCACACCAGCGAATCAAAGTGTTGGCAGCAGACAAAGCTTCATCACAGCTGATCACGGATTTTTCTCCGTCTCCACGGCCTCTTCAATTGTGTCGTTTTGTGTTATGATTTCTTGCAGAATCTCTTCATCTGTTTGTTCTGCACCCAGGTTATCGTCTAACACCCATCTTATTAGTTCTTCCGATAATTCTTGTTGGACGTTAGTTTGATTACAAAGTAAAATGGTTTCTTCCACTACACGATTGTTATCTTGGGTGTTGTCGTCATCTTCCCGTTGGTTTTCATCATCTTTATTTTGGAGGAGGGGGTTATGTGGCCAAAAATTTTTCCAGGATTTTATAAGTGTTGATGGCTGGTCTTGTTGCCACGCAAAAGCTGCATTAAAAATAGCGTCCTTAATGTCAAACTTTTTCAACAGTGTTGTAATGTCTGCATCTGGTTGGCAAACAATATCCATAAGTAGGCGTTTTTTGTAATGCGCCTTTAGAGTTTTGATAACATTCTGATCCATTGGCTGAATCAGAGCAGTTGTATTTTTCGGTAAATACATGACCTCGATGTATCCATCGGCTGTTTTTGCTTTTAATTCTTCTGATTTTGGATGCCCAGGAGCATTATCTAATAATAAAAGAGCCTTTAATGGCAGATTATTAGCCTTTAAATCCTGTTTTACTTCTTTGACAAAATGATTATTATACCAGTCTAGGAAGATTTCTTGGGTCACCCACGCTCGACCGCGTCGGACTACCGAGCGTGTCGGACTGATAAGTGTCGGACTACCGCGAGTCAACTGAACACAGTTTGTTATTCTCTTTTATAATATATTTTGCATTTTCTTACTTTTAAGATTCACTGTTAGTTTGGTTCACAAAGTGTAATGCAATTTTATAGATTTTACTATTTTTATGTATTTTTTCTTTTTCATTCCACGCCTTCACCCATTCAAGGATATTTATTTACTAGAACATACACAATGGAGGTTATACAAATTGATGGTGTCATGGTACCTCACCGTTTTGTGCATATTGAGGGAGACAGTGTGTGATTTTTTTCTTCAATATCTTACCTCATGTACAGTACTCTCTCTCATTCACATCAGGTTTGGGCAAGTGTCATTTGTAACAACTGGCAAAGGTAGTGGGTTGGTATTTATAGTTCACGTGCGGAATACCAGACTCATATGTCCCTCCATACCACTACTTGTAAAATTCATGCTGCTTCCGAAATATGTACTTGCCATCGTGTGGTGTACAGAGCCAGAAATGTGCTTACAAAGCCAGACAAATTTTTAAAAGGAATGCCCATTTACCGCCTATCATGTACTGGTCTGATGAGCCTACATCCGCTTTTAAACTTCCTCTAAATTTACACCATAGTGAGGCTAACATTTTGAAGCAGAGTGATCCAGCAGATGTACTAAGGGAGTGTAAGTTGGTTGTTTGCGATAAAGTCACCATGGCTCACAAGGGAGGGATGGAAGCATTGGACATCATGAATAGTAAATGCCTAATGAGCGGCATGGCCGTCTTATTAGCCAGGGACTTCAGGCAGACACTACTAGTTGTTTCTCAGGGAACACATGCTGATGTGGTCAGGGCCGCCCAGAGCCAGGCCGGGCCCCGGGGATGAGACCCGACCGGGCCCCCCCCCCCCCAAACCTAGTTGAACGAAAATTCCCGAAAATCTGCTAACTCATAAACTGGGATTTGCAATAGTAAACACTCATGTTATTGACACAGGAAGGAAGAACATTAAAACAGTTTTAACAATTAAACATAGCTTTTAATTATTTACAATAGAAATGTTAGTTACAACATAACTTTTCTTGCTTTCATATCCGCAAAGTTTTGGTTTACGTGGTCGAAATCAAGAGTTTTTGCAAGTTTTGACTCTATGCTTAACAGTCCCAAATCAGATAATCGTTGTTGACCCATAGTAGATCTTAAACAATTTTAAATTCGGCTCAAAACACTAAATGATCTCTCGGCCTGAGCAACGGATACTGGTAGGCAACAGAATATGCGAAGAACAATGCACACATTGGGGACACAACTTTCTGTGATCGTCTTCTCGTCCATTTCGTTATACTTCCATAAAAATGAAAATTTCATTGCTGTGAACCTCGTTTTCAGGTTGGCCACCAAAACATCAATTATTGTGTAAAAAACTTCTGTTTTGAAGCGTTCTTCCGGGGATAAAATCAACATTACATCTTCTGTAGCTGTTTCATCATGAAAAGTCTTCCTCTTTCTTGCACGGGAAGTGGGGAGTTCCAGTTCGATACCATAAGCTTCAGTACAACTCTCAGCAGCGCATACTCCACATAAGTTCAAACTGTGGCATCCACAGGGTGAGTACACAGCCAGGGAGTTTAATTTTAAAATATCAGCCTGAACACCCTTATACTTGCCACTCATATTACTGCCATTATCGAATCCTTGTCCTCTACAGTCATCTAAGGATATGTCATATTTTTTAAGAACTTCTTTGATTAGATTTGCGATTTCTTCTCCAGTTTTTTCATTGCAGTCGGAAAACTCCAAAAATCGTTCATGGAATTCATATTCTTTTACGTCTTCTTTGAAAATAACGTATCTAAATACAAAAGAGGTCTGTTCTACATGACTTGAGTCTGGTGTAGCGTCAACCATAATAGAATAGTATTTAGATCGCTTGAGTTCGCCCACAATAACTTTCCTTACATAATCAAGCACAACTTGCTATGAATTCGTTTTGAGTTCTCCAAGACAAATAATGCACTTGCATTCTCTTATACGATTCTTGAGATTGCTTAACCTGATCTAGATGCTTCGCTAAAATAGAGTCATAATGACCTAAAAGTTCTAGCACACCTAAAAAATTGCCGTTGTTTGCATGACCCACCTTTTGAGTTTCCCCTCTAAAAGAGAGACCTCGCTCACTTAAAAATAAAGTTACGTGAAGGAGTCTGTGTAAGATCTGTTTCCAGGTAGTGATTTCATTCTGCAATTGTTTTTCAATGCTACCAAATATAGTACCTCCTTTGTTAAGATTTAATTCCAGATCTTTCCATTTTAAGTAACATTCTTTATGGCTAAGGCTGTTTTGGTGCTCAGGAATCTTTTCTTTCTTCTCAGCGAGTTTCCGATCAGGTGGCGCGCCCGCTCCCGCTCCCACGCGCAATGTATTCCCGATATATTTTTATTAATTTTGTAACTTATACAAAGAAATAATTTCTTGCATATTGCCTTTTCCAAATGCATAATATTCCTTACAATAATTTCATAATTAAAACCGCAAGTAAATTCAATCTGTTGTAAAATATTTTAATAAAGGATTTTTGGAATTTCCTAAAAAAAAAAATTGCGGCCGGGCCCCGGGGATTTTGCCCCCCCTGCCCCCCCCTCTGGTCGGGCCTGGATGTGGTGAAGGCCTGCCTTAAGTCATCCTACTTACAGCCTAAGATTGAAGTGCGATCCTTGCGAGTCAACTGAAAGGTGATCTAGATGCAGAGGAGTTTGCCAACTTACTTCTTCAAATAGGAGATGGAAATCTACATGAAGAAGATGGGTTGGTAAGCATTCAAAATACCCATGTACTGTGTCAAAGATATGAACAGTTTATGTGATAAAATTTAACTGGATGTGTAAATACGGAGAACCAGACGTGGCTTAAAGAAAGAGCAGTCCTCACACCGAAAAACTACACAGCAGCAAGTATGTTATGATTTGTTATGAACCAACTTCTTCTGAGATGGTGATTTATCAATCTATTTACTCCGTTGTAGAGTTATGCGATGCAGTCTACTATCCTGTAGAGTTTCTTAACACCTTAAACCCTCCTGTCATTCCACCTCACAATCTCTGTTTAAAATATATATCTCCAACAATGCTTTTGTGCAATTTGATTCCTCCAAAACTTTGTAATAGCACACAAGTGCAGGTAAACTCCTTGCACAGAAACTTTATTAAAGCAACCATATTTATAGGTTGTGGTGAAGGAGAAACAGTTTTTCTACCTACAATACCTCTGATTCCATCTGACTACCTCTTCCAATTTAAGCGGCTGCAGTTTCCCGTCAAAGTTAGCTTTGCTATGGCGATAAATAAAGGGCAAGGACAATCTTTGTTTAGTTTATTTAGCTATATTTTTACTTTGAGGCCATAATCTCAGTTTATTATTGTTGAGTTTCCATTTCTGTTTGTCTGTTGAAACACTTGAAACTCATATAGTTTATGCTGTGTAACTGTTATTGTTAAAAATGATTTGTTGGAATCTATATTATTGTTATAAATGTTAATAAATTTACTGTTATCATTTTTATTTGTAATTGCTTTTAGTTTGGGTCATAAAAATGTTTTTTTTAATACATTACTGTAGATCACAATAATCTAGCTCTATATTATTATTTTATATACACATGTCTACTAATTTTTCAGTCTTTGGTAAAATGGTGTACTGCAGTTTAAAAATTAAATAAACCATAAGAAAGCGTAGATAACTATCCCGTAGCGAAGTAAGGGTAGTCGTCTAGGGCTAGTATCTGTATAATAATAAGAGAAAATGTGATTCTAAAAGAAAAATGATAAAGTATAAAAATGTAAGCATATCCCAAAATAGAATTTCATCAAAAGATTATAAGTTTTAATCTATACACATATGTTCATATACATGTGTACACATTTGAAATAGGGGGAGGAGGGGTTACAAAGACAAAACAGTTGTTTTGAAAAACTTACAAATAGAATCCAGAAACTGTTTTAAAATATTAGTTGATATAAAACATAAGTAACTATTTTACCGTAAATATTTAGCCTTTACTGAACAACAATCAAGGGATGGTTAAGGAAGATTTTTATCCAAAGTGAAGACAAAGATAACAATTGGTGAAACCTAGCAACTGTTTAATCCAAACATTATTGTACAATTTTATTGTGAATAGAATAAAACTCTTTTTTGATATAGTATAATACAGTATTTATTAAACTTCTTTAATACAATTTTAGTCGGTTGATCAGTAGGATAAATGGAATTTTTAGAGACATAAATAAATTAGACTGTGTAAAGACCTTAATTTATTTTTATTTTATGTGATTTGTTTTTAAAACGCTATTTGTCAAGATATGGGCAAAAATGAGTTTCAAATGAGTGTAAGTTAGATGAGCCAATATGATCACTGTTACAACCTAAGGCCAACTATTCTCTAAAAAGTGTCCTTATTTTAATAGCCCGATGAAAAAAGAACAGCCGGTGGTTATCAGCTGATCTCTTTCAAAATATGTTAGAACTGATTAGGATCAAACTGAGTACCTATATATTATGAAGCTGCACTTTAACCAGTGAAACTAAGCCAAATTACATTATATAAGCAAAGAAAGATTTTAGTTTCTTCACCTATTCTATGATAAAATAATAATACGTTTTATCTAGCCGAGTGCCAGATTTGTTTTGCCTCTAATAAATAGTAATTGAGTAGATTACTGGGTAACATTCATTCAGAAGTGTATAAACAATAGAATGAAAACTAAACAATTCAATTATTTTCTTTCCAGAAAAGTATTTTTTATTGGAGTTAAAATATGATGATGAGACTACTTTCAGACTAAATTTTCAAACCTTTTCTGAGGAAACCAAGCTTCTTTTAGGGGATATTCTAGAACTCCCTAAAGTTCCTTTTTCTGTTGGTTTGGAAACATTTATAATTTCTTCTTGATCAAACATTTAATTTTAACTTCTGTAACTATCTTTCTTACTTACACTGTGAATGGTTTGTTTTACTTAGAAACACTACTTATGGCTTAGTTTTACTAAATATGGTGAAAATAAATCAATTGAAATATTACTAAAATGAATCATACATTAAAATTAATTACCATTCCATCAACATTCTCACATACACTGGTGCCATACACATTGTATTCCAGACATAGCCTACATTACATTGAAGTAAAGAGTTAACAAATCTGCAAGATGTAAAATAGTACAGAGCTGTGATTGTTGCTACTAACTCTTTTTGCTTTTGCTAGAAATCAAGTAACTGCTTGACAATGGTCAAGACTGTTTGGCAAAAAGTGAATTTCTTGCAATAAAGTAGAAATAAGAAATGAACTGAAACTATGGTAAAATATGTTTGCATCAGTAGAACTTTTATGAATATATATATATATATATATATATATATATATATATATATATATATATATATATATATATATATATATATATATATATATATATAATTTAATTAAAAAAAATAATAAGACTACTTTCATCAACTTCCTAATCCCTGAGAAGAATGGGAGGGATTACAGGTTTTGTAAATATTAGTAGGGGGTTTGCAAGTAATAATATCTTCTGAAAATGTTATTTTCGTTTTTTCTTCACTGATTGAACCATTTATTCTTGCTTAACCTAATAGGATAGTGGATGATACATTTTACTCGTTTTATATTCTGAGTAACGGGAGACCCAGCTTCGCTCAGTTGAATTTTGCAAACTGAAGAGGCAGCATCCATATCTCCCAGAGGATCGTTTGTTGTTGTTCTACCTTGTAGGTTATTAATAAACTTTGTTTCAGAGGTCTTCCACGTTTACCTTAAGCCCCTTTGTGAAACTTGGCCTATGGTTTCATGGGAGAGCTCTGCCTACGGCCTCGCCAAGACGCTCTGCTACAGGCCCCTTTGTGGAACTCGGCCTACGACCTCAAGAGGACAGGTTCGGCCTGCGGCCTGACCAAGGCACTCTGTTACACAGTCCTATTTGTGGATCTCGGCATGTCGCCTCATGAGGAAGATCGGTCTATCAGCCACCAGGATTCTTAAGCAGTATGACCATGAATTTTGGGTTTTTGGGCAGTGGAGCTCATAAACTTAGTCTTTTCTAAAATCTGATGGTATATTTAGTAATTAAGAGAAGAATACCTTTAATTTGATACCCTACTGGGGTATATTAGTTCAACATTACCCAATTTTATGAGTTCAGCATATTTTTTATTTGGGGGAGGGGGGAAGCCCTTAAATGTTGTTTCTTCATAAATGTAATGGTATAATGTGATTTAGGAGATACCTCACTTTCTGCTAAAAGTTGATAATGGTTTCAAGTCGATAACACAGGATGTCTAGGAGCCTCTGAGGCAGAAATCAGAGTTTTCCCAGAGTTGCAACTAGTTCCAATCGATTTCTCGAGGTCAGAAACTCCTAAAATAAAGTCGTTGGAACAAAAAAATTTGTCCGGACACGGCTTATTTAGATAATAAGATTAAATAGTACAAAAATTGGTAGAAAACAGAACAACTTGTATTGAAGAAGATAATTCATTAAAAATATCAATACATGAAAAAGCATAAGTAAATTTAAAAAATAACAGATAAATCCTTAATGGTAAAGTCTCACGGACAAATTTATTTATTTTATTTTTATATATTCTTAAGACGTCGATTGTCAAGAGATGGGCAAACTTGCAATTCGAATGAGTGTGATGGGTAAAGATGAGGAAATGTAGACATTGTTACAAAATAAGGTCGACTATTCCTTAGAAAGTGTCATTAATTAATAGCCCAATGACAAATCAACAGCCAGTGGTTCTGATCCATTTCAAAATTTGTTGATTCCTATTAGGATCGAGCTGAGAACCTTTAGATTACGAAGCTGAACTTTACCCAACTAAGCTACCGCACTCTTACCATTCAGTATTTGATTCTATCGAAATATATTTTATCAGAATACCATATGTCACTGTTCTCCTGGAACATTCAGGACAGTGAACATCATCTCGGTTTCCATCCAACTGTTGGTCTTCGTAATTTACAAATTCTTGGTGTATTACTGGTAATAATTGATGAAGATAAATGTTTATTTGGGGTGATTTATTTATTTATTTTTATCTTTGGACCTTGAATACTGAGTTACAACTGAGGGTATATGTTATGGTTTTCAGTCCATCATGTTTCCCAACTGGTTTCGGCCTGCATTAAATTTGTTGGTAACCACCAAGACCCGCGTGTACAAGAGAAGAATAAGGCCACCCATTTATCACTTTTCATCTAAATTCTTTTTATATACCTGATTCTAACAACATGTCTAATTGCCTAACTGAATGTGGCAATTGTAATCAACCATAATCAGTTTTTCTAAGCCTATCTGTAGAGTGTGATACACAATAATCAATCATGGTTTTCCTCCGGGCTTGCTAGAAATAACAAAAGAATGGGTCATTTCTTTCTATTCTAAAGCCATCTAAATCTACTTGGATTCAGACTCCCAGCAGTTACAACCGTTCCAGTCAGACAATTCTTCAAGGGCGTTAGGATCCTGATACGACCGATCTGTCTATTATATATATTTCTCTAGCTGTAAGTTTTATAAAATATTTAGTAGTATTTTTGTGAGCTCTTCTTTATAGTCTACTTATGACTCTCAAAATCAATGCTCATTTAATAACTTAATATAACCGAGTTACAAAAGTAGTTTTTTTTATCACTTACCACTGAAATTGTCTTATTTATTGAACTGAGCCTACTCCATAAGAACACTTAAAACACAAGTTATAGTTCAGAAGATACTGAGTGAAATATTGATGTTTGAGTTGGTTTTTATTCTGAGGGATACATTAGGTCTGATTTCAATGATTCTTACTCTGTACATCCTTTGATCACAGTCTGTTGAGCCAGACTTCCTCCTGCCTTTGCCATTGAAGTACATCTAAGATGGTGGAGCTTCCATAAAAAAACTTTGCTGCATTTTGATAACTTTGCTTTACAGAAAATATTAGATGGAAACCAGCTGGGAACTTCTTGGTTGACAGTTCATTTTTTTCTGTTTTTATGGTGGCCATGGTACAGAAAGTGAATACAGTAGTAAGAAATGTAAGGTATTAAGTTTAATCATTCATTCGAACCAAGCTTTCTTCAAGCAATTTTTGTAAGTACAATATCTTTCAAAATTGTGACCCATGAAATAAGCACTCAATTGACATTTATTTTAAATTTGTTTTCCATTCCTTATTTCACTAAGGAATAAAGAGGTTTTCTCAACAGTTTTCTGAAAATTCTTAATTATCCGAATACAGTACATTTTCAATACCGCATTTTCAAATCTTAAATTCTTTTAACATTATGGAAAGGGCTACTGAATTTTTGTAGCACCTAATATGTATATTAAAATGCTTTATAAAAACATAATGAAATATAACTTGACAAAAATAAAATCAAGTATATGTGCAGTGGTATTGACTCAACCATATACACAAAATGGTATTGACCCACCCGTTCACCCATACAGGTAAAATATTGTTGACTCATCCACCCACCCATACAAGTAAAATGATATTGATTAGGCAATTGTGAATGTCCTTATTTGTAGGTGTATTACTGGATGCAAAGGTTAATCAATACCACTGAAGTATATAGGTGGATGAGAGTATCAATACCATTTTACATGTATGGGCGGGTGGGTCACCATATGTATCCTAATGTTGTGGACATGGGATACCCAATATGGAAAAGCTCTGCTCCTTTCTCTGTGCGGCGGAGTTTGGTAGGCACTTTTGGTTGTGCTGCTAATCCAGAAGTTTCTAGATGGTGGATAATTTATGACAGTTAATTGGCCTCTATGTGGAGCTTGAAGATTCTATCATGGGGTCTCGGCCATTCTAGTTTTCATCTCTGGAGCCATCTGGATTGTGGTGGCACCTTCAGCTGAATAGTAAGTGTTACAGTCCTCGGTCTACATAGTGGAAATGATATAAAAGAGATAAGTGATAATCAGTGACTGTTCATGAAGAATGGCAGATATTGAAAAAACATAAGCTGTAAATAAGAGTGGTTTATTCTCACCGTATTGCTACCAATGCTAATAGAGAATTTTCTAAAATAGTGTTAGTTAATATATGTTTGTAAATATCTTGTTTTGTATAATTTAATTAATGTGTGCTTTTGTGTGAGAATATGAAGCACTTAATAGCCACAGATTGAAATCACCTCATTATTTAGGACATTGTAGGAGTGTAACAGTAATTTAATTTGATAAGTTGATGTATTTGATATCTTGTTTTATGCCAAACCCACAAATCACTTTGATGTCTTCAAATGATTTAGAAGCCCATGGTAGACAGATTTAGTTTCACACCATACTCTCTTTATAAACAACTTACTAAAATGCTAAACTTACAAAGAAAATGGTCCTAACATGAATGACTTCCAAGTACTGTAAGTAAACGCAACAAACTTGCTAATTCTGCATTAAAATTCTGTGATTCAGCAAATCACAGAATAATAGAGGGTGGGTATTATTCAGTGGCAAAAGTCATACCTCTAAGATAAGATATTTAATGTGCGATTTGGTGATACGTTTACGTACTGTTTTGACAGTCCAGCTGATCCTGAGGCCTTCAACACGACCACCCATACACGTACAGTAGTGTTGATCCACCCGCCCAACCGTACACGTACAGTGGTGTTGACCCACCCACCCATACACGTACAGTTGTATTGACTTACCCACCCATCCATACACGTACAGTGGTGTTGACCCACCCACCCAGTTATACACATACAGTGGTGTTCACACACCCAGCCACCCATACACGCACAGAGGTATTGCATATGAAAAGAATTATTGGTTATGTTTAACAATACCCACCCACCCTCCCATACACATACAGTGGTATTGCCCACCCACCCTCGCATACACATATGGTAGAACTCAAACCTAAAATAATTTTACAATTTTAAACTACATTAACAGTTGAAAATGGTAACACAATTCATGTTTCAATCTCACTGAATCTTAAATATGTTTTATAAATATATATAATATAATAAATATTACTTATGCACTGCACTTACACTAATACTCTAAACGAACATATTTTAATGTAACATGTGATTTTGAATTTAATTTATTTAATTTATGTGTATAGTAGGTATTCAAGATGTAATATAGTAAATTTAGTGTTAATTGTATTGTAAGATATTAAATTGGAAAGACAACAGGTTGTGTGATGGGGCAGTGTCGGCTACGGATCGTGCGTCATGTAACTCGTAAACGAACAAACTTGCGAAGTTTGTTAGTAGGCTGATGATGAACAACTGACATTAAAATCAAGAAAAGAAATAGGCAGGATTCCAAAATATAAACCTGTTTGTTGCATGAAAAATTCAATTGTTCATTTCAATTTGACAGTGCATCTGGGGCCGGCACGTACCAACTTTCTCTTTCATTGTACTGCCAAACCAGTTATAACATTGTAGTGCCGCCCTAAACCACCACAATTACTTTGATAATTTTTAAATAGAGTTATTTATTAAATGTTATAATGGACCTCACCGACAAGTTACACCAAACTTGGTGAGGCCAACGCTGTAAAAATAAATGTATTAATAAATAAATAAATAAATAAAATAAAAACTGTATTTGAAAGGGTGTATTAAAGAATTTAGGAAGCACATTTTTTAAATCTTTTGGTTAGGGGTATCTCGTTGGTTGACAAATTGTTGGTTAGGATTTAAAATGATGTAATACATTTATTTTTGGTTGCTTTTTTTAAAGGATGGCTTTGAAACGTTAGCGATCGATCCAGCTATCTAGTCCCTGGTACTGTGGATGATCATTGTGATAGTTTTACACCAATTAGAAGTATGTTCAATTTTCGATTAACCAGTCAGTGACTTAGATGCAAGCGGGCTACTTCAGTTTTTAATAGGTTAAGATTTAATATCCAGGTTCTAAAATATTCTTCAAGGATTGCAAGGGCACTTGTGAGTGTTTCTTCAGTAGCTATGAAGTCCTTGTGTTGGTAAGCTTAAGCAATATCATCTGCATATATAAATTTTCTAAACTTTGTGATTGGGATTTCAGCAGTATACATGTTGAACAAAATTGGAGCTAATCAATACTTCACTTGTGATAACTTCACTTCCTTGGCTCCCAGTGCTGTGTAATATATCTTCTCCAGAGATGAGACTTCAGGAGGCACTACTTAACGGATTCAATAAGATCTTGAATGATCCGTACCTTCCTATTACACAGAATCTCCCACATCAAAATGGTCGCTTAAATCTCGAAACCAAGTTCCACGTACTGTACTCTAGTAGAGCAGATCAAATTTCTCGTCCAATACTATCAGATTGACTCTGGCATTCAGCAAACCATTCAAGAAAGCAAGCACAAAAAACAAACTAAATCATGGATCTGTCAAAGTTTCATAAAACCCAGCATGTAACTGAGGAAACTATCCAAACAATAGATTACATAGTTACAGAGTGGCCTGTGAGCTCTTTAATAGAGGGATTAGCTAGCATAAATAGAATCAGTGAGGCAGATTTAAATGGCCTGATATATTGAATTTAGCTTGATGAGAAGCGATCACTTTATATTTTTGTTAATGTATAAAGTGACTTTTCAATCTTGTTCCAAATATATATGAACAAGATTTTTTTAAAATTAATAATGGGTAGCTGACAACAAACCATATTATATATATATATATATATATATATATATATATATATATATATATATATATATATATATATATATATATATATGGTTATATATATAACAAACCATATATATATATGGTTTGTTGTCATCTACCATCAATTAATGAAAAAAAGCTTGTCCTCAAAAATATTTATTTTGACACACTGCGTTGTTCCCCATACGAGTGGGCATCCCTGTTAAAAGTTATTCTATTAAATTTGTCATAACCTACACCATCAAATATAAAAATTGAAAATAAATTTATAATATACATTTGGAGGAAAAGTACCAGAACAGATCAATAATTTTTACACGATTTTCACACAGATAAAACAATAAGACTTGGTACATCATTACTTCACTTATTAATCTACTTTTTGAAGTAACTGTAATTTTTTTGTCATATCAGGGGAATGGCTCAGGGAGTGAAAAGAAAATCTTAAATGAGAGCATAGGTGAATAGTACATTACATTAACGTTCTTTAGTAGTAGAACATAAACCTACTAATCCAAACTCAAAAGGATGCCTTTTTAAAAAATGACGCTGGTTTAAAGTTTTAAAAATGTACAATGAAGGTACTGTTTTGGATGGTTTCAAATTCTTGAAAGTAGGCATTCAACAAACCATTCAAAAAAGTGAGCACGAAAAACAAAACAAATCATGGATTTGTCAAGGTTTCATAAAACCCAACATATGCCTGACACAACTTCAAGTGCGGATCCAGAGAAAAGAGTGCCCCCCCCTCCCACGAGGAAAAAATTAAACATTTGTTTTGGTATGCCATATAATATTATATGCCTAATGTAAGATATTCTGCCGGTGAATAAAAAGTAAACTACTCAGCTATACTGCACGTGTTTGGTTTTTACATAGTTATTGTTTCCTTGAGTAGAAGGTGGTTCATCTCAGAGCATGTGTTACAAACGGGCATGAAAGTGGTGAGTAGTGCGGAATGGTTTATGATGCACGTACATGCCCATACCCTAATCGCCAAGTCGTGACGCAAGTACCATCGATTTATACCCACTCCAGTCGGCATTCGTCAGAAAAATTTATCCATTGAATCTCCTCGATAGATTCCGAGATTCGTTGCTTATGTGCGTTATTGTCCACACTGGATTGTAGTGTTTCAAGTTCGACTAGATGTAAATGAGTTTGAAGTGTTTCAGTTTTTGTACAATATGGATCATTTCTTGATTGTAAAAAAACAATAATTAGAAAGTGAAATTCCTTCTTAAAATGTTGAGGTTTCTACATAAAAAGATGAAGTTACAAATACTCCTCAGCCATTATCTTCTTACCAACAATATGTAAGTGCCGTTGTACCCCTCGTGATTAACGTATGTAGCCCCCTATAATTAACTTAGGTAGTTGACCCTCATAAACTTAGGTAATCCCCCGTGATCATCTAGGGTAGCCCCTGTGACATACTTAGGCAGCCCCTCATTATGGTCTTAGGTAGCCCCCTGTGATCAACTAGCGTAACCGCAGTAATTAACTTAAATAGCTAACCATGATCAACTTAGGTAGCCAACCATGATCAACTTAGGTAGCCACCTCTGATCATCTTTGGTAACCTCTTATGATGAATTAAGAAAGCCCCC
Source organism: Stictocephala bisonia (assembly GCA_035578905.1). NCBI lineage: Eukaryota > Metazoa > Arthropoda > Insecta > Hemiptera > Membracidae > Stictocephala > Stictocephala bisonia. Next base: position 1,236,800 of record JAQJVL010000164.1, on the reverse strand, counting down.
TGAGATCAACTTGGGTAGCCACCCATTATCTATTTAGATAGTCCTTGTGATCAACGTAGGTAGATATTGTGAACAACTTCGGTAGCCTGTCAGTGAACAAGTTGGGTAATCACCCGTGATCTTCTTGGGTACCCCTCAAGGTCAACTTGGGTAGCCCTCCTTGATGAACTTGGGTAGCCCCATGTTCATTGTAGGTAGCACTCGTGATCAACTTGGGTAGCCCTATGATCTACTTGAATAGCTCCTCGTGACTAACTTACATGGCTAACAACAGTGATTAGCTTGGGTAGCATCCGTGATCATCGTAGGTAGCATCTGTGAGCAATTTGGGTAGCTAACCCTGACCATGTTGGGTAAATATTAATGCTTCAACTTATTGGGGGTTTGGGAGCGAAGCTCCCAATGAGCTAAGCGAGTATGTCTAATATGTGTGACTATATTATGTATAATATTTTCACTAATCATTGGAGGCATACAAAAAATTCTAAGTTTCCTATATCCTCTCACGTAAAACGAGGAAGAGGACTAAGTAAAGCTAATATTGGCCATGTAAGAATATAAGCATTTTGAAAAGTTAGTTCAGTTTATTCAGTTTTACTCAGTTTTCTAGTTTATTCAGAAAGTAAGCAAGGACTTTTTTTATAAATATTGTGTAGTATTATGTCATCATACGTTGGTTGGAGGACAACATACAGTAAATTTAAAAAAATATAGTTAGTGAATATCTACAGAAATATGCAGGCAAGGATTGAGACTTACGAAAAAATACCACAAAAATGCAGAAACTAACGGCAAATATTTTATTTCAGTTTTTGAAACCCCTAATCAAGAAAAATGACCGTTAGTGATTCAAACTGTCAAGTGGAAGAATTTGAACTTTAGTGTGTTAAGTGAAACCTAAACTCGAGAGGGCTCTTTAAGGAATGTCCTCTTGAGTCGTACGGCCACTGTGAATGGCCACAGCCATTTTTGTGACAGCTTGCAATATTTTTTTTTTTTTTTGTAAATGACCTCACAGATCGCAAGGCCATTCGGAGTGGCCAATGTGAAAGTCGGCGAACGAGCGCACGGCCATTGTCAGTGGCCACCACACAAATCAGCGTTTAATATTTTTGTTTTCAATATTATTCCTCCATAAAGTGGCGTAGCTTGTTGAGAAACTCTGGAACTAAGGGACTATCAGTTTCCCGCCTTTTCAACCAGCTGTTGTGTTGCACAGATTTAACTCTATGACTCAGTCGCCAGTCACCAAATGTTCTTTGTGTTGCTAAGCGTTCAGTCGACAGTTTTCTACGTTGTTTTGCACTGCGATATTGTTTTGATCAATATCACAGTGCAAAAAAACTAGAACTCTGAAGAACCTATTATGTCTTAATTTGAATTAAAAGAAGACGATTTTATTTACCAATATTATTATTTGTAACTAACAATAATTATTCATTTCATTGTTCTTAAATTGTAATTTGTAGTACAACATTAAAATAAAGTTACTGTATGTTGTTTACTTGGGTTTTTAAATATTAAATCCCCTTTGTTCCATTTCAGCTGATTGTCAACAAAAGAATTCCGACCCAGTGAGAACTGGCAGGTGACGTGACTGACGCGTTGCACAAGATGGTAGCGCGGCCACTCACAGTGGCCGTGCGACATGGGAGGACAGTTCGAATGGCAACAAATACGAGATGACTTAGATTGGGGATTGGCCACTCCCAATGGCCTTTCGAGTGCAAAGGGTTAAGTGCATCTGAAGATGATGGTCATCCTTAGAAACCGGTAGTACCGAATAAACTTAAGATTGGTGACGGAACAAAATAGGTAATTTTTTTACAATCTATTATTATCAAGAAATAGTAATCTTGTCGAATGAGAATAGAAAGACGCAAATCATGCAGAATCATTCAAGGCTTGTACCAATCATAAAAAACATGTTGTTGCGTAGTAGAAAGAACACATACCTCTTAGATGCCATATATATGATGGCAGTTTGGTTGAAGTTGGGGATGATCCAATCCAAAATGACGGCAATTTAAGGGCATTTTAGAATCGACAGCAGTGGTGTATGCTTGAAGAGCATATGAAATCAGCAGGCGCAAACGCTACTTATATGAACGAGACAATTACTAAAGATCTTATAAGTGTCGTTCTAAGGATATTTTTTAAAATAATGACTCAACGAATAGCTGTGGCTAAATTTAACATCATAATATTTAACAAATCCACTGCTGCGTCACATACCTATTGATTTTATATACGGTATACACATATATTTTTTCATACGATGTTAAATGTCGTATCTCGTGATTACAATTATCAGTCATTTGGGGTCCAGTCGTGGAGTGCTTGAGTAGTCTTAAGTAGGTAAAAAATATTGGTAGTGGACCTTATTAACCAATTAGAATACTAGTATAAATGTTTATATTATATTAGATGAGACATCTATTTGTAAATAAAATAATCAGTGCTACTATGAATCTGTAATTATTCTTGGTAATTTAAAGTAACATAATCTATCTGTTATTGAAACGGTATTGGAAGCCTTAAAGAGACACAATCTGTTTTTTTTTTTTAGAACATAAAATAAATTTAAAATATTTTAAACTGATATACATCCAGACTAGTGAGAGCATGCAGAAAAATGAACTTCCGTCTGTGGAACTGGCGGTGAAAGTTAGGTACATGTACTTATGTTTGGTTCAGGCATTGCACCACTTCGCACCATTTTCTGAACATAGAGTCCATCCAGTTGCTATAAAATAGTTTTACGGTTCTGACTCAAACCTCATCCGTGTAGCTTGCGCATGTAGTTTGTTATACCATTGATTTTATACACTAATAGATCTCCCATCCAATGTTAAATTTTGAGTCTCAAAATATCAGCTGTTTTTGTGGTCCATTGTGGGAGTAGGTTTATATAATCAATGGTTATACTTTGTATCCTCTATATCTTTAATCCTTGTATTTATATCGTCATCTTTATTCCTCTATGACTCACATGTGACTCTTTAATTTGCTCGTACGTCAATAAAGCTGTCAAAAGTCAATGTAGGAGTGAGGTAAATACTATGTTGTAATTATTTTGTTTATGTCGTATTGCACAATTTAGCTCTAATTTAAGATATGTTGATTTGGGATGTATGACAATAACCACTCATTTTAAACCTGATACGATTACTTCACAATTTTCGTTCTATTCAGGTAATGACTATTAGCTTTTACTTCTTGGGCCAAATTGTATCTGGCTATTGAGACTAGAATATCTTTAAAATGTCATTTGGGCATTTTTATAATGTAATCTTACGAGCAAAAACACTCTTATCCATTCTTCAACCCATAAATTTTTAGATTAAAACTTAACTTTTTTACCTAGATTCATGTATGTTCAACTTACTATAAAAAGAACAAAATATGGGCTACATACCTAAGTGGAATAGGCCCTAAAGTTTATGTGTAAGGATACACTTTATGGAGACCTCTGAAATCAATTCTACTTATTTTGTATGCTGAATAATAATATACAGTTGTTTTTTATTTAATTTCTACTCTCCTCAAGAAATATGAAAAATGTCTGTTAAAAGTGATTCAAGAATTTATTGTATTTTTTACATGATAGAATTATTATTTGATAATGCTTAGAAAAAATCAGAAATTGTAATTTTACGTTTCTTAATATTTTAACATATTTCTGTTAATTTAAATAACTTTTAACATCTTATATTAGACAGACGGGTTTTTACCCTTAACAAATTTTTAAAAAAACATTCCTCAACAAAAAGTTTTATTTCTTGTTCTATATCTTGAAATATGATGGAAAACTACTTTACAATTGTGTTTAGCTACTGCACAATTGGATGACTAGGCATCCAAATATAATGCAAATCTCAAATCATCATGAAGGATATACACTAGAGATGTGATTATCTAGTTGATGGGACCAAGCCCATTTTGGATTAACCAATTATTTGATAGTATGACAGAGTCATTATTGCATCAGGGACGCTTGGTCCAGTATGCTGATGACACATCTCTCTGTTTCAGCTCAAAAAATTTAGAAACGCTAGAAATACAAACTTTTGTCGAATGCATTCAAAGTTTTTGTGGACAAAATCTGAAAACAAACTCCTCGAAATCTAAATGCATTCACTTTTGCTTACGATCAAATGAGTCCGAAATCAGTAGATAGACGACTCGCCCATTGAGGCGGTAAGTTGGGTAAAATTCCTAGGAATACTCCTCGACAGAGGGTTGTCCTGAAAGGAACATGTAAATTATGTCTGTTTAAGGGTGTCCTCAGTTATACTTGAAGGCAGATTTTGAAATACTGTCCAACACAGCTGCTAATCATGGCGTATTACGAGCTTATCTACCTCCACCTTTCCTACGGAATTGTGATGTGGGGGGGCTGTGCCAGCTCTTTGTTCATTAGACTGTTCCGTTTACAGTAAAAGGCAATTAGAATAATAAAAAAATTAGGAAACAGAGAGTCGTGCAGAGACATGTTCAAAGAATTAAACATCCTAACTCTCCCTTGTCTCTACATAGTAGAGACCACCTGGTTCTGTAAAACCAGATATACCCCAACACAGGGTTGCGATGTACATAATCACATAACTAGAGGCAGGGAGAACCACCATCTTGATCAACACAGGACGGTAGCATAAGTGGAGGTGAAATTCTTGAATACGCTGCCTAACAGTATTTGGATTGGGAGCTCTCTTGAATTGCAAATCAAGACTGAAAAGGATGTTAACCACACAGGCGTTTTACTCGGTGAATGAGTTCCTTAATTTTCAATGGGATTAGGAGCCGATTTCCTTAGAGGATAAGAATGTCTGACTTGACCAATTTTTGTAAGAATGTATTTAATTGTCAGTTTTTTGAAAGTGATCTGTCTGGAGATCACATGTAACAATTATTTTATTATTTTGTACTTCCTCTTAATAATTTATAAATAAGTGATGAATGAGCTGTATGTTTGAATGTTGAATGATATTTGCTATGCAACTGTAAATAATATTGTCCTGGCAATAAAGATTATTATTTATTTTATTTTAATAGTTCCACTACTATTGTAACCACATACAGTACACAAACCTAAATATTTGTTACTATGGTATCTGATTTATTTGTAAATTTACAAATATTTTCTTCAAATACTAGTAAGCACTAAAATTACCACAAAAACATGCTTGACCTAATAAATATAAATGTGGAATGTTATAAATAGCCAATAAAAAACAAACTGAATGAAATATTTATAACTTTGTGTTTTGTTTCCATTCCATTTCATCTTTCTCCGGTTGAAATAGCAACAAACCAATTTTATAATTATTGATTCATTACTATTCACGATTCCATCGGTGTACAATTCACCGCGGTTACATGAAAGATTTTACTTAAGCAAATGATTTAGTCAACTAATAGAAAGTTGGTGGAATTCAGGTGACAGGCATTTTGGTGACACATTTTACTGGCTGAAATCAGCCAACAGCCAGTAAGAGAGTTAAAAAAAGATTGCCAGAGACCCCAGTGTACTCGTGGTGGCCAGGCCAACTAGGATGAGAATACGTACTTTGACACTGTTTTACTAAAAAATACTATGAGATGTTCAGTAAGTTTAGAGAATCAAACGGTTAATACATCTATAACTTCAGAAAAAATGGGCTAACCTAAAAATGTATATTTTAAAATAGCCTAATTGATTTATTCCGAAAAATTAGTAACATTTTAACAGATGACTATAACAGATTTTATCAATTTATCAGAAATATATAATAAGTAGAAACTAACTTTTAGTTTAAAAGTTGTAAATAATCTCATATTTTTTACAACTGATACTTCTGAATACAAATTTGTCCAGTTTGAAAAATAATACTAACCCTAAATCCATATAATGCAAAAACCGCCAAAGTGCGGTAACGAGATTGTAAATAATTGATATCTTGAGTTCAATTTTTGTTACTTTGTATGTATCACTTTGTAATTTGCAGCTCTTATAGCTGGTAAACAATTTTTTAACATGAATCCAAGATAGCCAAAATGTGCATAATTAGTTGCTTAATATGAATCACTAATAACTTTAACACTAAAAAATAAATGTTCTGTTGGGAATGATGTTGGTGTTTTTTACAGTGTTAAATATGTAAATATTTTTATAAATGATTTGTTTGTGTAAAATTATCAAAATAACATAAAATTTACGTCCTGGTATCCCCAATTTCCATTTGTAGTATACCAATGGAAATTGGACACTAAATTCATAATTCTTGAGAAACGGAAGCTTCCAAAAATACTTATTTACAGTGGTATGTAATTGAATACATTGTAAATACTTTTTTCTTTTTTTCAAGTAGCAGATTTATTTCATAATATTGTATACTTTCAGATGGAAATATGCCTGCTAATAAAGAAAATGCAGGCCGTTCTGGAAGAAAAAAAGAACAGTTGAGTAGAATGGACGGTGAGAAATATGAAGACTATATTACGCGAAGAGAGAAGAATAATCAGGTTTGTAATGAAGCATTTGGAACATATTTATGAAAAAAATATCAGTAGTTACCTGCATTTGTCTGAAGTATTTTTATTTTATCAATATTTACTTGTAATTTTTTTGGAGTGAGCTCTCTTTCTCTCACAAGAGCAAGTTGTTCTGGTTCTTTTTTTCTTTCACACTCTGACCAATTTTCCTATGTAATATCTTTTGCCTGAATATGTTTGTAATATAACTGCTGCTTTTAGGTCTTCTTTCACCATAGCAATCCGTTTAATTGTTTATATTTTGGCCCTTCTTCAATTTTCACCAAATTCTAGTTTTCTTTGTTAACTTAATGGATTCAACTATATTGAATTGCATATAGAATTTTAGTCTCGGTTTTTTTTTATCATAATGTTTTAGTGTATTCTTTTATTTCATATCAAGGCTAAGAAAACTTCAACTTTATATGACCAATCATTCTCATTTTTTAGGTCGTCTGCCAATATTTAGGCTTAAGTATCTCTTCACCATCTTGCAGGGTGACGTAAATCTAGAAAACCACCACTTCGACTAGCTTCCCAGTTATCCAAACAAATTTTTCACCAAAAACCAACTGGGTGGGCGTTAACTTGGGATATGTTTGACGTTTGAAACAAGTTTCTGGTATCAGACTCTATGACCGTCAGTAGTGAAATGAACCTTCCTCGTAAAGAATGTTCCTCGCTGTGCTCGTGACACCTCGACCTTTGGCCTCGGATGTGACTTTTCACAGTAAATGTTAGTGGTTAAACTGTATTAAGTAAATTCATAATATGCAAATTTATTTGTAGTATTTCACACGTTGCACTAGAGTTACAAAATATTTACAATTTAAATACAAATGCCCAATGTTATTATCAAGACTAAGGAAGATCTCAATATTATATTATGTTAATATTTTTTTTTGTTAATTTAGATGAAGTTAATAACAGATTTTATGTTGTTTGACATATTAACAGATATCTCCATTTTTTCATTAAAGTAATACATTTTACTTTTTTTTTAAAGTAATACATTTACATTTTTAACAAAACACTCAATCTGTTGACCTCTGATTTTGCCTCTGAGTGTCATCACACTAGCCCGAAAGAAGTCAACAATGTGGGCAACATGGTTTCCAGTTTTGTGAAGACGGGCAATTGTACTGCTTGCTGCATAGTTGGTATGATGCTGCCTGACAAAGAGGTCTCTGGAGATCTTTGGTGTAACACTGTGTATTATCAACATTGTTTAATTTTTGTATTTAATTCTTTCAATTAATTTTGTACCATAAGCGTAATATAGTATCTTTGATGGCCTGTGGGGCGAAGCCCTATGGAGATATTGATGTGAAAACTGGTTTGTTGTTCTATTTAAAACTGAAAGAATCAGTGTACAAAATGTCAGCTCTCAGACTACATGGGCAGTTAGAGAATTGGTGATAAGTGAGTCAGTCAGCCAGGGATTTGTCATTTATAGATATACAAGGTTTGGCTAGAAAGAAACCGGATTAGTATTGCCGTGGCCACAGAATGAATGCAATAAGGCTGGATATTGTACGGTTGGTCACGTGACTCCCCCTCCACCCGCTGCTCAAGTTTCGTCTCTCTCCCGCACTCATTCTGCCAGTGGCGTCAGTTGTCCAGCATATAACCTTTTGTCGGAAAATGTTGAGTGTCCAGAAAGGACAGCATATAAACTTGGAAAATCTGCAAGTGAAACATTTTTAATGTTACTACAAGTGTATGGTGATGATTGTTTATCACGAACTCAAGTGTTTGAGTGGTTCAAACAATATAAAGATGGTCGTGAAGACGAAAGTGATAACGCACGCACGCATTGCCAGACCATCGTCATCAAAAACCGATGCTAACATTAAAAAAAATCGTAACAGAGGGGCGAACAGTCAATCAAAATTACTACATTAGCGTCCAGACTACCCTAAATGAGCAAGTACGGAGAAAGCGAACTGATTCATGGAAAAACAAGTCATGGATCCTCCACCAGGGCAATGCCCTGGCTCAAAATGCTTTTTCAGTGAAGACGTTTTTGGTAAACCACAACATTCCCATGTTAGACCATCCAAACCTGACTTGGCCCCCTGAGACTTTTTTTTGTTTCCTAAAGTCGTCAGCATTTATTTATTTCCATGCTTTAATACAGGTTTACACCCAATTATATTAAATCAGTTAAAGACATAAACTTGTATTAATATATAGTGGGACTTGCCATGACACAAATGTTCAAATACAAAAACTTTCCAAGGTCTGTAAACGTACAATTAACAAAAAAACTCAAAAAGGAACATCTATATCATAATAAAGGTTTGTTTTAAATGACAAGTTCACTTATGAAAAAATATAAATACTCTACCATATAAATATATAAATACTAAATCATAAATCGTGCCAATAATAAAAGAGAACAATTACATAAATATATGACATAAACTATGAATAATTAACAAGGATAAAATATTATATAATAAAAACATAAATAAAACGAGAGAAACAGTAATAAAAAAAGCAATAACAAAGGTACAACAATATGAAAATAATTTTAAAAATGCTATGTTTCTCGTTGTAACAATAACTTACATTTCTTTTTGAAAATGCCAGCCTTATCATGGATAATGTCAATATTCTCTCCACCAGAAAGCATTAGGTTGTAATCCCTCATCATCTGAAGAAGAGGCGAGGACACATGCGCAACCGTACGAACATGTGGCAAGTCAAATAGAAGCCTATTTCTGCTGTTAAAAGCAGGGATCCTAAAAGAGAGACTCTCCAGGCTGACAGCGTCATCTACCCGTCCCTGGACCAGGCCATGCATAAACATCTGCCCATCACATCCCTCCTCAGGCGTAGACTTTCAAACCCAAACAGATTCAGTAATTCACTGTATGGAACTAAATAAGTATAAACATTGAAACACTTGAAATAAAGATATCTTAAAAATCTTTTTGGATTCTTTCAATTGCATCGTTTTGAAATGAATGAATGGGATTCCATACTATAACAGCATTTTCCAGTATGTCCCTTATATCCATTGAAAGGGAACCTGAATTTTGAAAGGGAAGCATTGAAATTGAGACTGTTGAAGCAGTAAATGAAAAAGCGATAGAAGTCATGTACAGGCTTACAGAAAATGATTTCCAGCAGTGCTACTCCAAGTAGAAAACTCGCATGGAGCAGTGTAGAGAATGAGGATAGTAGTACATTGAAGGAGATAACATCAAATTGTAAATATTTCTAAGTAAATTTTATTTTCAGCCTCAGTCCGGTTTTTTCTAGCCACACCTCGTAGATATACCTTAAAAATATACACGCACCATCTTGGTATAAGTGGTTTTCAGTGTTTCTAGTTTTAATAGTATGCAGCCTAAAACTGTTTTGACCCAAGAGTTGCTGACTGTTTCAAGGTTAATTACTGAGTAAGTTTATTCTCTTTGATAACTTGTTTGCTTTCTAAAAACAGTCACATTTGTTTGAACTTAGGCACATGCTAAGTGAACTTGTGAGATTTATGTAATAGTTGTATGCCAGTTGCGGATGGGTGTGAGATGCTTTCTTTAATCAATTTAAGAGTTAAAAGTGTGTCATTCAATCTGTTCACTTAGAAAGAATGGGAGATAAAGGAATGTGACTTGGTTTTGTCAGTTCCATGCAAGTCTCTGACTTATGAAAACACAGCTGCACTTTTATATAATCAAAGTGAAGTGATAAGGAAACATATGACCTAATCTTATAGAACACATTTAACCCTTCGCACGAGCAAATCATTTTACCCTATTTTAAAGTAACATGTAATTATGTAATAAAAATAATTTTAATAAAATGTGAAGTTGATTTTTTAAAGTTTTAGAAATATAAAAAAACATAACAAAATATATATTTATTATTTTAAGTTAAAATTATAATTTTTAAAGCTATTTTATTGTAGATGTACAATTATAATAAAAAGTACAAATTTAAACAATTTTCAACATTTTAGTTGAACATTTTAACATTAACTGTTATTTACGATACAATAATAACTAAAAAAAAAAAAAAAAAAACTGACAACTAGAAAACAAAGAAAAAGAATGATAAGTTTTGAAATCAATGTGCTTGGGTGGAGCAATAGAGGATATTTCCATTTTACGTGTGTGCAAAGGCAGTAGACAGAGCCGTGCCCATGCATGCTCTGATTGGCTGTCCCGCCCCTTTTCATTTATTGATGACTTACGTTTTTGATAGGCTGAGGGAGTTGGCCAGAGACATGACTAAGTTGATGCTGTATTCTAGCGGAAGTTTTTGGAACTATCCTTTACACTATCAACAGAAATATTTCATTTTGGATATATTTGTTAACCGTGTTTGAGGCAAAGTAGAGGCTGGGTATATATCCCTTTGCCACATGCGAAGGGTTAAGCCATTCTGCACTTCAGTTATACTTAAAGAGTAATCTACTGTATATGTTTTAGGCAGTTAGAAGAAGTCGTGATAAGTCGAAAAAGAAAACTGAAGAAACACTGATGCGTGTTGATAGCCTAAAAAAAGAGAATCTTAGGCTTGAGGAGCAAATTAGGGGATACCAGAAACAACTATCTGACTTAAAAGAAATCTTTCTTGCTCATGCAGGTAATAATGGCGTTATATCTCTTTACTGGAAATAAATGAGATGTCAAGGAAAAAATTGGAATTGTTAGAGTTAACTTTTACATTGTATAAGATATTGTGATAAATATTTATACAGTAATAATAATAATAATCTTTATTGCATCAAACCTCAAATGGGGTATTACAATATATAATATATGTAATACAAATTGAGTTAAATCTACATATAGATTATTATGAATTTAAAAAAAATCTTCAATTTTGTATAAACACTCTTCTAATTAATAGTTGCATGTAATTTTTTTAAATTGTTGCATTTCTAGATTCTTAATTTACAAGGTAATTTATTATAAAATTTAATACAGTAGAACCTCGCAAATCCGAACCCCACAAATCCGAATTTTCGGCAAATCCGAATTGACGGGGATCGGAAACTTTTTTTTTTAACAAGTTAAAATACTGTATTTAGTAAATTTGGAGTCGCAAAACCGGGAATGAAATAACAGACAAAAACGTAAAAACATAATTTTAATTTACAAAAACACCTTCAACATCGTTAACATGGTTTATAATTGAACTTGAAATACAGTGAAGTAAAGTATAGTACAGAATGAATACATGAATACAACGTTAGATAAAATACAGTATAAAATATAAAAGATTAAGGAGTGTTCTTAAAGAACTCTGTAACTTTCTTCTGACGCATAGATGTGTAGCGACTAGAAGCGGCAATGTTAAGCCATCTACGCATAAACATTACGTCAGCTGGTAACGCAGCAGGGCTCTGCTCCACATATAGTAGAGCCACCCACATTCAGGGCTTTAGTGGCATCTGCGTGTGACACTCGATCTAGTTGGGAAATTTCTTCCTCGCTTTCTTCGTCTTCATTAGGGCTTTGAGGTTGAACCAAATTTACGATTTACTCATCATTGTATTCTTGGTGGCCATTATCGTCAACACCAAACCATTCTATGACATCATTTTCTCCATCTTCTTCACATCCTGGAAGTTTTTGAACGACATCTAGGAGGTCATTTTGTAGTGGAGCTTGAAAATGCTGTGTTTCTTGTAAATTGTATTTCAAATTGTATTGTAAATCTGTAATTGTAAATCTGGCCACAGCTTCTTCCACGGATTTTTAATCAAAGTTTCAGGACAGTTGTCCTAGGCTTCAGCCACCCAATAAATTACATCTTTTATCGTGATTCTTTTCAGGATGTCAGTGATGGAACTTTCTTCATCTGATAGAAGTGTCCGTACCAAATGTTTTCTATAATAAAGTTTTATAAACTGCAGGACACCCTGGTCCATTGGCTGCAATAATGGAGTGACATTTCGAGGCAAGAAAACAGCCCTAATTTCACCACATGTCAGTTCTTTTTCTGAAGGGTGTGATGAACGTCAGTTAACGTTGAACAACTGTGCTAATGTTAGTACAGTAACTCTATACGCTATTTTTCGGATAATCCGAACTTTTCGGAATCCGAACAAGCTGTCCCCCCAATTAGTTCGGATTTGCGGGGTTCTACTGTAGCCATAAATTCATGAATTCTTGTGTAGTTGAGTATTTACATTGTTTAATTCAACAAGTGAACGTCACAATACAAATATATTACAATACAAGCACAAAATGCACAAATATTATGGTGATCGATTCCAGTGAACCATGTTCACCTTTCTCAGACCAGAGGGATTCACACTAAATTTTCTCAAATATTTATAGTGAGAAAATGTTTTACGGTAAAACCCGCTTATTGGAAATAAAGGGGACTGAGGCCGTTTCTGATAACAAAAATGTCCGATAATCCGAGGTTTCGTTATAAAGCTGTTATTTTAACATTAAAAACTCATTTTCTTGCACAAATGTTTAGTAAAAGGTACTGCTATACAATATCTAGCATAGTATAGTAGCTGTACCATATTATAGTATAGTATGCCAACAATAGTCTATATATATATAAATAAAAACTGTTATTAAAACAATCATTTAGTTACAAAATAATCGTTAATGTTCTTTTGTCCTTTTTTGTAATATCTTTTTCTGGCCGCGATGTCCCTCCATCTTTTAATTAATAATACATAATTAGCGTTGATTCCTCGCTACTGTACACTTGTTATGTAATGACAAAAACACAAAAATAACTGAGAATAAACTGACTTAATAAAACTATTAAAATAGTATACAAACTACTGAACTGAACACAAATATTACAGAATTTTACTTTTATGCTGGCAAAAACGAACTGATTGTTGACCAGACGTATTGTTTTTATTTTCGGCCAGGAACTGGACTTTGACCAAGTACTATAGGGCGGGCAGCTGGTGTTACAGTGATGGGCTATAGGGCGGTTGACTCACGCTATTTCAACCGCTTTCACTCCACATATTGTCTTTTTGGGGGAATTTATTTTACCCCATTTAGCCCCAAACAATTGATGGGCTAAATGTTAAATGTTTTTTCTGTGGTCCGTTTCCGATAACCGAAGTTCCTATAATCGGGGATTCACTGTATAATTATTATGTTCGTAATACTTTTAGACTGTAATACATATTAATTTTTACCTAAAAGGGTTAATAGAACTTTTTTATAACTTGCTGCGTTTAAATATTATTACTTTAAACGATGACTTAAAGTGAGATCATAAAATAAAAAATAAAATTGAAAATATATTTTTCATCAATTATACACTATTAAAAGAATTTCGGAGTAAAGTTCTGATTGTATATATGTTCATATTTTATAGGTAAATATTATTAAACTTTAAAATAAATGAAGAAGAAAAATATTAAACTATAACAACAACAATTTGTGGTTTTACAATGAGGTTTGCTGTGAAAAATGTCTATACATCTGGACATAACCTAACAAATATTTTGACTGGAATCTAAAGGTAAGCGCACACAGATCATTATCGGACAGACGGCTTGCATCAGATGGATTGGACCATTAGATTTGAAGAAGTATTTTCAATTGAAGTGCACATACCTGACCACATCGTATGTATCACAGATCGGAAATGCCGTCGGGAATCTCGAGAGGGGCATTGAAGCCGACGACTCCGTTCGGATCGATTGATGTCACTGGCATTTCTGATCTGGTCACTGCATTTGCCAATTCTTCAGTTGAACAGTATTGTTTGAACACGTGGATACTACTATTGCTGTTTTGTTGCAAGGTTCCCATACAACAGGTTGCCTCATGGTCTATATAAGCTGAGTTGTGACATCAGAAGGTGAACAAAATTTCATGCAGAAAGTATCAAAATTTCATCAAGACTGTATTATCTAAATTAAATTTTGCCATTCATACCTTAAGCCTAGTGCTAATTTCTGCTGAGGCTCAATTGCCTGGCGATATGTGGTGTTCTGTTTAACTATGTGCGGTCTGAGTACATTCAAAAGTTCAAAAAACTTAACTTGAGACATGCGGAAGTACGAGGCGTGTTTGTAAAGTAAGTACCATTTTGGAATCCCGCCATTATAGGGCTGCGGTCGGCGTTCATGTACTACTGTCCGTTGTCAAGCCACAGCCATCGTTACATATCCATTCAACCATAATTTAAGGTCAATTATAACTGTTTAAAATTACTCCTCCTATGAAAAATGCCACTGACTGTGAATTATGCGCTGTGTAAGTTTTCACAACGCTAAGGGCGTGAAAGCAGCTGACATTCCTCGTGAGTCTGTCACCGCAACAATATGGTATTGAAAATCATAAACATCACGATTCTAATGCTCTAGGAATGTGAGAGAACTGGTTCAACGTTTGTTTTTGTAATTTTCGCAAAACATTTGTTTTTGTGATTCTCTGTGAACATTTTGGGAACCTAGCGTAAGCAAAACTCTTGGTACTTCAAACGTTCAGTCATAATTTCATAAATTGCATTTCTTGACATTTTAAGGCACAGTACATAACGGCGCAGTTGTAATGCGTCTGTTTTCTCTGACTTTTTACTAATAAAAATTGGATCCGTCCGATGCGAGCTGTCCGTCCATTGACGATCTGTGTGCGCTTAGCTTAAATGGGAATTATCTTCAAACAGAACAGATTTGATACAGTAAGAAGTTACTTTCTCTAAATATCTGGATATATTGTTGCAAACAGACACTTTATGATAATTATCATTACTATTTGATAGCAATAAGCAGTATATTTTATGTAATATCATTAATTTTTTACACTAATGTTCTGTAATTTATAAGCCTTCTTGATAACTAGGTTTTAAAAATAAAAAATTAACTTAAAAGGCAAACACATGAATCCCCGAATAACATGAAGATATAATTTAAATTAAAATCAATAAAGTTTTTTTTTTAATTTTTATTGTATTTATAAAATTTGGGTATTAATTAAAATCATATTATATCAAATTATATCAAAGACGTTATGGATATAAAATAAGTTCCATTCCAAGTGAAGATAGTAGTTACGTTCCAAATAGTTTTCTTTCAACGTGAAAATCATTTTGAAAACTGAAAATCAGGTTTGTTCCATGTGGAACTTATTTGATGACTAGCTTGGAATGGTTGGAACTAGTTCCAAGGGCGAAACGTTGTGATGGAATTGTTCCAGTTGCAATATCCCGCCTCTAGCCCACCCAACTTTTCCTTGGACCAATAACTTTTTATAAAAAGCTAGAACTGTTCATTTGCGAGTCAAATGATAATTTTTATTCAGTTATTTTATAACTGTGAGTTTAATTCTACAATATTATTTAAAAATTTGTTAGTTAATTTATGAACAGGCTAATTCTTTATACATATTACCATTGGTTACAAAATGTTCATTTTGGACTGGTTATAAAAAATTGGATACAATAAGGTTAAATTTTGTTTTGTAGTAAAAAAAGTGACCATCATATTTTGATGGGATTTCTGATCCAAGGAATAATTCATTCTTGACAAATGAATGTTTTAGACTTACTGGTTTAACAGAGGGCTTCGTTTATATTACAGCTGGTATTGTGTAAATCTGGTTTCATAACAATTTTATTTTGTTTTCTAGGCCCAGGAAATGTTAACATGAATATTGATATTGATGCACTGTTGAGAGACTCAGATGCTGAGGCAGAAGAAAGCAGTTCCTCTCAGATGATTCTTGGTCCATGAAAAATCGATGTACACTTTTAAAATCTTTGTATAGTAGTACAGGGAATTGTAGGATTTTGAACAAAAGGTTGAATTTTAATGGAGGCAAGTGACAATCATGGAATTTTTTAGACAGGTAAAATTTTAACGAACCCCTGTTAGAAAGACCCAACAAGCAAAAAAAAACATGTTTCCCCTTCTTCTGGTGGCATCCAACATGGTTTGCTAATGATATTGATGAATCTATATGAGCTAATACAAGACTTTCTCTTATAAAGTATTTTCAATTATTATCAGCACAATGACAAATAAACAGTATTTCACATTTTGTTGATTCCAGTTTGAATTGAACCAGGTAACTAGAGTATGGAGCCATATTAAACACTGCTGTTTAACCACATGGAATTACTGTTGACTTCCTTTAACATCTATGATTATTTACACCTCTGATAATTTACTGGGTTTTGCATGCTCTTTCTCAAACTGGAATAAAAAAATTGAATTTTTAAAAATATTTCTGATCTCTGATTCTAACGATGAATACTCGTCGTTTAATCCAATTTACTTGGTTATTGTTCTTTCTTGATCCGTATGATAGTTCTCTCGGGATGTCAATCAAGCTATTATCCATGGAACTGCATTGTAGCTCAATCAAAATCACTGTTATTAAAATCAGACTACTATCTGTTTATTCATGATTATGTACGCCAAAAATGATATTTTGTATTGGAAAATCAATTCTTCCTACTTTTCCAAGACCATGAGAAGGTAGCAAGATTCTGACAATCATTTTATCCACCTTTTATGGAACTCAACTAACTACCCTAGTCAGAATCCCTCATTTCCCTCTACTAATAGTTATTGTATTAATAATTTACTTTGAAAAATGTATTAAATAAAAATTATATTGCCATAATTTTATGATAAATTTTCCTTCATTGCAACTATAAATTATTACTTTTGAACGACTATAAATATTGTTTTTATGACAGTTGAAGTGTTATTCCATGCCGATGGTTAAGTAGGTTTTTATAAATAGCTTCTATTGCTTTCTACAGTTCAATTTTTATAATGGTAGACTCAGACTCCGGAAGCAGCGGTAGGTGAGGGGGGAGAAAGATTGTTGTAGTCTTACAAACATTTGTTCAAATTATGTCACTCGATGCAGGACTGACTCATCAGATTGCATCTATTAGTTTAGGTTTGTATTGCACGGCAGTCTACGGTTATAAAACTTGTATTGTACTTGTATCATCACAAGGATAAGTTCATTATAGCATTGGATACAAATGAAAGTGTTCACATGGCTTGTGGCCACGTTGTTAGGATGTTTGCTACCTATAAAGAATGAAGCTCTAATTAATAAACAGTAATTAATTTTTACTTACTTGGTGTAGGTAACAAATACTTACTTGGCGTCTTCATTGCTGACTGAATGAACCATATAGAACCACATAATATACACAGTAAAATTCTCGTTGATGACTTTTTTAAGTGCCGAGAGAAGACGAATCTTAAAAAAAAACCATATAAAATATATTTCCCTATATAAAAATTGATAAAATGAGTATTAAAGTACGACGTTGTCATGCTAATAGAACTAATTGGGTGGAAGCTTTGTTTATGGCATAAAAGTGTCAAGGAAAATTAAAATAAAATTCTTCGTCAAAGGAGTTGGCAGGAGATATTTGGGTACAAGTCCCAAGAAGATAGATACGAAACATTACATTAAATGGTGAAGATTAAGACTATGTAATTAATGTTGGGCTTTATTATCAGTGTTAACAAATGAAATGTACTCTTTAATAGATATAGAACATTTTATAATTGAAATACACTCTGAGGTACTGAATATGAAAAAGTAAGACAGTGTGTAAATAAACGTTAGCACTGAACATGATTCTTCTGTACTGCTTATATTTTTGATAATTGCCAAGTAACTTTCCTTCATTACTGATAAAGTAGTTTGCAAAATTAGTGCCTACACTTTGCCCGATTTATCGTGTTTGTTTTGTCGTGGATTAAGTCTCAGAATTTAAATCCTGACACTAGCATTCCATCATCTTCTCCTAACCCGTCTATCAATGGAACTATATCATGTAAAACCAACATTAACTTAGAAACATTCAAAGGCCAATGGAAGATCATCCATTTATTGTATAATATACAAAATGCACACTCCACATACCTGCGCTCGGTGTAGTCTGTTATTATCGGACGTTACATTATACTCAAATTGTTATTTGAAAACTATTTCAAAATATTTCAAGGATAGCACATGCACCAAGTTATCAGCTACCAAAACATATGGCACTCTATGGATGGCCTTTTGGTGGAATAGAGTGTGACTAAGGGATGTTTAGTTCACCGAAAGTTAATATTCCTTTAAAAAGTACATTTACCTATTCTGAACAAATTGAAAATTTTCCTTTCTCCTGCAACTAACTTTTGAAATATGTTATAGAATGTGCCTTTTACCAAACTTTAATAATCAGATGAATCCTATAATTCCTTTTCAATGTCCTATTATTATGTCTCAAATACTGTACAATAAATACATCAAATACAGCCAACTATTAAATTTATCCATAGCTACAAAACAACACAAGAGAGCACAGATACCGATATCTGCCACCGACTGTCGTCTACCGTGAAAGCTGAGAATGCGTCACTTTGGTGAGGGCGGTGATGGCCATTTAGCCGCAATGTCAAAAATGAGCCAAAGATAGTAGGTCTATGATTGCTATAATCGTACATTTTTTTTTTTAAGGAGAGGCCGATCTCCTTCTTATTCTTACTCTGCCCATTCCTCATAGACTATTGATCTGTGCGAGGAACTTATTCAGACACAGTAAGGGGGTGAACCAGTCAGTACAGTACTTCTACTGTGAATATTACTGATAAATCTTGCAGACTATGCTGGATTCGAACCAGCGCTATCCCTAACCCAAGCAATGTCCTGACACCTTAGACCGCTCAGCCACCGGCTCGCCCAAATTATTATAATGATGTATATATTATCTGTATACCCCGTAGATTATCTAAACATAATTATTATTATTTGTTTGATATGCAGTATTAGTTAATTACCACTAGCACAATCACATTTTATTTTGTGTGTAAAAGCCGCTAGACTAATACCCTATTATATGGTACGTTCTTAATTGTACTTTCTTAATTTTTAATTTGTTAGTTTGATTTCTTGTTTAAGATCCTAGGAATCAAGACATTCAAATGTATATGTGATTGATAAAGTAAGCCTTTTAATTTTCTTTCTTTTTTTAATTTCTTAACCATAGCCAAAGAATCAGGTTTATTTTTTCTTGAAAAAAAAAAAAACAAAACAACTAATTAATGGAGAAATTTCTTTACTATTGGCGATTCGTTCCGACATAACTCAGGTTAGGCCACATTCAAGGTTTAAGTACAAAGAGGGGGGCAAGACTTCTTTTTCCCTGGGTGCTGTCAATGCTAGGGACGGCTCTGAAAACATCATTAGGCGTTTAGTTTATTTCAAAAGGTTTACAAGGTGATATCAAAGTATAAACGAATCGGTGTTTATCAATATTATGAAAATTTTAAAAAGTTAAGATCTGAAATTAAAGCTGACATTAAAACTGCCTATGGGAACTACCTGAGTAATATTGAAAATAATATTGTTAAGGATAGTAATGTATTCTGGCAATACATAAAAAACAAGAGGTTGTCACACTGTAAGTCTCCTGTAATGCAGTACCAATGGAAGAGTTTAGATGACAGAGTGGCGATTGTGAATGCTTTTAAAGATTATTTTGGATCAGTCTATAACAAGTATACCACATACCAACTGTGGATATAGCTCTGAGCAGGCCCACCGTGGCGGGGGTGGCTTGTCTGACCCTAGACAGACTATCTGAAGACGACATTTTAAATGCTATAAAAAAAATTAAGAGCAAGCCAACAGCAGGACCTGAGTATCTTCCTCAATATTTGTTAAAGGGATGTTCCGATATTTTGTGTAAGCCTCTAACGTTTTTGTTTAACCTATGCCTGCAATCTAGTATTTATCCTGAAAAATGGAAAATTACTAAAATAACACCTATTTTTAAGAATGGCAAAGATTCGCAAATTGTCAATTTCAGACCAGTAGCAGTGTTGTCGGTACCAGCCAAGATTTTTGAAGTAGCAGTCCATAAATATTTATTCAGCCATATGCAAAAATATGTTTCTCCGATTCAGCACGGTTTTTTACCTGGTCGGTCTGTATCAATAAATCTGTTAAATTTCACAACATATATGATACTTTTAAAAAAGTTACATTTTTATGGACTGTCAAGTAAACTACTGCATTTATTCGCCTCCTATTTAGTAGATAGAAAGCAATATGTATTTTTTAAGGGGCACTCCTTCGCTGTGTTTAATGTACAATCTGGTGTCCCTCAAGGCTCTAACCTAGGCCCAATTTTGTTCATGATTCTAATTAATGATTTAGTTAAGTATATACAGTCAGCAAAAGCTCTCCTTTTTGCTGACGATTTGAAAATATTCTTGCACATATCTAGTATATATGATGCACATAAGTTACAGGAACGTATTAAATAGACAACGTATTTAAATGGAGCCTTGACAATAAAATGCATTTCAATACTTCTAAATGTTTCATGGTTTCCTTTTGTAGGTCAGAATGTGCTGATTACAATTATTTTATAAATGGGGCAAGTATTTCAAGAGTTAATCAAATAAAGGATCTGGGGGTATTTTTAGACTCAAAATTGTCTTTTAGTTTACATATAGAAAAATGTGTGTCTTCTGCAAACAAGATCTTGGGCTTTATTTTTAGACAGGGAGCAAATTTTAAAAATTTAAAAACTTTGGTAACATTGTATAAGTCCTTGGTTAGGTCGAGATTGGAGAGATCAGTACTTATATGGAACCCAATCCATATAACTTATGAAGAAAGCTTGGAGAAAATACAAAAAAGATTTTTACGCTATTTATTTTTTAAGAAATTTAATATTTATACCTTTTTAGTTCTATATGATGAGTTATTGCGTCTGTTTGGGTTTGAGATTCTCAGTCTGAGGAGAAGGGTACTAGAACTCATGTTCTTGTATAAATTGGTCCGGGGAAAAATAGACGGACGCAGCAAGTCTGGGTGCTGTTTGTTTCAGAGTACAAAATTTTAACAGTAGAAATAAATTAATTTTTAATATACCTTATTGCCGAACAGTCATGCATTCCTCCTCGCCGCTGTTGCGGATGATGAGATCATATAACTCAATAATGGGCAATAATATCAATATTTTCAATGATACTATCACAAGTTATAACAAAAACTGCATGAGTTATTTATTTATTGTGATTCTGGAATAATTGAATTATTTATTGTATTTGCTTTTTATCTATTCTTTTGTTTATATTATTAATTTTATTGTGATTTTGTTATATTTAAATTATTGTTGTATTTGCGTAATATGTATTCCTTGTTTATATTACTAATGTTATTGTTATTCTGGTATAATTGAATTATTTTTTTTGTATTGGCTTTAATCTATTCAATTTGTCTATATTGTTATTTTACATGCATATATTTTTTGTTTGAGGCATGAATTTGTTAACAAGTAGCTTAGTTTAATTTCCTGAATTAACTTATTTGATTGTTGTGTTTCCTGTTACTTTATTTAGTTCATAGTGTTAATTTGATTTATAGTTTATGGTTTTTGTATTTTTCATGAAGACCCACAATGGACACTTTATTTAGTAGTACTGCTTTCATTGTAATTGGGTTCAACCTGTAATGAAGCAAGTAAATAAAATAAAATCCCTGGATCCTGAGATGACCCCCTCTCCCGTTGAAGGGGGGGCAAGGGCGCCATTTTCCTACTGGCACCCTCTAAGATGAGACTCTGTGCATGCCTATGAGTATTATCCACGCCCAACTTTAATGAACTAGTGATAGACTACTTTGTTACACAGAAGAAGGTGCGAATGTATTCCTTTACAAGTATTTCTGCAACATTTTAGTCATAGTAAGTTACTTCTATATTAATTAACTATACTTTAAATTTTAATATTTAGAATTAATAAAAATAAAAAGTTAATTTTTTGACCTTTCCTTTTTTGTTTATTTTTCCGGGGGAGGACTTCCGGACTCCCCACCTTGGTATAAAACCACCCAAACCCCCCCGGTCATGCTGCCCCTCCACACTTGCATTCCACCAGCCTCTACTGAAAGATGCAACACATGTTCTTAGACTGACAATACTGTTTTCATGAGTCAGATGTCATGGGAGTAGCAAATGATAAACACTTTATTTTGTCATCTATTGTCATAAGTCAAAGCTGTCAAACTATGATAAATATAAGAAAATTGTTTTACATTATGTTTTATGCAAATCCATTTTATTAGTTATATAATCAATTAATATAGGTTGGTTTAAGCCCAGCTTCATAAGCTAAAGGTTCTCAGTTTGATTCCAAACAGAGTTATTACAAATTTTGAAAGAGATCAGCTAATAACCACCGGCTGTTCATTTGTCAGTGGGCTATTAATTAATGACACTTTCTAAGGAATTGCCGGCCTTAGTTTGTAACAATGACTACATTCGCTCATATACACTCTTGACACTCATTCAAAATCCATATATGCTCATATCTTCATGATCGGCGTCTTAAGAATAAATACAAATAAATTACATTCTTAAAATTGGCTCAATTACATGCATGTGATAAATTGCCCACATCATCTTTCTCCAGGCCTTGTGTAGGTGATCGAAAACATGTACTGTCTTTTTTCGTAAAGTTCGCGAGCGCAATCAGTGGCCGCTGTGCTCTAAAAGAATTAAACGTAAGTGTGACAAGACATAAGAAATGTATTGCGATAGTTTATTTTGCATATAATTACTTGGTTCTGTCTGTTCTGATAGAAGACATTGTAAAATACATTTTGTCGTATAAGGCAATGAAGCATTTCATGTCCTTATTGTATATTTTAATGTTCTTATTTACATAAACTCATTCAATTATGTGTTTATGCAAATATTTTATTATTTTAATAAAGGACATTAAAATATAAGCCAAGACATTCAGTATAAAACACATTCCATTCAATGTCTGCTAGAACCGAGGAAGGATAAAGAAAAACTTCATTTCTGTGTTATTTATTGTTTTAATCAACCAGATTCAATTATCAAATTTTCTCTGTATATATAAAGCATCCAATCACTTAGTACACATATTAACATTGGTTTGTAGTTAGAAAATGTAATTTAATATCTGATGATAATTCTTAAGATTATTATTATTCACATTGAAACATACAATTAACTAACAGCAATATACCTATCTACTAATCTATACAGTGCAACTCACTAATGTTGAGCTGGAGATAGCATCTTACTCAGCATTGAGGAAATTACCAAAATTCAATTATGAAAATGGAATATGCAACGGTGAGTTTGATTTTTAGTACAGCTAAATTGTGCCATTTAAGAATGAAACTTTACAATATGCTAATGTACTCAATAGTTTGACACAGTATACCTATTTGGATCACATTACATGTGATTGAATTATTTGTAATAGGTTATTTAGGTGTTGACGATTATTTTACTCAAGGCTTTTGTATTACTTTACATATATGTATATATTACACTTAGTGCGTTTGTCTTAGTTGTAATGCCTTAACTTCTTTCACCTGCTGTTATTCAAAGCAGTACTGGATGTAAGTTTTTTCACCAAAATCAAGTTTCTAAACCGTTTTAAAAGATGTCAAGAAATATAAAAAACTATATTCTAAACAAAATAAGATTTTAACGTAGAAAATATTTTAAGTCCTGTTTAAAATATTTGAATGTGAATCTAATGTAAAAAAATCTTAGTTTTTCTAACAGTTGAATTTTTAGGAACCTCCAACCAATTTACCAACTATGAATAATCCAACTCCAACAAATAACTCTCAAACAACAGTTTGCATTTGAATTGTATTTATTCTTCTAAATTGTTTGTTTTTAAAATCAAGAACATGATGTTATTTTAATAAAGGACATTAAAATATAAGCCAAGACATTCAGTATAAAACAAGTTTTTATTTTAAAATATATGATTATATTTGGTTTAAATGAGTATTAAATATGCTAATTTCACATTTGAAATTTATCACTGGCATGAAATATTTCAGTGATTGAATTGAGTATAATATATAAATTAACTTCCTGAGAAGATCCTTTAAATTCTCTTGTTTTACTACTCTTTAAGAAAAACAGGACATGTAATTATAGATTTTATGAAATATTGGACTTGGGTATTGCCTTTGAAGATGGCTAATAAAGTGATATCTCCATCTCAGTTTTTCAATGTAAATATGCCAGTAGCTGTAACTGTAAATGGCTGTTACAGTTACAGATACTGGCTCTCGCTACCATCACTAAAAGTAATGTTTTAGTAATTAGTTACTATTATAAAGAAACTTTACTACTTCAATTCTCGGAGCACATTAATGACAATAGTGAACACATCTAAAGTCCATTTAAACAATAGTACAGTTAAAGCAATTGGACTGAAAAGCTTATCATCCAAAATAAATAAATCTTTTTAATAAGTAATGTTAAAATAAAACAGACCTTAACAAAATTAAAACTTGATAAAAAAGGCCAACGTTGCTGTAACTTAATTGAACTATACATGGAATTTAAATGAAAAAGTAAAAGGTTGAAATTAATATAAAATATGCTGACCTCCAAATAGAGCCATGTATTAATTAATTTGAATTAGATGTTAGTAACTTGGCTGGAGTTTATTAATACTGGAATGAAAGAATCAGATAACCAAGGAAGATAAAATAACTAAACATGAAGCGAAGAAACACTTTTCACAGTTTTACTACAATATGTGAGCGTTGAAATAATTTATTATTTTAAAAAAACCAACTACACAAATTAGCAATTGCTTAACCCTCCAGTGCACGTTTCACGGAGTGAGAGTCCGCATTTTCGAAAAATCAATATTATGTAGAGACTAATTATTTATCTAATGGCTGTGGTTACTAGTACCTTATTCCACTTTCTTAATAAATACATTAATAAGTTAAGAATAAAAATGTACACCATTTAATGGCGTTAACATGGTCGCGCACTGCAAATGGCGCTGCTAGACAATGTATTAGCGAATTCACAGTCCGAACCGTCACTCCGTGCTCTGGAGTGGCCAGGCCACTCCAATGGTTTTTAGTAGCAGACTCTCAGTACATGTGTGTAACTGGTTTTACAGTTTACCACGCATGTACTGGAGGGTTAAACAGATATTTTAATTTTGTATGAGCCACATTACTTAATAATAATGACATAAATATAAAAGATAAAGTTCATGTTATGTGGAGGGTTAAATAGGCTCAGGACAGATGTATGATATATTGTGTTGTAAGTATGTGGTTAATGGTCCTGTTATGGCATTTGTACATGGAGAAATACAGTGTTGGCAAATGTAAATTATTTGTTCAGTATCAGTTAACATAACCTTTTTTATTAGTGACTGTGTAACAGAACAGAGCTGTTTAAAATGTGAACATTTTTAATCAGGCTTGTAACTGAAAATTTAAGCTTTTTTATAAAGCTTAAAACTGTGAAAAGTGTTGCTGTATTGTTTTTTTCTGGACACATTCCCAAAAATAGAAAATCAAAATATATATGAGGATTCCTGTAAGCAGATAGCCTAAAATGAATATGTAATTTGGAGAAATATTTACAATAGTATATGTGATATGGTAATTTAATGCAGTATTACTGTACTTTAAAGCTTTTGCCTTTATTTATTTTCTCTCTATCAAAAAGGAAGAAATATATTTTTTAGTTTAATAAAATACATTTAATCTTATTTGGTTTTTTACAAGTAAAAAATCCTTTTATTGAATATATCATATAAAAATAAAAACGGTAAAGTACATAAAGTACATTTTTTATACAAATAATAAAACTAGTTGTCCTCGATAGCTTTACTGTCATTGTAATACAATGTGACGAACATTCATATTTAAAGACTTATCTTCTATATACACGGGTAACACTTGAAGGGTATTTCACTTCAACCCTAACCTACATCCTAGTGTGCTATGTAAACCTACTCCTCTACACTCACTGAAATTAACGAAAAATATTTCATTTTTATATAAAAGTAAATACATCTGTGCAACTCTGCCTTAAATTTATATTATATACTTTTATACATACAAACTTTGCATTAAATATTAACCTACTAGACTTAATTTTCTAATAATATAGAATACCGTATTTCTCTATCTAGGCTACAAAGTAAGTAACAGTTTCTTATTTGATTAGCTATCTAAATAAGTAACAGTTTCTTATTTGATTAGCTATCTAAATAAGTAACAGTTTCTTATTTGATTAGCTATCTAAATAAGTAACAGTTTCTTATTTGATTAGTTATCTAAATCAAATGCGTTTAATTTATTTATAAGTCACCTTACATGATTATTTCACGATAGTTGAAATCTACAATATCAGGAATAACTATTTTTTAAGTTTGTTCATTAACTAACCAATTAAAAATAATTGATTTGAAAGGAACGTGATTTGTAATTGAATTGATATCCTTCCTTTACTAACAAGACATTTCTATGGCACATTAATATATAATCCTAGCTATCAACAAAAAATATTATTGTTTTTAAATGTTTATTTTGTAACTCCTAGATTTTAAAGCATTTAAAATTAAATTATAGGTTTTGCTACATTGTAAAACCCATAAATGGTACGAAGAGTACACTAAAAAAAGTAGACATCCCTACAGTTTTTTGTAATAAATCAATCTGTTTTGTTTTTTCACTTGGCTGAAACTTCTAAATGTAATAAAATAACACAACTATTTTCTATTATCAAGTCAGTTGTCTTAGCAACTATATTTTGATTTCCTTATTACTATACATTTATTATACTTGTTGTTGGAAGTTTATCATATTTTTCAAGGTTTTTCTTTTAAATAATTCTTTAGAAAAATTGATATTGTATATTGATTATGTACAGTTAGAGGATGATTAACACTCCAACACAGTGCATGATATAAAAATTAAAGTAATTATGGGTCCTCCCTAAATTACGTAATGCCTGAAGGGGGTGAGGGTGATTTTTGGCAACGTTATACAGCGTTAGAGGGAAGGGTAAGGGGGTTATTAAACCTCAACAATTTGTTTAAATTTATTCAACAATTTTGATCGTTTTTGCCCAAGATTTTAAGTTAGTAATATATTCTGCCCCCATTAGAAAACAATAGGAACAAAGTGTAAACAATGGCTTTATCTTAAATCAAAATATGCATGAAAGTGGATCAAAAAAATTTAGGGAGGGGTTGGTGGCAGTGTTATGTAAATTTGAGGGGTTTAGTATTACCGTTACATAGGGGGAGGGGGTCTGAAAAGTCTGATTTCAGCGTTACGTAATTTAGTAACGACCCCTTAGTAATTGGTTGTAAGAAAATCATCCAATAGAAGAAATAATTATCATGGTAGTCTATACATATTATAAAATGAATTTAAAAAGAAATAAATATATTGTTAAATTATTAATTTCATCACAATGCTTCAGAATTATTGTTTCTGGTTTAAAATGAAAGTCAGTGTGTTGTGCTAAATTTATGTTAGCGGCACAACTAAATATAATTATTGAGCTTTAAGATATTAATATTTTACTGTACAAATATATACAAATATTTTTACAGATACAGTGGAAGTTATTTTTAGGATATAAAAATTACATTCAAAATAATTTTTTGGTTATAAATAAAAAATAAAAGGTTTATATGAACAATTTTTTAAAATTAAGAACACTGAAAGTATTAACTTTTTGACTATACTGTTAACATAAAGACTGTTTAATGGGAGCTTTTTTATTTCATGTAGAATAATATCTAATAAACGCAAAAAATACCTTAAAAGATTAATTGTCATATATTATTTTTAAAACTAAAATTTGCTTATGATAATAGCTGGACTGAACTACTAACTGCTACGTCTTAATGTAAGGAGTTGACTTCTTGTCTCACTACAGGGCGTTCATTCTGAAACACTACAGAGAACGATAAAAATTGCTCTTAATTTATTAATCTGCCTTAGCATTCTGCTTACAAATTGTGTCTAGAACAATTTTATAAAAAGTTCTATTTGGAATTTAGTTCAAAGAAGTATAAATGTTATATAACAATATAAAAGAAGTTTAGTATTTTAAGAATTTTCAATATGTTGTAACATAAAAGACGAATTACTGAGAAATCACACTAATGTGCACAATGACAGATATTGTGCGGTTCAACATTATGGACACCATGGTAAAATGTACAGTAACTACAAGGTGTAGAAATATGAAAACAGTAACATCATTCTTATTTATTAATGCTTTGAGCTTTTTAAGTTTAAAATTGTCATCTTTTTTAATCGTTAAAGAGTAAAATTATTGGCTCCTAGTTTAGATGGTTTGGTGATACTAAAAGAAATTACTAAATATAACTACAAATTAGAGAAACGTGAAACCTTTATATGATGTAGACACATTAATTGACAACCAATACACAATATTTCTTTTTGTGAAAAATGTTTTTTTATCAATTTAGTGAAGTAACTTTTCCTTTATTTTGAATAATGTTACAAACATTGTACAGTTCTTGTACAGTTATTGATAAAGCCTTTTTTATCAATAAATTGAATACACATTTTATTTATTAATTTTTGTATATATAATCTTTATCGATTTACTAGTCATAAAGGTGCCATGAGCACCGGATTGTGAAATCGCCACCTTTTCTGCCCTTGTTGTAAGTGACGTGTCCTTTGAACGGGTGGTTCAAAAGTGTTGAGTCTTCAAATTACATTAAAACAAGTAAATTACACAATTGCAAAAAGCTAACTACTGAGAAGTGTCTCCCATTCACAAATTGTACAGTTAGGATATCAAACAAATGTTTAATCATAGAGTTGTTCTTACCAAATGATAAAGGTATAGAACCATTTACTAATTTGTTTACACTCAGTGTATATAATAACCTTCCTTTATTGTAAAAGATATAAATATAATATTTACCAAATGTTTAAAATGTCATTCAGGTTTGCTTTGTTTTGCTATATCATTTTCGTTGTTTCAATTATTGACCAAATGTTGGTAAAATCTTGCATTCAACGAATTGTCTGGATCAGATCAATATTGTCTGAAAAAGAAAATATAGGTCAGTAAACAATTTAAAAATTTTCCTATTTTAAAAAGCAAAATAAGAATAGTTCTACAGTATAATGATGCATTATGAATTGAATTATATGAATTATAAAACAAAGGAAAAGAAGACATCAAGTAAAGTTCAAGCTAAACAAAAACGTTTGGTAGCTAAATACAGTTTTTAGATACAAAATTTATATTGTGAGTGAGAAAAATGTGTAATAAAAGAGCACCAAAATTACTGTAGCCTACAGTAGAATCTCCCTTAACCGGCCATCTTTCAACCGGCCATCGCTTAAACCGGCCCCTATTCCAAAACAGTGACTTTCTTTTTAATTGGCTATTTATCGTGTTCTATTAGTCGTTTTAAGTGTTAGTGATTAGCCGAAAATGGACGTCAGTGACATTAGTAATATCCATGATTCATTAAAAAAAACTACCACAACGTTTTTACTGTTTAAAAACTTTATACAACAGTGTTTACTGTTGTATAAAGAATTATAATTATTTTTCCTAGTCTGTCAAGAGCTTCCGTGGTGTGCTAACCTTTACCGATCATACAACTATAGTTGTAGATTATCTTCATTTAAATCACGTGCCTTTGTGATTAATTATGTGTTTTGTGAATATACTTCATTTTGTGAGAACAATAGATATTGTAATAAGTAAAGAAATTAATTGCTTTAGATAAACGGTAATGTAAAGAGGTTTAAGGTGCCTCTGCTTAACCGGTCAAATCATTATCCGGTTTGGCCCCCAGTCCCAAGGTGGCCTGTTTAAGAGAGAGTCTACTGTATCAACTAATACATCCTTTCTATAGTAGAATTTATAACAGGAGTGTATTGGGGCCACAGCTGTAAATACCAGCGCTTGATTGGTTGAGCACAGCACTCTCAAAGACAGCTGACTGAGGCAGAGTGTCATATCATCACCACGTGGCGATGGATGTATGTCATGCCAGCCAGCAACCCCAAACCTCTTCCACGTAGGGAATATGTGCGGTGCTTGGGACAGCGACCAACTGCACAAATAGGCAACACCGAAGCTGAACCTTACCGAAGATTGCTGACCCCTCTAGCCTAACCAGACTCACTAATTCGTTTAAGTTTTTAATTCTAGAACAATTGCCATTTTTCTTAGGTGGTGTTTCTGAGTAAATAAATTGTGAGTCATATTAAACAATCATGGTGTTTGGTAACCATTTGGAATAAATCGTTTGGTTTATTAGAATATTATAGCTATGTATATAAAAACTAGACTAAGCAGTTATAAATATATCAATGAGATAGAATTTAATATAGTGTTGAAGTCAAACTGATATATAATTTTAGACATTTCAGAAGTAAAAAACATGCTTTTATTGATTTGATAATATTACTCAAATAATAAAGCAATCAATAGTGTTTTCTTTAATCCTACTACCAACCTAGGCAGTTTTAGGGGTTATCATTCACATATAGAATATCTTTAAATGTGATTAGATAAATGTGATCCAAAAGTGTTTGGATTTATTCTGTAGCTTCAGGTTCATCTAAGAATATTGGAACTCATGAGGGGTCAGGTGTATTCAGAATGTAGCCTACTCTGTATGTACATGTTGTCACACAACCAGTTGAACAAACCTTCACTTTAGTTCAACAGTCAATATTACAGTACAAATGTTTTATATCGATTGGTTTTCTCTATGTGTTTTTCTGTTGATAAAACAGAATTCCAGCTTTATGTGCTAAAGGTTGTCAGTTCGATCCCAATCAGAGTCATAATACATTTTGAGAAGGATCAGCTGATAACCACTGGCTGTTCATTTGTCATTGGGCTATTTATTAATGACACTTTCTAAGGAATAGTTGGCCTTAGTTTGTAACAATGACTACATTCGCTCATCTACACTCATCACACTCATTCGAAATCCATATTCGCCTATATCTTGACAATCGGCGTCTTATGAATAAATAAATAAATAAATAAAATAAATAAACAGGCTGTTGGCTATGTTGGTTTTAATCCCATAAGAACAATATTATTTGCGAATCCATATTTCTTCGTTATTTATTGACCAAACGTTGTGCATGAGGTATCATTTTAAACGTTATGATATTGCGTATTGGGTTTGCTTTTCATATTTAGAATACATAGGCCTAGTTGTGAAAAAGAGGTGAAAATAAAAGCTTAAAACTAAATATTTTTTATATTTTTTTTATAAACATAATTAGGAATCTGCAAAGCAATTCCAATGCGCAATTTCATTCTTGATCAAATACAATTTGTTTGGAAACAATCTGTTTAAAAATAACTGTTTGGTTTGAATACCCGTGATCGTATGTCAGGCTCGAAAATAACATTGTTCTTATGGAATTAAAACCAACATGGCTTTTAAAACTTCCGACAGCCTCTGCAGACTCTTAAGATAAAATCCTGAAACTTGTTAGGTTTATCTAAATAGATCACATTTTTCTGAACACTTTTGTTTTCCTTAAAAGAAATCTGTTTAAAAATGATGACATAAAATATTCCAATGCAAAATATCTAAAAAAAACTGAGCATTTTAGAAAATATCTATAGGATACCTTAAATATAGGTAATATTATGCCAGAACTAACTACGATGTATCAGGTTTTATCACTGAGCTAACGATGTAGCAGAGAAAATGCATTTGTTACAGAAATACATAGAGCCAATTCATATGACTAGTGTATTTTAACAAGAATTAGGGGTTTAAATAAAAATAAATAACCAGTCATAAAATTAGTTGTTTATTGAATATTTATTTGTAGAAGAGGCTAAAAAATTATTTACCATGGCTCCCATGATCCCCTGATCTCACATATATTGATTTCTTTTTTGGGAACATAAGAAACAATTGATTAGTTTATGCAACTCCAGTATTTGACGATATGGATCTTGCAGCTGTAGAATTATTGTAGCTTCTGCAAGTATTCAAGAAAACAATCCTTTTGAAATGGCGAGAGTACGACGATTCAGAATATGTAATGAAGTTCAAGAACGTCTCACTTTAAACAACTACTATGAAAATGCTCAACTAGCAGTTAAAGTATCAACTTTATTTTAAACTACAAAGTATCATGAAATTTGCAATTTTTTCTCACAAATACATTTTTACATAGTTTATTTAGCCTTTTCTAAAAACATTCATAAAAATAATTCATTTCATAGTAAGTTTTTTATTTTTATTTAAACCGCTAATTCTTGTTCTAACACACCAGTCATACAAATTGCCTCTACGGTCACTGAAAACAGCGTCCTGTAAAAACTCATATAGGCAATAATTTTCTAGCTCAATAATAAATTCAAAAATTGTTTATTTAGCCTCTGAACCCTGTTTATTTTATATAATCAATAATAAAACCATTAGCTCAATGGTTAAACATGATACATCTGATTCTGGCATAATGTTGCCTACATATGAGGTATCTTGAAAATTTGTTCTGAAGATATTTACTTTTTAGATATTTAGAAATGAAAATGGTTTCATTGTATTTATTTTGAAATGAATTTTTCTAGGAAAACAAAAATGTCAGTAAAATATGATCTATTTAGATAAGCATTCCTACTTTATCAAATCACAGTACTTTATCTTTAATTGTTTTTGAGATACAGTATTTAGATTTTTTTTAAATCACATACAGACACTCAGACAGAAAACCAATCGAGGTAGAACACATCTTATACTTAATTGACCTACTAGGGGACTCCCCTGCACGCTTCGTGTGCCAACCCCGCTACTCGCTTGATACACCTCGGCATGTGACTTTTGATTACAAATAATAGTAGATTAACTGTATAACGTAAAATCACAATATTCAATTTATTTATAGTATCTCACTCACATTACTGCTTTGCTACCTATTTTAGTATAAATCCCAATGGAAGAATTACCATTTTATTTGTTTTTGTTTAACAGCTGATGATTAAACTCATAGTATAATATAAAAATTCATCTAAGAGCAGCTTTGTTCTGTGGAATCAATAGTACAATGTCAAACATACAAAATAAATATGTTTATTTATTTCCAAAACAGCTGTTATTAATTTATTAAAATTAACCCAATGTTATCCTTATGGAGCAATCTTTTAGGGGCGGTTTCTACCCCTTAGGAGTAATTTATCAAGACGAAAATACTTTAGTTGTCCTATTTAAGACCTAAAGACACAGTGTACAAAATTTCAGCTCTCTATCTACATGGGAAGTTGGAGAATTAGTGATGAGTGAGTGAGTCAGTCAGTCAGTGAGGGCTTTGCCTTTTATATATATAGACTAGGGGACACCCCTGCACGCTTCGCGTGCCAACCCCGACGCTCGCTACGCTCGATACACCTCGGCATTCGGCCTCGGCATGTAACTATTCAATACAAAAATCGGTATATTAACTATATAACGTAAAATTACAATATTACATTTTGGTACAGTATCTCACTCACACTAATTGCTTTGCCACCTATTTAGCCTATTTCAAGAGTGTTCATTTCATTTATTTTTGTTTAACAGCTGAAAATTAAACTCATAGTAAAATATTAAATAGTATAATGTCAAACATTCAAAATAGACATGTTTATTTATTTACAAAACAGCTGTTATTAATTTACTAAAATCAACCCAATGTTATCCTTATGGACCAATCTTTTAAGGGTGCTTTATACCCCTTAGGAGTACTTTATCAAGATGAAAATACTTTAGTTGTCCTATTTAAGTTCTAAAGAAACAGTGTACAAAATTTCAGCTCTCTACCTACATGGGAAGTTGGAGAATTAGTGATGAGTGAGTCAATCAGTGAGGGCTTTGCCTTTTATATATATATAGATTGAACAATGTGGTATAGTTTGTTCAAATGTTTACAGGAAACCTGTGTATTTGAAGGTTTGGCATACGGTATTCTTTCATATTGTAGATCAACTAAAACCTTTATCTGTGTTAGATATTCTAAACAACTTAAACCTATGCACACATGTCATGCTGTCATATTTCCTTAGTAGGTGCACCTATTTTAGAATACTCTGCCTTTATTTACTTTAACGTTTATATGGGAATTTTTCCAATACTATTGTTATTCTTTTAATGCTGGATATCAACTGTTCATTTATTCAGGTTGGGTGAGTATAACGTGGACTATTATAAAGACTCTTAATTTGTATTTTTCATGGTAGTTCTTGTCTTATGTAATGTTTTATGACTATTAATGCTAAGTTGTCCAGATTATGTGTTGTTGATATTATACAAAGCTGGCTCTAATGTAAGTTTTACTTTGAAATTCATAGTTAAAAGATCATCGTACATAGCCCCCATTTTGTAAATGGTCATTTACATTCTCAAAGTCCTATGTAATATTTTCAACTGTACAGGAAGGAAGTTTGGATTACTATGGATAAAATATATCATGAAAAGGATAAATATTACATGGAAAAGAGCATTTAAACTTACCTAGGAAATGCTCCAGAGGTAGTGTCAGTAATATTACTCTAGACGTAAAGCCAGTGCCTGCAGCGGAATCTACTAACTTCTTTAGTTCTTGACAGTGTTTCATGTTCCTCTATAGGTGTTATACTGTACGCAAGTCTCTGGAAAAAATAATAATTAGGTACTTAGGTGTTTTTGGAATAATATTATTTGAATTTGATAACAACTGTCCATGTGTAATAGCAAAACATATATTGTGTAAACAATTCTAAAAGTACTTTTATAAAAACTTATTATGTTAGTTTTTCATTTATTTTTTGAGGCAATGTATTCATAAACTTAGTTTAAGGCTGGCTAAGAATTGGGAAGACTTTTATAGCTAAAGTTCAACAGATAATAAACAGAACATTTTTATTAACACATTTATTTATTACTTTGATATATCTTGTCCTGTTAACCAATTTTCCAATAAGAAAATAATGGTAAAAATAATTACTAATGGATTACTAATGAAATATTAATATTAAAATTTAAGTTATTAGAAAAGTTTTCTGATTGGAAGAAAAGCAAATCTCCTAGTACTAAGCTAGAATATAATATACTCAAGAAAACTACAGGAAAAAATACTCTCTGCCAAATCTGATTTCATTGTCAGTGAAATTGAGATGTCCAAAAACCTGTCAAAAACAATTTGTACAAGAACAACAATACAAGAAATAAGAATAAATCATCTTTAAAAAAAAAAAATACTACCCTACAGTATGAGGGAAAACTTGAATCAGATCCAATCCTAGTTTCAAATATTTTCAACAAACATTTTTCCCAGACAATTAAGTTAAGTCTTAATTTAAGTTCTACTCCAACTCAAGATTCTCTGATAAATGATACAGTTGAAGGTTCTTCTAGTTTCACTCCAATAAACAAGATTCAACTCAAGAAAGCTGTGGACGACTTACCCAACAAGAAACCCTGTGGGTGGGACAGCATTTTCACAAATTTATTGAAAAGATGCTATACAACCTTGGAAACTCCACTTCATGAACTCTACACTGAAGTCTGGCATATTCCCAGAAAATGGAAAACGCTCTAATCAAGCCATTGCATGCAAAGGAGGACCTGTACTCCCCCAGGAACTACCGTTTCATTGCATTCAAAAGTTTTTGAAAGTCTTCTAAAGTCAACTTCTTCATTGAATAAAAAAAAAAAAAAAATGTTTCCAAATCAGTTTGGGTATCAGGAAGACAAATTCACCAAACTCTGCACTTGACACTTTATCAGTAAATGCATTGACACCATGGAGAGTGCTGAGGTAGCCATTGACCTCCAGGGTATTTGACTGTGTCAATCAATCTTTTTGCTCCAAAGCTTTTCTCTTTAGGTATCACCGACACTTTTCTCAAATGGCTTAAATCCTATCTTTCCCATAAAAATAAAAAAACAGTAATAAACTTCATTCACAGTAACAACACTCAAAAGACTTTTTCTTCTAACTCAGTCCCTCGACATATAGGGTCCCATTGTTTTTATCATTTACATCAACGATATGGCCAACTACGATCCAAGTAGTTCATTAACAATTTTTGTTGATGGTACCTCACTTTTCACTCAAAACAGAAATCTTCAAAACCTTAAACAAGAAACTTTCTTCTAACTTATACCCTCCCACAACATTTTTCAGAAATAGATCTTAACGTAAGTTCCACTAAAATCAGCTTCTTATTAATTTCCACGGAGAAAAAAGTGGGACTACTGACCGGGCTGGAGTCCTACTTCCATCAGTCTTCATCTATGAAGAAATAATTGAATAGTCAGAAAACGCTGGTTACCTTGGCGCCCGATTGACATGGTCTCCGGCGGGACGAGTATTAGTAGATTAGCTATGGTATTGCCCAAAAACAAATTTGTTCTACTTAGACATATAGCATTCTTAATAACATCAGATTGTGTAAAATATTATGTTTTAGTTTAGTTGAAAGCATCATTAGGCACTCTGTAGTTTTATGGGGTCTTTCTAGCAAGAAAAACTTAGATAGGATATTCTTGATTCAGAAGAGGCCAATTTGTAGTATTCTAAGATTAAGACCGTCAAATTCTTGTTTTTGACATTTTTTAAGTTTAGGTATTTTAAACGTTCCATCTTTGTACGTGTATGAAACTTTATCATACATTGTACATTTTAAGTTATTCCCGGCATACACTCATAATTACGATACAAAACTAGGAACAGGCATCTCAATCCTTCTGTTCGATATAGATTAAAAATTTATGAACAGAAGCCGGAATACATTGGGTTAAAATTATTTTGAAAGTTCCTGAAAACTTGAAACTAAAGATAGGCCTCTAGTTTTAAAATTGAAGAAATATCTTATTGAAAAGCAATACTATGAGGTTTCGGACTTTCTTTCCTAAAATTATTATCCATTGTTATTTTACTAATAAATTTCCTGCGATCCCTAAATGACTGGAGGCAATGCTGCCTTTAATTTAGATGCAAGAAGATGGATCCCATCCCTGTGAAGAGGGTCTACGGGACAACAACGTAGGTAAACATATATTATTTTAAAATAATATATTTTATTTTGATCATAAGTGCATTTAGAAGATATATCTATATATATATATATATATATATATATATATATATATATATATATATATTTTGTAAAATATTATAAACAGTAAATTTATTTTAACAATTTTTATTTATAATTCTTATAAAAAAAAGCTGACAAATTTTTAAAAGTAAATCAACCCTAGATGTATGATGAGTATACTCAAGTGTAAGGGGGTTTTCTTCACTTAGAAGTTATTTAAATAATGTACAGCAAACTGACATGATAATGGAATCAATCAATTAGTTGAGTGGCTCTTATTTATAATAGTACCTCTTTAAAAGAGCCAGGTCTTTTGATGAGTTGAATGATGGCTAAGAGTGGAATCATCAGGATAGACGACATGGCAAGAGTCCAACCTATCCACTCTGCCCAACCAGGATAATGGTAGTCATTGTACCGCAGAGGCTCATGGTAGAGCAGACCAAAGACGATTACTACCTAGAATATGTACAATACACATGGATTTAAATTACTCAATTTATATTTTGAACGATTGTACAGGACAAACAAATTTTAAAAGAACCATAACTTCACAATTTGTTTGCAAATTACTTTAGTATAGGCACTTGACGATTATAGCCACATGCTAACTCAATTAATATATAATATAGATGTATGAGCATATATTAAAATAAATATGAGAATATATTAAATATTCAATATATTTAACTTTATATGGCAAGAAAACAAAATTCCCCAAGATTGGGAAAAGGAGTGATAATCCCTCTATTTAAAAAGGCTCAAGGAAGAAGTGTGAAAACTACAGATGTATCACTTTGCTCTCCTTTTGACTGAAAATAATGGAAGAGATCATAGAAAAGAGACTAGGGGCGGCAACCGAAAATCAACTAGAAGAAGAACAGTATGCTTTTAGAAGTAACAGCTCAACAACCGACCTGATTTTTACGCTTAAAGGACTAATTGAAAACATATTGAAAAAGATAAAACCCTAAATTTGGTATTCCTGGATATTGAAAAGGCCTACGATAATGTACCAAGAACTAAAATATGGGAGTGCCAAAAACAGAAAAAAGTTAGAGAAAGCCATAAACAGAAAGTAAAAATGTTGTGTGAAGAACGCCAATGCTGTGTCCAGATTGGATAATTTTGTTGTCAGCCATCCAAATAAAAGAAACAAAAATAAAATTGAACTCAAAATGTAGGAACTAGATATCAAATCTACAGTACAAAATACTTGTGTCTCATTTTAAAAATAGTATGAGACAGAGCAAAGCTAAGTCTATCATTCAACACTTGCTTCTCCATTTTAAGGAAGACTAACTATTCCCAATTTGAAAGAGCACAATAGGCAACCATTAAAACTAGGGAACCCTCCTGCACACTACACATGCCAACCCCTCATTACAATTCAAGAGTTAATACACCTCAACCTGGTTTGAAACTAAAAGAGGAGTACAACATGGGAGCGCACTTTCTCCATTTCTATTCATTTTAGTTATGGACGAAATAATGAAACAAATAAAAAGATAAATGACATCAGAGTTTAGTGCTCTAGTGTTTGCAGATGATGTGGTAATTTGGGGTTAATCAGAGCAGGGTGTCCAGGAAAAACTCAATTTATAGAACAGAAAGTTTAAAGAGTTGAAACTTACAGTCAGCAAAGAAAAAACTGTAGTAATGACAGTTGGAAATAACTTAAATCCAGTAACCTTAAAACTAGAAAATCACAGCCTCAAAATGTAGAGCACTTTAACTATCTTGGAAGTACGATAACTACTAACGGTACAGATACACTTGAAGTCACCAACAGACTAAATAAAGCAGCCACATTTCTCCACCAAGTCATAAGTTTGTTATGGGATGGTAAAGTACTAAGAATAGCCAAATCAACAATGTTCAATTCATACTTTATGCCTATTTTAACTTACGGCCTAGAAACTTGCACCCTAAATAAAAAATACCGTAGTAGAATCCAGACATCTGAAATGAAATTTTTAAGGACATCTTTGCAGAAGACCAGACATGATAGAATCAGAAATTCAGACATAAGAGACCAGTTTTGGTGTAACAGGACAGTTGGAGAAAAGATCAAAATGGCAAGGTTAGAATGGTTTGGACATGTAAGAAAAATTAAGGAAGAAAGAGTGGCAAAAATCTGGTTGGAAAGAGATGTTGATAGCAAGAGAAGAGTTAGGAGACCAGGAAAGTAATGGATAGACGTCATAATAGAAGACTTAATACTCAAATGACAGCAGCTAAAACAAATGGAAAATGCTTGTCAGCACACCCAGTAGACTGGAGCTGCTGATCTACATTTATATTATTTTACTGCATTACAGTTAAAATAATTAAAATTGTTCTATTAATGTTTGAAATATGAATAAATAATACTGAGTTAACACTCTTACTTCTTTCATTTTGATTTTAGTATTAAGAATATGGTAATGCATTTACATTTATAAAACAATATACCAATCATATTTATATTATTTTGTTGTTTACTTTTACTAATACTACTATTTTATTTAGTTTCCAAAATGTTCTAAATAATTCTTACACTTATTTACCTTGTCTTTCTATAGTAAGCCTTTTATTATTGACAGCTAACATTTCTTCTCAAAGCAGTTTTTCTTTTCTTTTCAAATCATAACAAGGGAAAGGTGGTAGATATGTGTTTTGGTTCATATAGAAATAAATATAAAAGTAAGAAACAAACAAAAGATATTTTAAGCTAAATTTTAAATTACAGACATTAAAAATAAATTATTTAGGAAGCTTAGACCATTATTATGTAGCTATTTAAAACTTTACGTTTTTCCATTGGGTCTAATGAAACTAGAAAGAGAATTGTATATACTCGTACATATATACAAAATGGGCCATATTAATAATCCTAATTCCGGTTGGGAGGGCTATTTGAGTTAGTAGACAAATGAAGTAAATGTTTGTTTTAATTTGTCGTTGTTCAGTGGCACAGTTTCGCCGTCTCTGGGATAGCCTCTCCTTCCTCTATGTTTGATTTCATTTGTGTGTACTTGTGTGTTTCGTTCCATTCTTCCTTGTCAGCCTTCTCTTCGTTTTCGTTCTGCTTCTTTATCGTCATTTCTTCACAGCCGTCTATACTAGCTATGTGTGGCAAAAGAAATAATAGGTCTTCGGCTCCAGGGTCCAGTAGTAGAGATGGATCGTCAGTCGTCACCTGTTTTGCCTCCCACCTTGATGTCGCCTGGAGACGCAGTGGAGAACCTACAGGCTGGGCCGACTACTAGGCTGGGCTGACTACTAGGCTGGGCTGACTACTAGGCTGGGCTGACTACTAGGCTGGGCCGACTACTAGGCCAGGCCATCTTTGCAGCCCAGAGGAAGCAACCACCTATACCCCCTTCCTTGCTGCAATTTTGACTGTTTCCAGCAGAGCCACCTCTGCTTGCAGGTGACATCCACTCCTTTTCTTATTATTTTGTTCCTGAGGCACTGTAGATATAAATAATTGTAGCATTGTTATTATTTTAGAGTTATTTGTATATATATTTAATCGTGAAGTGTTTTTATTGTTACTATTTATTTATGTGTATATGTTAGTTTTTATTTGTCATATGATTATTATATTATTATACATTTATTAATATTTTATTTTGATTAGGCTTATAATATACATTTTGAACTTGATATATAGCCACAAATGGATAATAGCCTAATTTTGATAAACAACTTCTTTTTCTGCATTAAAATTTTGTTGTAATAAACTATATTTTGGCCGTTTCTTGTGCTTTTGTTCTGTTTTCCCTTGGGGCCAGTGCCTTTCACACCAACCCTCTGTAGAACCAGTATTTGTTTTGATTTTACGAGGGTGGGTTGCATATGCAGTGTGTTAGTATATGCAATTTATTTAGTATATGCAGTGTACATATGAATGTATGTAGATCATAGATAAATGTGGCTGAATGTGTTATGACCTATACCTAGGCTTTGTTATGAATGTTGTTATTAATGACTCATAGAGTCATTAATTTATTTATTACAAGTCCAATATCGTCAAGAAAGGGATTTTTGTCAGAAGTTCAAAGATTTTTGCCAATGTTGTTTATAGAAGTCTCATGAACTCGGTACTTTGTACACGGGGTTGTCCTGAAAGTAATTTTGAAGTTATTTTTTCTTGAGGATTCTTCCTTCCAGACCTTGAAGTGGCAGTCTATTTAAATAAAAATTAAATAGAGTGGATTTTCCTTTTACTGGAATCAACTTGTCAACATTTTCATAATACTTGGGACCCACGGAAGAATGGAATTACTAGGCAAGTGGATAACAAAGGAACTTCAAATCTAATTATCAAATAAACTTTAATTTCATCTCTCAACTATCAGAATGTTTTTGAGTAGTCTAAGTAGTAATATAATTTTTTACTCAATGGATAACCCCCCCCCCCCCGTGATACTTCTTTCCCCGTGATTATTGAAACTCAGACAAGCACCTGGACGAAATCTCTATGGACCTTTGAGATTTGACATATGACCTCTACGTTTTATGAGCCTTTTTCTTTATAGTTATTCTATTTTACGCTATTATGGAATTATTGTGTATCTAGGACATATATTCTTAGGTAAGATGATGTGAATGTCCCTGTTGTATTATTTGTTAATGTCTAATCTTCTATTTTCTTTCAACCTTACCACAAATATATAAAAAATGATAAGTTATAGTACTTACAATTATAAAGGCAGGGCTGATAAATTTCCAACAAATCCTCCAATAAAGGCCTGGACGGTGACCTAACATCGACTCCACGTCTTGAGTAAACCTCTTCAAACCTAAAAAATACAATAAATTTATTTTCAATCAAACCAATGTGTACTGAGTGTCCTGAAATTGCAGTGTCCTTGTTATGGAAGAATTAGTACAAAGAATAACAAAATGTCAGCTGTAGTCAGAATATCACTATTGATATTTATGAAGATCATGACAACCTTACTTCCTAATAAAATATGTTACTGTTTACAAGTACAGTATATGTGTATATTTAACAGGGTTTCATATATAATATGAATGATTGACTAGTATTTTTAACTAGGAAAATATGATGAACTGTATTAATTTTATATTTATACTTATTATACATGTATTTATTCTGATAGTAAGTCTATATAAATATTATGTATTTCTTTATGATTCTGGGAAAAATAAAATTAGTTTCATTTCATTTCATACCATATTTTTGGATCCATTTTCAAAAAAATTCAAAATAGATACCAAAATAATCTATCCACTGGCTCCTAAAGGTTAACAATTCTTATAAAGAATTCCAGTGCTTTATAAGAAAAGAGAGTTTACTAAATGTAACCGTCTTTTTGATGTACTCGTTCTATAATACAACCAAAACAACATCACAACTATTAAGCGCAATCATTAAAAGAATCTTAAACAAATAGTTAAAAAACAACTTAGGTTTTAAATGATAATGATGATTTAAAATCGATATTATAATATTTATGATATCGATTTTAAATTATAATTCCAATAAAAAACTCCTCAAGAACCATCAATAAAGATAATACCTACCATAGAACCAAGAAACAGCAACACATTCAAACAAGGCAGAACACAGAAGAGATATTCCTGCGGAGTATGTATCTAGCAGGTGGAACATATAAATTCCCCCCTGTAACACAGCACGTCCTCTGTAGTAACTATGCATTATCACACATTGTCAATGTTCACAATCCCTTTAACACTAATCAGCAAAGCATTGGCCATAGACAAATTTTAGGTATATTTTATTTTAGAGCTTTGTCTATATTAAATCACAATATGTTAATTCTTAAACAAATAAATTATTATCATCAAACAAAATAAATTGAATGACATTAACACAATAAATAAACTGTAGTAATTAGCAAATTGATTGAACCAATAAAAGTTCTTATCCTATACTGTGGCACTAGCAATGTCCTCAATAAGCACCTTCCAGACATATCTTATACAGTATTTATTCATCTATAAATTATAACAAAATTAGTGAATCCTTTTTTGAATCCAGCCACCTTATCCATGTGTATGAATTTTGGTTTATGTATATATATTTTATGCACAGAATCGGCATCATTGAAACTTGGTTATTTTTATGGAAATCTCTTATTGTTAGTTAGTTAGATTTGAAATATCGCTGATTATGACTTATATATACAGTGGATCAAGCTCTATAAATAAATGAATAATTTATTGTTATTAAAAAGATTACTTTAATTGATATTATCAGTGAAAGTGAAATCGAGATAAAATACAATTGGAATTTACCTTAAAATATCTTTCTTTATTTAGGCTATGAATTAGGCATATATGTAATTCACTCTAATAAAAAACCTGATTATAAAATAATTCAAATTAGGTATGTAGTGATTGATTTTTTATAGTATAATTTTTTTAAATATTAACCAATGACTTACTGGTGTAACATTGAAAGTGGCAATACAAAATGACACAATGACTGCAGTGAGAGTGAATGCTTCTCGAGCGTGCTTGTAACCCTTGAAGACGGAGTGAAACTCATCCATAAGCCCAGTGATTACACATTCTAGACCTCCCATCTGAAACAGAATGTAGATACTGTTCATATTCAGTACTTTCATAAATCTAAGTTTGATAAGCATATGATAACTTCACTTGTATTATTAGTATATTAATTATGATTAGAAGTTTTTTGTTTTTATTTGACTGTTATGTGTGAGTTCTGTTAAAGATCACTTCATTTATCTGAAGTTATAGCAATCAATCAACGAAAACATTTCTTTAACGGTGATATACAAAATTCTGCACGATAAAGTCGTAGACAACATAACCTTAGAGTAAACATAAAACTGTTACAATGTATAGTGATTAATGAAAAATTCCAATTCTGACTATTCTCTAAGAGTGGACAAAGTAAATGGAACTTTGCAGAAAAAAAGAACAAGAAAACCTACTTGGAGCTATCAAGTAATTTGAGATATTGAGGTTTAAGTAATCCCTCTTATGAAAAGACGAGAAAACATGCTATATTTTCTTATGAAAGTAAAGATGAAGCTTACAAACAAATAGATCCTAGAACAAGATTTTGAACTGGAGTGTCCAAACCCATTTTCAACTATCTAGTTGTAAGCTGGAAAGAGATCTTTGAACTTTTGAGTAAAAAAATTGCAAATTTTCTTTCAACTTCATGTGAAAAAATGAAGATTTGGAAGAGAATGCTAAAGGGGATGTCAGTTTTGTTCTAGTGACATTTCCAAAAAGTTCTTTATTCAAGAGTGCCAATACTTTAAAATGAACATGAAGGCTGAAGACTTGACAAAAATAAGATACTGCTATTTATACATCAAGCAGAATAGT
Organism: Stictocephala bisonia; assembly: GCA_035578905.1. Taxonomy (NCBI): domain Eukaryota; kingdom Metazoa; phylum Arthropoda; class Insecta; order Hemiptera; family Membracidae; genus Stictocephala; species Stictocephala bisonia. Next base: position 1,192,082 of record JAQJVL010000164.1, on the reverse strand, counting down.
TCAGAAAGTACATTTCCGAATTTGGAAGAAGCTATAAGGATATATTTGACTCTTCCTAATACTAACTGGTGGCTGAAGGGAGTTTTTCTGCCTTGAGGAGAATCAAGTCTGAAAATAGAGCTACAATGAAGGATGAAAAGCTGAACAGCTTAATGTTGTTGTGCAAACAAAATGACATAACTGTAAAACTAGACTTTGAAGAAATTAGCACCTTTGATAAAACTAAAATACCGAAGAAACCAGCAATTTAAATTTCATTCTTACAGCATAGTAAGTGTGAAAAGCGAACTTTTAGAGTTTATCTATGGCTTATTCGCAAAAGATCATATTATGAGTGAAGAGTTTGTACAGCATATAAATTAAAGTTTATGAAGATAACTATTAATTTCAGGGTGTGAGGATAGGCCGTCATACTGTAATAACAAATCTTATGTAATGACATGTCATTCTACTATTGTTCAAGTAACTATATGTATAGTCTACATTTGTTTTGTTTTACAGTTGCAAGTCGAAGACATGGTGGTGGATAATGGAAAGATTCTTTATTTTAGAGAATTAGGGGTAAGATCTCCCCGAACTAAAACTGACAAAGAGAAGTGATGATGAAGTGGAAAGCTATTTTGAAATTTAGTGTTAGTGATGTGGCCATGTATTTGGGGGAAGGGAAGCGCAGGACTTTTGTCTACACATAGTTCAATGCACATAAAAACGGGCCAGAGTAAATGTAAGGGTATAGTGTTACAAATGTTGGATAATGAATCATACAGTCCTGATCCCATTATTTTCTGAGCACTCCTTATATATATATATATATATATATATATATATATATATATATATATATATATATATATATATATGTGTGTGTGTGTGTGTGTGTGTGTGAATTGAAAATTGTTTTATATAGAGAAATAACAATTTCTAATGTTAAATACAGTATTTATTTTGAGTAAGCTTATAATTTTCTACCTCTCTTTTGTGCATTATTGTAATAAAAAACAAGTTTTGAATTACTCATGATATTTTGTTTAAAAAAATTAAAACATTTGTTTAGCTAACAATTAAAATTGTGCACAAAATTAAATTCAATAACAACATGCAAATCATGCACATGCATTGACTTTCAAATTCAACTTTTATTCAGCTAAATTAGCATCAGTACAAGCATTAGCTAAGTTTTATAATAAAATAATTTTTAATACAATTCATGATAATTTCAATAAGATAACTAAGATAAACTAAGCTAAATACTAAAATTAATATTGAAACTTCTCTCTCAAAATTTTAAATTAATACACATTTCAAATAAGTATTTACATAACTAGCAGGGGTGGCCAGCCTGGAATTCCCGACCGCTGTAGCAACAAAGGTTAAGCAGCAGGTTCTTTAGTTGTTCTCTGAACTTCAAGTGGTCAGTTTCGACTTGCAAAGAAAGTGGAAGGGAATTGAACAAACTCACGGTTGAGTTAAGGAAATTAGTTAGAAGGAAATATATTATTTTAGGTCCCCACTTCACCTTACAGATTTATAAAGGTACTGGGCTAGTAAAACCTGGTTGTTGAAGTTTTAAAAGGCTATTAAGTATGACATTAGTATGAAAGCGTCTCAATGGCTAGGTTTCCATTATTAAATGTATATAATTCAAGTATCTATAAACTATTTTCAAACTATTAAAAAAATAAAGGAACTGTTTACAAGATGCAAATACAGAACAAAAATGACAAACATAAAACTAACTAATTCCAGTATTTCTTACAAGTACTAGTTTTAAATGGTCAATAAAGAGCATAGCTATGATTAGCATGCATAAAAAAAAGTCTAAGAATGATATGGCATTAAACTACTTTTCTCGCCTTTCTCAGAATTGACATATACTAAATTAATAGTTAGATGATGCTTACCGCACTATCTAAGCCAAGCATAATGAGCATGAAGAAAAAAAGCATTGACCAAATATAGGAGCCAGGAAGTGTAGCAACAGCCTCTGGATATACTTGGAACACTAACCCTGGACCTGAAAAAAGAAAAAGAGGAACACTTTAAAGAATTTAGTGAAATAATCTGCAAGAAACAAAATATGAGTTGCTTTTACTGATATATGCTTGATTGATTCTAAGTTTCCTCTCCTGAGAAACAAATTAATTTTGATTATACAGTTTATGACTTAACACAAGCCTGAATCACACTGTGAAAATAAGCTACCTTATGTGCACGAATGGTTAAATAGTTGTAATTTCTTATAGGGTCTCCAATCCCTTGCACATTTCGTAGGAAGTGGGCAATGGCATGAGGAAGGGGAGTGCCTGTGGGGGCTAGGCTAGCAGCGAGTGTGTATGCCCTAGTACCTCCAACATTGCTGTTAAGACTCCACAGGAACTCCAAAAAATTATGGGAAATGGGCTCTGGTGAGGCTCAACAGGCCCAGTTAGCTGGTAGGGGAAACAATAAAGCTTTCAAATCTCTAATTAAGCCATAACGTATACAAAGGATAAGTACAGCATTAACATATTTAACCAGGAAAAGTTCAAGGATACCATAACAAAGGCTGAATATATAAACTCAAACTTTTTTTTCTATAAACTTCACTTGCCAGTTGACATAGGCCTACAGGCCTGTGCGTCAACTTTATTCAACGAGTGAAGTACCGACCGTTGGCTCAGTGGGGATTCGAACCTTGGACCTTGCCCTCCGCAGTCAGAAGCCTTAGCCACTGAGCCACCACGCTGGCATAAATAACTGGAAAAGTTATTTAATAATAGATTTATTGGAAAGCAGAAAATCAATATTTTTGGCCTGAGTGAAACCAAGTGGGAAGGAAAAGGAGTTAAATACCTGAGAGAAGTGTTCACATGATTTTGGAAAGGAAATGATGGATTAGAACTCAATGGAGTGGTTTTTGAGATGAACAGAAATGTTTAAAAAATCAGTTGGAGTACATTTGTTTCAAATAGGATAGTTAAAATAAAAATCAAGGAAAATGAAGAAGTAATCATCACCACTGCAGATGTATGGGTGGGTGATCGCGTCATCACCACTGTGTGTGTATGGGTGGGTGATCGCGTCATCACCACTGTGTGTGTATGGGTGGGTGATCGCGTCATCACCACTGCAGATGTATGGGTGGGTGATCGCGTCATCACCACTGCAGATGTATGGGTGGGTGATCGCGTCAACACCACTGTGTGTGTATGGGAGGGTGGGAATAACAACCTGGAACATCTCAGGAACATTTATTTCGATGTAGCCCAGCTCTCCGGACTAGTTTCTGCAAGTGTCTCAAAGCTGAACGAATAGTAACATAATGTTTAGAAAGAAATTGCAAGCAGCATTATTATCTAGGCAACTCTTTTTCCTAGATGCTGCTTATGCACCAAAGATAGGTGCGATCAAGAAGGAAATATAAATTGATGTAATGCTGGATTCCTGGATGAATATATACAGTAGAGTAAGGAAGATTTAAATGTTCAAGTTGGTAACTAAGAAAAGGGTATGGAAATGTAATTTTTGTTTTTAGGTTTGGAGATAGGAATAGAAAAGTCAGAATTTCCTAAATTTGTGTCAGAGGAACGGCTGGGAAATAGGAAATCAAAATTTAAAAAGAGGAAAGCCATAACAAGGTATAATTGGGATGGAAGGGGAAAAGTAATCATAATAAGTAGGGGAAAGAGACTGATGGAAGTTCGGGCAATATGGAGCATAGCAACGAAAGGAGATTACAGATTATTGGTTGCGTACGTAATGAGAAAAAGAATTTAACTGTTGGAACCACTCAAAGAATTAAGGTATAGAAGATAAATGAAGGAGAAGTCAGATAGAACAGAGAAAGAGACATCGAAAAGGCCAATTACCAAATGATCATTATAGAGACGTAGAAGAGTGGTACATACTGAGGGAAACCTAAGTTTAACTGCTAAAAGGACATTTATTAATTTTGCTCTTTAATTAATAAATGGTAGAGGGGAGAAAGAAACGACGAAGGTCATGCACAATTTTTTAAAAAGGAACCATGCCATCTGGGCAAGATGTAGAAATAACAAAGTCATCAATGAAGAAAACCAAAGCCTATGACCCTGATGACATTACATTACAATATACATGTTAGATACATTAGCACCAATAGGAATACACTGTATGCACAGAGCCATAAAAGTAATATGAACCCAAGGAGAAATAGTGCTGATATTAAAAAAGGGAAACAGAAAGCAGTGCACAAATTATCAGGGCATTGCCCTAATGAACCAGTGGGCGAAAGTTTTTGAAAGAATTCTATTAAACAGTATGAAAAATGAAACGGAGACAACGAAGAACAGTATGGTTTTCAAAAAGGTAGATGTACAGTAGACCTAATATTTGCATTTAGACAATTGCCTAAGAAAAAGTGGAAATTTGGTAGACTTATATGGTTTAATCGACATTGATAAAGCTTATGACTTAGTACATAGAATTTGTAATGACCAAGTCTACAAGACCTAGGAGAAGAACATTAACTTATAGAATGGGATTTATAGAGTAGGCCTACATATGTGTAGAGTGGGCTGATTTGAGCAAAGCAGAAGACTGATTTGAGAAAAATAAAGGTTTAAAACAAGGAGTGTTTTATCACATCTACTGTTTAATTTAGTTTTAGAATGGAGTACAAGAAAAATCTAATGGCAAGCCACTAAATGTAGTAGACAGGTTAAATACCTAGGCATGGGCAGAGTTTAGGGGGCCTGGCCTCCCACAAATTTGGAATCAAATATTAAAACCTTGTATAATAACTTATTTATTCAGCTACCTTAAGATATTTCCAATAAATTATCTAAACATATTTTTAACTAAAGTTAAAAAAATATTATCTATTCTTTATTTGCATTCCTCTCTGGTGGGTTCACTTGGAGTTAATGCCTTTGAGATTATCTCAAATCAAATTGACAGTTGTATTATGGGTCTAGAAAGGATGAACAATTCCTACCAGGTTTATTTCTAGTGAACAAAATAAATACGTTTACAGGGTATAGTCTTATCTAAGATTCTATTTCCATTCTTAAAGTAGCTAAATATGAGCCATATATAATATTAGTAGTGTACCTATGAAGTAAATGCTAAAAGAATATTATCACACCTTCAGTAGCTACAGAGCTGATAGGGATGCCTTGCTTATGAGACATGAATCCAAGATATGTGAAAATAACAAACCCAGAAAAGAAGCTTGTGAAGCAGTTAACTGCAGTGGTGATTATGCAGTCTCTGAAAACAAAATCTGAATTAATACGAATATATTGTAAAGTATGCTTCTTAAAATAGTATTTTCATAAGCAATATTCATTGCTACTTACATTATGCAGATGTTCCTAAATATGTTTCTTTCTTTCTTAAAGCATCAACCACCAATTATTAACAGATGATAATGGATGGATATCTTGTGGTAAAATCTAGAATTAATAAAGAGTAAGGATTCTTTTGCCAATTTCAGGGGGTTTCCAAGGAAGAGTGGGGTTTAATTTTAAAAATTTAATTGGCAGAAAATTTGGGACTTTTCATATCACTATAACATACAACTCATAGGACATTGACATAGGAAATTTGTACTCTATCAATTGAGCATAGTTCAAATCTGTTTAGAAGTTATTCATATTTTTAAAGAAATTTACATAAAAGTGTAGGGAAGTTCAAATTCTATTTTTGCAAGAGAAAAGTTTTTGTTTTTTTACTAAGGATTGTGCTATATACCTTTATTTAATGAATTATAAGACATCAAATTAAAGAAAAGTTAAAAGAAGACTAACTTTTTTTACACACATAACAGCTGTTAATTTTTATGCTGGTGTAAATATTTCGTGTTTTTACTGTGGATTTAACACCATCTAATTTTGTTTATAAAAAACAGCTTTTAGACAAAAACAATACTAAATATTTGTTCTATTGCTTTTAAAAGTCCTCTTGTTGTTAATGTAATCATGTATCATAGACCAAGGCTCGAAGTCAAAGTGATACTATCGTCCAGCGAGTGAAATCGTTAGCTCATGATGCATGCAAGTCCTCCAGTTGTTAATGTAATCATGTGTCATAGACCAAGGCTGGAAGTCAAAGTGACACTAGCATCCAGCGAGTGACATCGTTAGCTCATGATGCATGCAAGTTCTCCTGTTGTTAATGTAATCATGTGTCATAGACCAAGGCTGGAAGTCAAAGTTACAGACATATTTCAGATGACTTGCCAACGTAACTTACCTGTAGCAGTTATTGTGAAAATTATTGTAGCTTGCATAGGATAAGTGAACTCCAAAGCCTGCACCAACAGAGTAGAAGATTTGGACTGCAGCGTCTACCCAAACCTGAGGGAGAACTAAGATATATTGTTGTATTTATAGATTTTAACTTTTAATTGTTTATTGACATTACCAAGGAACAATAAATTACATTTATAATTTGACATACTGTAATTTTTAACCCCAGATGACTCTGTTGATACAAAAAATTTGCCTGATTTTCTTTCATTTAAACGTGTGCAAACAAATTGATCATAAGCATACAAATCAAACAGGCCACATGCACAAACCAAAAATGTAAAGTTAATAACTGAAAATGTCTTGCTAAATAAACCATCCAAGTAATGGAATACAATTGAGCAATTTAAACATTTTGTTACGGTGCAACAGGGTCCTAAATAAATAAGGCAATTCCACTTCTAGCAACTAATTGTTACTTTTATTTACAAGTTCTAAATCACTAATTTACACACTATGAAATATTTACAAACTTAAATTTTTACTTAGATACTAAAATTAATTTCTAATATTTACAACAATTTTATTACTTGATCCACCGTCCACCTAGTGTCCGACACTGTTTGGTATACTGTCACTGTCACATCCACTGGCTAACTCTGTCACTCACTGACTTTTCACTGACTGTCACTAACTCTTCACACACTGACTCTTGACTAACTTACAGTCAGGTCTGCCGAAGGGTGTCTTTATATGATCAGAGGTGGAAGCCTAGAACATTCTGGAACTGGTGATGGTGAACCTGTAGCGGCATCTAGAAGTTCTCGATTCCAAAGGAAGGGCCTCGATTCACCGTCAGGCGAATCATCGGTGACGCGAAGAAAGCTTACAGCGAAGAATGCGTACAGCAAAGAAAGCGTACAACTGGAATTTAGCGAAATAAGCGTACAGCCTATCATGTTTATGTTTGACAAGGGTGAGAAAAGGGCTGACCCTTGAGGCAGTGAAATATGACATGTGAAAAAAGCGTACACTACCAATTAGGGTGGGGTATATTAAGTAATGTAACTGACGAACAACAATACTTTAAAAATGTCAAGTTTGAAGCACTTTTCATATGAAAGTCTTTGTTGAATATGTATATGTAACAGACGCTCACACATCAATATACAGATTTGACTTAGGTCAGAATCATGTATGGAAATGTAAAAAGCGGCTTTTAGCCTTTGTTTTGTTTTTTTCTAACGCCAAAGGCAACTTTTACCGATTAAAATAAATTAATAAAAAATAAACTGCATTTCAATAAAATAGATGAAGGGCAAATATTTCATATTTATAATGTAAATATATTCGAAGAGCATTCAATCTACAACTCCAACAAATGATGAACACAAAGTTTTTCAATTACTTTGTCGAGCAATTTTTGAAGAACTCAGCAGTTCTAATAAAATGTGGTCTTGCTATAAAAGAAGATATAGGACAACCAACGCCGTCATGGAGTGGCACAACAGAATAAACAGTACCCTGCTCATCCATAATCCATGAGTAAAATATGTTATACAATGTTCGAAGAATGAAGCAGAAGTTGCCGAAAATATGTTTATGAAGAGTGGAACTAGGGATGAAGGTAAAAAGAGAAAAAAGAAGTAAATAGAGATAGACAAACAAATAGAAAGGATAATAAACAAAAAAATACCAAGACATGGGTGACATAGTTTGTTGCTGTTTGAAAGCTATGTCATACCTTCACAAACTTGGATAGTAGTACAGCAAGTTTATTAATGAACAGATATTGTACATTAGTCGTAAGTTTCATGTATATATTACGTTTTTGTGTATATAGTGTTTTATGTATATATTAGCCTCTTTGTATATAGACATTAAAATTTGTAAATAGGAAGAAAACTGACAAGGCCAAGAGGCCGCTTTGTACATTTCCAGACTTGATTTGTGACCTAAGACAAATCTGTCTAGTTTTGAATGAGCGGCTGTTTCATATACATATTCAACAAAAACTAATTGTGAAGCAGAAGAATAGTAGTTTTAAAACTTGATATTTTTTATTTAACTATATTCGTAGGCTACATTATTTAAATGTTAAAACTGATGTTAGAAATCGTTGTATAGTTAGTAAGCTTTTTGTAATGCTTAAGAAATGTTTTTAGTCTAAACTTAGGCAGAGTTCTTGGTGGGTGTACGCTTTTTTCACCTCTCACATTCCGCTTCCTCAAGGGTCAGCCCTTGTCTTACCCTCGTTAGACATAAACCTAACAGGATGTACTCTTATTTCGCTAAGTTCCGGCTGTACGCATTTTGCACTGTATGCTTCCTTTGTATATTCAAATGATCTGCCATTCTAGTCCTTCCTGGAAGACCTGGATTGGCTCTGTGGGCGATTACTCGCGCAAGGATGGGGCGCAATGACCTAGGCGGTGTCCATGGTAGCTGCTGTCATCCACAACAATATATAATAACTACGGTAGCTGTAACCGCCCACTCCGCTGGTTAAAATATTGAGTTTGATTATAAAATCGAAATGTGCATCAAGCTTTCAGTTTACACTGTATCCTATTTATATTCAATTTATAACAGATGATGTTATGTATAAGTTACTACTGTACTCAATTATTTTTTATTTTAAAAGTTTTGCCTGCCACTATTTTATTCAATTTGTTTTTATTTTACAGCTGTTAATCAAATAAATCAATCAAATAATATTGCTCCATAAGAATACCATGGAAATTACGGAGGCCAGTGAGACGGAATCCTGAGGTTGAAGAGAAAAATCCTTTCTTAGTAAGCCTCTAGGGGCCAAGTTAATTGGAAGCATAGTTTTGGAGAATTAATGATGAGTGGTAAATTTTATATTTAGATTACAAAGGTTTTATAGATTACAAAGGTGCAACATTTATGAAAATATTGAACATTTTTGCAAGAAATCTTGTTGGAAGTTTAAGACATATTTGCAATTTTAAATGCATATATTTGTATGTTTGTGCATACATTTAATGCAAATTTGTTTGTCTATGCCATGAATTGCAGATCGTGAGTTAAGATAGGCTATTTCTAAACATGGATGAATAAATCAAAGCAAACCATTACACAGAGTTTCAACAAGTCTGGTGATGTTGTTATGTTTTTGAACCATAAACGAAAAAGCATTTGAACTTAATATATCAATCATATGCCAAAAAAGTACTTTTTAAAACTACAATCGAATTTTCATTAGAATCACAAGGAGACTGAAGAAAATCTTGAATGAGAGACTATCAAAAATTTCACATGAAATTAAAGATCATCCATCATTAGGAAAAGACAACTCCACATAGCCAACCCCAAAATGATGTATCTGTATAAAATTATAGCAGTTTAAATTTACAATTTGAGCTTAATAAAAAATGTCATATTTAGTTGAACCATTGTAGACCTGTCAATTGTTCCTTAAATCCAGATTGGTTGGAGTCTACAGTAACATCTACTTGCCCTTCCCTATCCAAAATAGAAGTACAAAACTCAGAAAAACACAAAAGATTTGTATTTATAGATCTGCTGGAAAAAACCATGTTGAAAAGATCTAATGACATTTTTAACATGCTTAAACTCCAATTAAATAGAACTGACTCGGGAATCTTAGCTGGAGTTGACAAAATTAGCAACAGGTCTGTAATTTTTATATCACATCTTAATCCTTTTTAAAAATTGGCACGACTTTAGTTAATTTCCAACAATCAGGAAAACAATTTGAGTTGACTGAAATATTAAGTAAATACACGAGGGCCTTGATTAAATACTTATGACATCCTTTAAAAATAAAATAAGGGATGCCATCCGGACCAAATGAACGACGTGATTTAAGTTTTTTAATTGCTTGTAAAATTTCACTTTCAGTATTAAGGCAGGCAATGCTGGCGTTTCCTGCAAATGGTGAGCCGAGTGCATCTACAGTCAACTGATCATAATTATGATTAGAATCCTGATACGCTGACTTGAAATATCGGGCAGCTGCCACCAAGATAGCAGTGTTGGCCCCCCCCCCATTCAGTGTCATTGTTGTATCTCTACTGACAGTCGACCTCAACCGCTTCACTGACAGTAAAACTGTACTGGATTGTTTGCAACCTCTTCCTCAAGATAAGCAGTGTAATACACCTTTTAGTGTAATGACCTCAAGATAAATAGTCATTCCTAATACACCATTTAGATTGATTATCAGTAAGACAGGTGCAACTATAAACTCCCAGCCCCCCTCGCTGGACACATTTTATTTAGAAAGTAGGTCCTACACCACTGTGCCACAGACCAGTGTCTCTATTAAGTTGCACAGAAAAAGCACAGATTCTAATTGACTAACTTCGGCTTTGTACCTGGCTACGCCTTAAACTTCTTGTCCGTTTCAATACCGATAGTGACTTGGCATTTTTGTGTCAATAGATAACACCGTTTATTTTATAGAGACATAGATTTACTATCCAATGTTAAATTATGAGTCTCAAAATATCAGCTGTTTTTGTAGTCTATTGTGGAGCGCTAGTGTAGTCCCATGTAAATGTAATGTTTAAACCACTACATCAGGTTTAGTTAGCAGACCTCACTAATTAACAAAATTACAGGCAAGAATATTCCTATTAGATTGAATATATATTGTAGTTGTATATATTTAAAGATAACACATAATGTCAAAGTACACAAAAGGTTAATTAAATAATAAATTAAGGAAAGTGTTACATTACCTGTGTTTCCTTCAGCTTGGAGAGTTGAGGATGCAAGTAGTACTGGATTCCTGAGAGGGCTCCGGGGAGCATCAATCCACGAACTAGAAGGATGGACAGGACTACGTATGGCATGGTAGCTGTTGCCCACACAACCTTGCCTGGATTGGTCAGAGATTGTAGGTGTAATAAAAAAATCTAACATATTTGTGACCTTCTCTAAATTACATGATGTAACATTTTCTCTTTAAATATACTTTAAAGATTAGGTTATATATCATTAGTTTGGAAATCAACATTAGGAGAGACGGAACATCAGCAAACTTACTGGACAAGATAAGTCTGACTAATATAACCACTAAACCATAAAAGACACAATATAACACAAGACTCAAATTTTCAGTGCCACTAGCTGATGCTCTAGCTCTCTTCATATCAAAGCTGGCAGGGGCCTTATTATAAACTATTCTCAAACTTGTAAAATCATTTTTCTTTTTTATACTCTTCTTGTTTTCCATTTTTCTCATACACTTTACATAGTTGAATATTTAAACTGTTTGTCTGTTTTATTTAATCAATATTGTACACCAAATATACTCATGCATTGTATAGACATTTTGACAAACATTACTTTTTCATTGTCTGGAATTGCAGTCTGTTACAATATTTAAAGCTATATTTTTGGGGATATAGTCTACTAACAAGTTATGAAGAGTTAAATTATCATTATTAGACAGAATTAAAATGGTTTTCATGCAATTACTAATTATTAGAAATTTAATAATTAAAAACAAAGTATTTCAAGAGAAACAAGCTAAAATTAAATATCAATGATTTATTTTAGAAATACCCAGAGCATGTTACCGAAAAACAAAAAAAAGGGAGGAAAGAAAACAGAGAAAATTCACAAAGATGAGGGAACAGTATTTTGAACTACAGCGTAATATAAAAATTTCTTTATGACATATTATCTGTATAATTAATCATAAATATGTATATAGCGTAGCATTACATTTATCCACTAAAAGAAGATAACTGGATTGAAAAAGGAAAATAATGGTTTTCTGATGTAAAACCACTTACCTGATGACTTAACACCTTTGAAGAGCGAGAGGTAAAGCATGGTGTAGACACAGAAGAGACAAACAGTCAGTTGCCACTTGGGGTAACCCATATCGTGAAGTCCTGGACTGTATTGCATTTCTAACACCCCTCGACTGAAAACAAGTCAACTGTTTCTTTTAAAGTCAACTTTTTGTTGCCAATAAGTTCACTATTTTGGTTATGATTTTATTTTACTCACAATTACTAATATCAATATCAGTTTCTTCCTTTATTTAAAAGCAATACAAACAAAATTCTTATAACTACTACATTATAGTATAATTCTCATCAATTACTTGACTTACTTAAAGCTGTTTATTTATCAGCTTGATCTAATATAACATAATAATAATTGCTCTGTACACAATGAATACACATCTACAAGGCGGAAAAAATATGGAACGCTTTCACAACTTTTGAATGACTTCACTTGTAAATGTGAAATCTTGTAGATCTCATGCTTACAAAGAACACACTTTTTGACGCCATTAGCAATATTTCATTTTTTCAGGGGGACGGCCCATGAGGAGTTGAGTGAAAGTCTTCAATGTAAGCCTAGGTTGAGTTTGGTATTAAATGGGCGGTCATTTCATGTTAGTTGTTGTGAAAGTGTTTCCATATTTTTTTCACCCTGTATAAGAAGGGAAAAGCCAATGTTAAAAAGTCAGAGTACTTTTTTTCTAATTTTGCTATCCAGCTGCCACTAGGTTGAACTTTTTGCATAGTAGCCTAGAGTGTGACAGAAATGACAGAGAGAGCATTATGGCCGCTTGGAGAAAGAGGGAAGAATACAAATTGCAATGAGAATGAGAGAAAGGAAACGTTGGACAGGGGTATTGGGTTGGGAGAAGGGTACTGGGTAGAAATTCTCAACCAGTGCTGTGAATTGGCAGCCTCTCTAAGCTCATTTGATCTGTTACAGGAAATCTGACTATTTCCTTATCTATTTTCTCTTATAATACATATATGTACATGCCACTGCAGAATGGTTCTGATAGTGTTAACCCTTTATGTGCCAGTGGGCTCTTTGAGACCCGTAAGGAGGTGTTGAAGAAAATGATGCAGACTTGTAATTGTGTATACATATTGTATTTATAGACGTTAAGCCCCTTAGTAGTCAAGCCCTAACTAAACTAATTGATTTTCTATGAATATTGATTTTTATATGTAAAGTGGTTAGTAATTAATAAGTTAACAATTAATAAAAAAACAATTAACAATGCCACCTCTGCTTGTCCATGTACACCACCATTAACAATGCCACCTCTGCTTGTCCATATAGAGGACAATTAACAATGCCACCTCTGTTTGTCCATATAGAGGACAATTAACAATGCCACCTCTGCTTGTCCATGTAGACCACCATTAACAATGCCACCTCTGCTTGTCCATATAGAGGACAATTAACAATGCCACCTCTGATTGTCCATATAGAGGACAATTAACAATGCCACCTCTGCTTGTCCATATAGAGGACAATTAACAATGCCACCTCTGATTGTCCATATAGAGGACAATTAACAATGCCACCTCTGCTTGTCCATGTAGACCACCATTAACAATCCCACCTCTGCTTGTCCATATAGAGGACAACTAACAATGCCACCTCTGCTTGTCCATATAGAGAACAATTAACAATGCACCTCTGCTTGTCCATATAGAGGACAATTAACAATGCCACCTCTGCTTGTCCATATAGAGGACAATTAACAATGCCACCTCTGCTTGTCCATATAGAGGACAATTAACAATGCCACATCTGCTTGTCCATAAAGAGGACAATTAACAATGCCACCTCTGTTTGTCCATATAGAGGACAATTAACAATGCCACCTCTGCTTGTCCATGTACACCACCATTAACAATGCCACCTCTGTTTGTCCATATAGAGGACAATTAACAATGCCACCTCTGCTTGTCCATGTAGACCACCATTAACAATGCCACCTCTGCTTGTCCATATAGAGGACAATTAACAATGCCACATCTGCTTGTCCATAAAGAGGACAATTAACAATGCCACCTCTGCTTGTCCATATAGAGGACAATTAACAATGCCACCTCTGCTTGTCCATATAGAGGACAATTAACAATGCCACATCTGCTTGTCCATAAAGAGGACAATTAACAATGCCACCTCTGTTTGTCCATATAGAGGACAATTAACAATGCCACCTCTGCTTGTCCATGTACACCACCATTAACAATGCCACCTCTGCTTGTCCATATAGAGGACAATTAACAATGCCACCTCTGTTTGTCCATATAGAGGACAATTAACAATGCCACCTCTGCTTGTCCATGTAGACCACCATTAACAATGCCACCTCTGCTTGTCCATATAGAGGACAATTAACAATGCCACCTCTGCTTGTCCATATAGAGGACAATTAACAATGCCACCTCTGCTTGTCCATATAGAGGACAATTAACAATGCCACCTCTGCTTGTCCATATAGAGGACAATTAACAATGCCACCTCTGCTTGTCCATATAGACCACCATTAACAATCCCACCTCTGCTTGTCCATATAGAGGACAACTAACAATGCCACCTCTGCTTGTCCATATAGAGAACAATTAACAATGCACCTCTGCTTGTCCATATAGAGAACAATTAACAATGCCACCTCTGCTTGTCCATATAGAGGACAATTAACAATGCCACCTCTGATTGTCCATATAGAGAACAATTAACAATGCCACCTCTGCTTGTCCATATAGAAAACAACTCATGTGTTCGGCACTATCACACCAATGTCCACCTTAGCAACCCACTTCCTTGTTTACTTCAGTTTGGCGTTGAACTACCTCCATGCATAAACCTTTTTGCCTGCAATCAAAATGCTTTTAGGATTTCTGTTTTGTAATACTTTTAAGTTTGACACCCCTTGGCTAAAATGGCTTCACTTATTACTGTTATTTATTTGTACACTTTTTTAAATTTATTCTTTTTGCTAATTATTTATTTATTAATCAAATTAATCAATATTATCAGATTTACCTTAATTTTTAGGCTTCTATTTAATGTACAGTTTTAATTAAATTGCAATGGATATTTTAGTTTTTATTTTTTTATATAAAGTTAATTGTTTTTCCTCTTTTAGCAGTAGGACTATTTGTTATCTTATTGTTTTGTTGAATCTTGAATGTTTCGGATTGAGAGAGCACTTACATTAGAGTTCTTTCTATAATTTTTGTTATTATTGTGAAACAGTATTTATTTTTATGACAGATTTGTTCAATACCGGTACTTTGATAATTATTGTTGTTTTTTATTGATTTATGATGTATTATTTCTACTACCCATTTTGCATTTATATATTGTCAATTGTGATTTACATTGAATTAAATTGAATTATATTGCCGTTTGTATGTATTAAAATTATGCTGTTGGTATAGTAAAATAAAATAAGCTATAAGCATGTTAAAAAACCTTACAATAAAAAAATTAGAATTGAATTATCACTGTAACCAGTTGTTAGGCCAGGGGCCAGTTGATTAATGAGTTATAAATACTTCAAAAATGTGTTTTTTGGTATTGGTTTGAAAATCCACCACCGCATTTGTACTGTATCCCTACATTGCTTAGGATGCTACAGACTTTACTGAAAAAAAAAAAAATTGAGACCTTACAGATGATACGTAATCAGCTACCTTAAGTATAAAAAAGAGTTGGTTTTGAAATTGTGATTGAACTTTTGAGCTGCTGTTGGTGGGTGCAGACAATTTTGGTTGAAATGCACAAAACCCTACTTTAGTGACTGTGTTTAGTTTCCTTAAACAGAATTGCAATTCAGTTGATGATGTTTCAAGGCAAATTTTCACAAACTTTAAAAAATGTATGGCATACATGACATGAGATCAAACCAACAATCTATTTAGTGGACACAATAAAACAAATTATGAATATGAAACTCAAACAAACAATTCTGCCTGAAAATCATGTCCTTTGGTAGTAGCCCGGTTTCTTCTCACGACCGAGTTGTGTGGTTCACAGACGGGTCTAGAATGGGCAACAGAGCTGGATTTGGCGTCTATACTGGCAACCCTAGGACCAACGCTAGCGTGAGCCTGGGAGCGTATGGCACCGTCTTCCAAGCTGAAGTCACCGCAATCCTTCATTGTGCCGCCCAGGCGGTCGAGAGAGGGGTTTGTGGGAAATACATCCGCATCCTCTCAGACAGTCAGGCGGCCTTAGGGGCTCTGGACTCCTGGATGGTCTCGTCTGGTCTAGTCTGGGAATGCGTGGAGACCCTCAGTATCCTGGGATCAAGAAACCAGGTCTCGCTGGAATGGATCCCAGGACATAGGGGACTAGAAGGCAACGAGCGGGCCGATGCCTTGGCTAGGGAGGGGGCTCTCAAGCCCTTCACTGGTCCTGAGCCGGCCTGCGGCGTTTCGATTGCAGCTGCCAAAGCAGCAATTAAAAACTGGGTCAGCGCCAGACATCTGGAAAGATGGCGGCGGTTCCCAGGGCAAAGACTCGGCAAGGTTCTTGTCAAGAAGCCCTCCCAGAAGTTGACAAAGTCACTTCTTGGACTAAACAAATCGCACGTTAGGCTGGTGGTGGGACTCATCACCGGCCACGGCAAATTCCGGAGGCATTTAAGAACGGTGGGACTCTTTGCGGAGGATCCCATCTGTCGCCTCTGTGGGGAGGACGAAGAGTCGGCAGAACACATTGTCCTGGAGTGTGAGGCTCTTGGTGCCAGAAGAAGGGCACTTTTTGAAGGCCCACCTCTGCGACAGTTGAAAATTACCAATCTAGTGAAGAAGCTCCTTGACTTGGTCAAGGGCAGCCAGCTTTACGACGATTAGGCACCGGGATTGGCACAAAAAGCCTTAGGCTTCGTTGCAAGGGTTGGCTGGACCAACTACATATCCCCTTTTAAACTAAAACTAAAATGTCCTTTGGTAAAAGAAGGTATTGTTGCTTGTGAATTTTTACCTCATAATGACATGATTAATAATGAAACATTGTGAGAACTAAAATAATTGGTGAGCAATCTCAAGCAAAAGGAGTGGAATGCTGAAAAGGTCCTACATGATGATGTCTGTCCATACATGACTAAGTAAACATAACTTTAGAGAGCCTATGTAAATCTCTCATTAATAGAATCATCATGTATATATATATTTATATATTAATTTATTAATTTTTTTAAGGAAGTACAATACCAACCAATTTTGTACATATATATTGTATCGTTTGTTGTCAGCTACCATTTTTTGTCTTAAAACAAAATTAGGATATATATATATTTAAAATAAGACCCAAAAGTCACAAAGCTAAATCCATTCCATCAAGCCATTTCAGACCTTTCACTCTGATTCTATTTATGATAGCTAATCCCTCCATAACAGAGCAAAGGAGAACACTCTGTAACTATGTGATCCATTGTTTGGATATACTTCTCACTCCCTAATGGATTACATAGCTACAGAGTGCCCCCTGTGCTCTTTTACAGAGGGGAAAACTAATATAAAAAGAATCATTGTCTCAAGTGGCTTGATGGATTGGATTTAGCTTTAAAGGAAAGAAGGATGTATAAAAACAATTTGAAACAATATTCTGCGACAGAATTTCAATTGGCCAGGTCTTATATACCATTATAAAGTATACAAGTGATGACATGTTTACTGGTACAAACACTGACTAAATATAACTATTATATTTAATATATAAATATTAAAAATATATATTAATACTATATAATATACTATATAAAAATAAAAAATATAATATATTATAAATAAGTATATATAAATAAGTAATAAACTTATAGTATAAATAAGTATTATAATATAAGTTTTAATATTAATATTAAAACTATATAAATAATATGGAAAAAATCAAAATCTCAAATACTTGTATAATAATGAGATTAAACTGTTACTGAGAACAAATTGAACCATGAATTTATTTATTGCACCATGAAATTGGTATTTATTACATGGCCTTAGCCTGGCTTATCATATGACAAGACCAGTGTCATTTTGTAGAAAAGACTAAGTCTTAATTCTTACAATTAATATGATTCATGAGAGTTAAAACATAAAGCACATGCAATGTTACTAACTATTTTACTTACTGGAAGTATTCGGATGCTGGTGAGTTGTGGAGTAGCGTGACGTTGGAGAGGTTACGGGTTGAGTCTGCACAGAGAGGGGTGTTCCAAGTGTGGTTACAGTGAAGCCAAGGGAGTTCGGGGGACCAAGAGGCCACCAGAAAGTAGAGAGACCAGCCGATGATCACGTTATAGTAGAAGGATACATAGAAAGCCACAAGCACCGCACAAAACCCAACACCTGTAGGACATTAAATTGTACGATTTGACCATCTAATAAATTAATTTAAGGACTTTGATTTCCTACACACTAATTATATTCTGCTTGGGTCTAAATTAAGCTTTTCAATTGGGAGAATTAAATATTATTTAAACCCATGATTGCAATAAGAACTAAAGTAAAGATAAGGGTGACATATCAACTCTCTTGTATTAAAAGTATAATGAAGCATTTGCATTGTATAGTAAAGCCCCGATTATCGGAAATAAAGGGGGCTGAGGCCGTTTCCGGTAACGAACATTTCCGATAATCCGAGGTTTCGTTTTAAAGCTGTTATTTTAACATTAAAAATTCATTTTCTAGCAATATTGTTTAATAGAAGGTACTGCTATACATAAAAATAGTCTATATACTCGTATAAAGAAAACTGTTAAAACAATAATTTAGTTACAAAATAATCGTTAATCTTCTTTTTTCGTTTTTTGTCATGTCTTTTTCTTGCCGCGATGTCCGTGGATTCCTCGCCACTGTACACTTATAACGTACGGACAAAAACACTAAAAAACTGAGAATAAACAGACTTAAAAAACTATTAAAATCGTATACAAACTACGCACTTGACGAGTTTACTCGTCTATCGGCGAACACGAGGTGACTGTTGACTTGCGCCATTTCAACCGAGCGCACACGTCTTCTTGGGGGAAGATAAACAAACAATTGACGGGCTAAATGTTCAATTATTTTTTCCTTGGACAGTTTCCAACTATCCGAGTGTCCGTGTTTTACTGTATTGAGTTCTATATTGCACACTTCTTTCCCTGTTAATATCTCTTGGATCACCTCATCTCTCCTATGTTATATAGTGTGTTTGTGTAGTATACTGAAGTTGTCATGTTGGATTTATATCCCTTAACAGCAATGTTAAATAAAGTACAGTACAGTGACTTAAGGATTTGTCAGGAAATTATAATTTTTACATTGTTTGAAGAGAATAACAGTTATTAGTGGCTCTGCCATGTAGACCTTCTATTACACCCTATTTTTTAAGAGCTACCTAGAGCTGGTTACTAGAAAACTGCTTGTCAAGAAGTACATCCTTCGTAGCAATGGTGTATAGTCAAGTGGCATGATTTTGTTACCTATTACACCATGAATTGGCATTTATTAAATGGCCTTAGCCTGTCTTACCATAGAGCCACTAATAACTTTCATGTTTATGTTTATAGAGCCATTATTAACTATACAAGGCGTCACTGGACATTGTCTTTTTCTACATGTTGAAATGCTTCCAAACCACAGAAGCATATTCAAGAATGAGGTGAAGGAGTGATTTGTACAAAGTTGTTGTGGAGTGCATGTAATACTCCTCGCACAAAAAGTCCAAGCACGTACTGCTCCTGGCTGTGTTTATGATCCACATAAAGTTCCATCACAGTCTAATAACGTAACGTGACACTCCGTTAAAAATTGGCTACGAGCACGACGCTAGCACTCCTAGCGGTGGGAGACAGTATGCTACGAGCACGACGCTAGCACTCCTAGCGGTGGGAGACAGTATGCTACGAGCACGACGCTAGCTCTCCTAGCGGTGGAATGACAGTATGCACAGCTGTGATTGCTAAATGTCAAATAACTTATGTTCATAATATGTCATGGCATTTTCCATACTATTATTATTCCTCGTATTTAGAAGACACAATGCAATACAAAGGTAATGGTCGTGTAGATGTCCGGTCCGGCTACTTGGAGCGGTAGCTCTACAGCGGAGCAATGGAAGTGTCGTGAGTGTATGATATTAGACTGTGGATCCATTTAGTGCAGATCCATTTAGCCATATGACCTCCAAAGGTTAGGTGTAAGAGGACTATGTATTCCCAACTTCAAAATTTGATCAAAAAAACAAATACCAAAAGGCATTTCATATTGCTGATTTTACTAACTCCCAAAGGATGTTAACCTCGATTTTTATTTATTTTTACATCTCATCATATTGCATTTACAGTATAGGCATATAATATGATAAAATTCTCATTTATAATATCCTAAATTACCATCATAATAAGTCAAGTAAATATGTTTTTTATAATAAAAGCCGGTGTGAACTATATTAGCTTATGACATACATTTTGAGGAATTCCCACATCTGAGGCTTAAGAATAACATGTAGTTTCTCAACATTTTTTTAATGCGATAAATACCCTAAAAAATACATATTTTACCAGTTCATTGAATTAATTAAACATTAAATGGTATGGCAAATATTATCTTAATTCGTAGGCTTACGTGGCCCATTACTTAAAACAAAAGCTTCCTGCAACGACCGGGTCAAGGTGTTATCTACAATATTTACATCACATAAACGTTTCGCCCTTACTGTAATGTGGTATTCTCAGTGTGGAACCCTAATTGAAAATATATATATATATTTATATATATATTGCAATTGTATCTTGTTAGTGCTAAAGTTATAAAATTACCTTTGAAAAAAGGACATATCCTCCAAACACTGATGGGTCCTTGTCTATTGTACTGGCCAAGGATCAGTTCCATGTAGAACAACGGTACAGCGCCGAAAACCAGCATCAGCGTGTACGGTATAAGAAATGCTCCTGGAATAAAAAAAAAAAAAAAATAAAAAAATAAATAAATAATTAAATTAAAAACTGAAACACAAAATTTGAGTTTGTGATGTTAATTTAAAATTTTGGCACCCACGTCGTTAGTGGATAGGGATAGGGATAGGGATAGGGATAGGGATAGGGATAGGGATAGGGATAGGGATAGGGATAGGGATAGGGATAGGGATAGGGATAGGAGACAGGTGACGTATACCTATCCCACCCACCCACCCATACACGAACAGTGATACTGACCCACCCGCCCACCCATTAGTGACTAAATACAAAATGTCGATTTAACTTAAAAATACCATATCCACCCTCATGCCTCTATTTCCAGAACACATAGCTACGCCAAGTATCTGTGTCTTCATTAAAAGTAAAATATATTATTCCATTCATAAAAATTATCCGAATTAAGTAACTATACACTATTCACATCCAAACGTAAACCAAGCAAAATGCCTTGAATTGCAGGTCTAAGTCGAGGGTGCCAATATTACGATATTGGAGAGCATGAATTGCAGGTCTAAGACGAGGGTGCCAATATTACAATATTGGAGAGCATGAATTGCAGGTCTAAGTCGAGGGTGCCAATATTACGATATTGGAGAGCATGAATTGCAGGTCTAAGACGAGGGTGCCAATATTACGATATTGGAGAGCATGAATTGCAGGTCTAAGTCGAGGGTGCCAATATTACGATATTGGAGAGCATGAATTGCAGGTCTAAGACGAGGGTGCCAATATTACGATATTGGAGAGCATGAATTGCAGGTCTAAGTCAAGGGTGCCAATATTACAATATTGGAGAGCATGAATTGCAGGTCTAAGACGAGGGTGCCAATATTACGATATTGGAGAGCATGAATTGCAGGTATAAGACGAGAGTGCCAATATTACGATATTGGAGAGCTTGAATTGCAGGTCTAAGTCGAGGGCGCCAATATTATAATATTGGAGAGCATGAATTGCAGGTCTAAGACGAGGGTGCCAATATTACAATATTTGAGAGCATAAATTGCAGGTCTAAGTCGAGGGTGCCAATATTACAATATTGGAGAGCATGAATTGCAGGTCTAAGACGAGGGTGCCAATATTACGATATTCGAGAGCATGAATTGCAGGTCTAAGACGAGAGTGCCAATATTACAATACTGGAGAGCATGAATTGCAACGGGTTAAATAATGGTAGAAAAATGTGTTTTGTTACAAACTTGGTTGAATTTTTAATTAGGTAATTTAAATAGTAAATACCAAATCATTTTGAAAATAAAAATCAGTTTTTTTCCCTCTGAATAACAATATTATACACAAATTTATAACTATACATTAGGAATTACTCCCCTCATAGACTGTAATTGCCTGCACATGGGTGAGGAGTCCTAATAATTCAGTACAAGTAAACGTCACATAACACACATTTATTACAATATAAGCACAAAATGCATAAATATATTACAATACAAGTACAAAATGTACGAATATTATGGTGATCGATTTCGGTGAACCACGCTCACCCTCCTCAGACCAGAGGGATTCACAAGAGGGATTAATAAAATAATCACATGGATCTTTTGTGAATCCCACTGGTCCGAGAAAGGTGAGCTTGGTTCACTGAAATCGATCACCATAATTTGTGCATATTGTACTTTATATTTGTGCATTTTGTGCTTATATTGTAATAAAT
Source organism: Stictocephala bisonia (assembly GCA_035578905.1). NCBI lineage: Eukaryota > Metazoa > Arthropoda > Insecta > Hemiptera > Membracidae > Stictocephala > Stictocephala bisonia. The sequence goes on along the minus strand of JAQJVL010000164.1, from coordinate 1,169,461 downwards.
TTGTGTTGTGTAACGTTTACTTGTACTGTATATGTACCAACACGTTTTATGCTAATTAAAAAACTGTTTCCTAATAATTCTAAATAATTTTAAACACAATAACAAAAATAATGAATACAAAGAAAAAAATCTTAAAACTAAACAAACACGAAACATCTAATAGACAGGAGATATTTAGAATTTGAAAGTTAGTATAAAACTTTGTAACTATAAAATCTAATTTAAATTAGTTACAAGGGAGTCAAGGCAATTAAGATTAATAATTCTAAATAAAATGGACCAGCAAAAAAAGTATATATATATATCCATATGAACACAAACACACTATACATGGAATCACAAATCAGCTTAGTGCCAGTGTCGGCAGGTACGTCTACACATGGAAATACCGTAACTAAAAAATGTCAAGTGACAGCCTATTTTGGCCATAATCCACCATTTTGTGTTTGTTCAAAAAATTGATATTTAAAAAATCTCAAAATATTTTTATCAAGCTTGGCGTATGTCTTACTAACTCCAATACCTCAAATGCAAACAATGTATAATCCTTGATTATATAGGTGCGTATATAATCAAGGGTATAATATAAATATTTTCAAATTTCAAAATGGTGGCTATTTAAAATATTTAAATTCAAATTATATGAAAATTAGTAATTATGGAAATCAATTTTTAAAGGCAAGGTTTAATAAATGTTTATAACAAACCCAACGACACATTTTTTAATTTAAATTGGTAAATAAATAACAAAATTTTAGGTAGTTTAGTTTTACAATGGAATTCAATGCATTAAAAAAATTAGCCTGCAAAGTTTAATAAATAATAGATATGAATCAGTAATTAATTAGAGCATAATAAAGCGAGTTACATAATTTTAAAATAAGCAGATTAGAGTAAATTGGTCGATATGTCCTCCATTACGGACGACACACTGCCTCGCCCTCTCCGTAACTCCATTCAACTATTTGATCCTTCGGCAACCACCATAAATCCGCTCTCTCCGCTGTTCAATGTTATCTTAAGACGTTTAGTAGACCATGGATTTCAATGACCAAACATGAAAAAATCAATTGGGTTTAGATGAGGTGATATCGCTGGTCATGCTATAGGGCCGTTACGACTAGTCCACTTACATTATTACTGAAGTGAGGAGGTAGGCCTACACCATCACGCATAAACCAAACAACATGTTTCTCTGCTGTTTAGGAGTACATTTTCAATCATATTGAGAGGAATATGAAATAGCTAACTCCATTCTCTCTCTTGGTGGTATATATACTGTGCCAATAAAACTACCTGCCCCAACATTACCTGCCCGAACAAGTAATGAACAATTGTGATGGTCTTGATTGTAGTTACATGTATTGATTGCAAAACATTACGTGCAGATTTTCATCTGCGAAGTGATGGATGTAACAAAAATTCAAAATCCATGTCGGTTGAAGCAAGCTTCATCAGTAAAAAGAAGCACTAAAAACAAAATTTGCGGCTTCTAGCAATTTTATATCTTAAGACTTCACAAAAATGTTGCTTATTACGGTAATCATATTCTATAAGGAATCGTACTCTTTGAACATGATAGGGGTAAAGTTGATGACTTTCCAAAACCCTCCAAACTGATGTATGGTCAACCCCCCAGCATATGATATTCTTCGTGAACTTGTGGAAGGATCTTCTAAGAAAGTTTGCAAGACTTGATGTTCCATGTACAAAGTTCTTTTTCTTCAAGGTCTACCACGAACACCGAGTGGAATCGTAAAGCTACCGTTTCGCCAGAGACGGCCATTCACATTTACAGATGTCATTTTACTTGAGAGCCTCCTCCGGCTTCGAAAACATTCCGAGTATAATGGCGAGCTAAGGGACGATGGATGCAGTGAATGTCAGCTAGTTCCACATTCGTAAGTTCCATCGTAAACTTTAAACGCAACGAGTAAACGATAACATTGAAATAAGAACCTTACTTTTTAAACTAATGGGACTGCTGTACACAAGTAATCTGCAGTAAAAACAACAATGCTATTTCATATGATTCATACAAGTCCCGTAAAGGTGGTTCTACTATCCTGTAAAACTAGGTCTTGTTCTGTACTCACGGGAAGCGCCCAGCAGTCTCCCTCTCTCTGTCTCTACGGCACATGCTCAAGTGACTAATAGCTGAGCTAATAGTACGCCTAACTATCCGAGAGCTTATTTGAGACGATTCACCGTTAGATAGCAGCGAAGGTGCACGTCTACATCAAATGTATTACTTTGGTCTGTCTGTTTCTATAGTGAGTGCTTTTAAGTATCATAATGGTACAAATAGTCTAACCTAATGACAGACAGTATCTCTACACTGTTTTTGTAACAAACCGTTCTTACAAGATAAAAACTCATATATTCCTTATGCAAAAATATTAAATTTGTTCTACAAATGCACTAAGTACAATCCTATATCGTCATGTTTTCCGGAAAAAAACCTTCACAAATTTAGATATGCCAATGCATTGGTTTTACCTAGAAAATTGTTTGTTTTGGTTTATTTAAATTTGTATATTACATATTTAAAATGAAAAATAGCTAACTAACATCACAATAACTTAGGTTTATCCTAGTAGTATTAATATAACAAGGGAACAAAGTTAAACTATGTTTTAGTACAGGATCATTAATCTGTATATACATCACTTAAATACATCCTTCATCATGTATTACGTTATAAAATATAATGAAACAAATTTATTAAATATGTTTATTGCTGAGTTGACATGAGTGAGCTTAAAATATTAACTCAATCTAATTTTTAAGGTAAAAACGTTTTTAAAGGTTTGTTATGATTTATTTTAAGATACCGACTATTCTGTAAGGTGAATCATCAGGTTAACATTAGATATGTTTGTCATTTACAAAATTTCCACAATAAATAAGAGGACACGCCAATACAAATAAACAAAACATTGTGGTGCTATATAATACATTTTAAAACTGAACACTTTACTCCTTTTTATGGTTATCCAAATGCATATCTCATGTTCATGACATAACCCCCCCCCCCCCAATAACCTGCCATGGACTGGGTCATTTAAGTTTTAAAGTCAGTCGTAGACAAGCTACATCCTGTTCTTTAAAGATCAGTAAGGCTACGACGCATGCAGCCAAATACTTAATCATACAATTTTATTCGTTTTTGAAAGTATAAAAATAGTAAAATATTTCTTACCTCCACCATTACGATAGCACAAGTATGGGAACCTCCAAACATTTGCCAGGTCCACTGCAAAGCCTATGATGGACAGAAGGAAGTCGGCATTGCTGCTCCAAGTCTCACGGCCATCAGCATTTCCACACAGTGCTACCTCGTACCCACCGGCATCGTCCACCAGCCGCACCTCTACCCCTTCTGGTACACATTACATTAAAAATTACGAACAAGACCTCTTAGTATGTCTTTAGTTAAAATTTCATTACCTTGTAAAAAACACTAAAAGTAGTGTACAAACTGACAAGAACATTTCGTACATAGAACAACCATGGTAACTCAACGAAATTGTGGTAAGGGGTATGCAAGTACAATCTTGGCTAGCTCACTGGTGTGGTTCGTTGTTGCACAACAGTCTCTTGTCAATGTAGTTGTGGTAAGGGCTATGCAAGTACAATCTTGGCTTGCTCACTGGTGCGGTTCGTTGTTGCACTACAGTCTCTTGTCAATGTAGTTGTGGTAAGGGGTATGCAAGTACAATCTTGGCTAGCTCACTGGTGCGGTTCGTTGTTGCACAAAAGTCTCTTGTCAATGTAGTTGTGGTAAGGGCTATGCAAGTACAATCTTGGCTTGCTCACTGGTGTGGTTCGTTGTTGCACAACAGTCTCTTGTCAATATAGTTGTGGTAAGGGCTATGCAAGTACAATCTTGGCTTGCTCACTGGTGCGGTTCGTTGTTGCACTACAGTCTCTTGTCAATGTAGTTGTGATAAGAAGTATGCAAGTACAATCTTGGCTAGCTCACTGGTGCGGTTCGTTGTTGCACAAAAGTCTCTTGTCAATGTAGTTGTGGTAAGGGCTATGCAAGTACAATCTTGGCTTGCTCACTGGTGTGGTTCGTTGTTGCACAACAGTCTCTTGTCAATGTAGTTGTGGTAAGGGCTATGCAAGTACAATCTTGGCTAGCTCACTGGTGCGGTTCGTTGTTGCACAACAGTCTCTTGTCAATGTAGTTGTGGTAAGGGGTATGCAAGTACAATCTTGGCTTGCTCACTGGTGCGGTTCGTTGTTGCACAACAGTCTCTTGTCAATGTAGTTGTGGTAAGGGGTATGCAAGTACAATCTTGGCTTGCTCACTGGTGTGGTTCGTTGTTGCACAACAGTCTCTTGTCAATGTAGTTGTGGTAAGGGGTATGCAAGTACAATCTTGGCTAGCTCACTGGTGCGGTTCGTTGTTGCACAACAGTATCTTGTCAATGTAGTTGTGGTAAGGGGTATGCAAGTACAATCTTGGCTTGCTCACTGGTGCGGTTCGTTGTTGCATAACAGTCTCTTGTCAATGTAGTTGTGGTAAGTGGTATGCAAGTATAATCTTGGCTTGCTCACTGGTGCGGTTCGTTGTTGCACAACAGTCTCTTGTCAATGTAGTTGTGGTAAGTGGTATGGAAGTACAATCTTGGCTAGCTCACTGGTGCGGTTCGTTGTTGCACAACAGTCTCTTGTCAATGTAGTTGTGGTAAGTGGTATGCAAGTATAATCTTGGCTTGCTCACTGGTGCGGTTCGTTGTTGCACAACAGTCTCTTGTCAATGTAGTTGTGGTAAGTGGTATGCAAGTATAATCTTGGCTTGCTCACTGGTGCGGTTCGTTGTTGCACAACAGTCTCTTGTCAATGTAGTTGTGGTAAGTGGTATGCAAGTATAATCTTGGCTTGCTCACTGGTGCGGTTCGTTGTTGCACAACAGTCTCTTGTCAATGTAGTTGTTGTAAGTGGTATGCAAGTATAATCTTGGCTTGCTCACTGGTGCGGTTCGTTGTTGCACAACAGTCTCTTGTCAATGTAGTTGTGGTAAGTGGTATACAAGTATAATCTTGGCTAGCTCACTGGTACAGTTCGTTGTTGCACAACAGTCTCTTGTCAATGTAGTTGTGTAATCTTACTCTCTTAGTAGTGAAATTTTCCGATCTCAATATTCATTTTTCTTTAATAATATTTGTAAAATTGTTGTGAGTTCTAATAATAATAGATCAACATAACAAATAAGTTTTAACTCGAAACAGGAAACAATGACAGTCAACTGGCTGTACTGTAGGACATTCTGCTAGCCGTACCTCACCAGTGACGTCATCAGTTTACTACGTAACAGCCAGCTGGACGTACCTTACCAATGACGTCATCAGTGTACTGCATGCCAGCCAGCAGCTGGTCGTGACTCAGCAGTGACGTCATCAGACTACTGCTCGACAGCCAGCTGGCCGTGCCTCAGCAGTGACGTAATTAGTGTACTGTTGGACAGTATGCTGGCCGTACCTCACCAGTGACGTCATCAGTCTAATCTGTGACAGTCAACTGGCTGTACCTCACCAGTGACGTCATCAATCTAATGTGTGACAGTCAGCTGGCCGTACCTCAGCAGCCTACTGCTTGTTCTTGTATTGATACATACCGATGTATCGTCTAGTAACTTTGCAGCAACCTACACACACTATCGACTACGAACATGTAGCTATTATTTAGAGAACGATTTACTTCAGTATATTCGTGCAATTTGCCAATTCAGTACATGAAGAAATTATGGTGAATATCTGGAGACGTATAGGTATAACGGTGGTTGTATGTATAATACCACTGTGTGTGTATGGGTGGGTGGGTGGGTAAATACCACTGTGTGTGTATGGGTGGGCGGGTGGATAAATACCAATGTGTACTTACCCATTTTAAGTGTACCATTTTAAGTGATACTCAGTTTGGATTTGTTCTGTCTAAGTTCACCACCGATGCCGTTGCCCAATTTTCTATAAAACTATAAAAAACTATAAAAAAGCGTATAAAATCTTGACGGAGGTCATAGCCAAACCGAAATACTGTGCTCTGATTGTAATACAGTGAGGAAAAGACTTTGTGTTTGTGGGAAAACTAGAGAAAATCCCACACATTCGCTCGTGTCCCACACATTCACTCGTGTCCCACACATTCGCTCGTGTCAGGAGTTGCTGAAATTATTCTGGATCATAAATCTGTCAAATTAATGATCCGATAAATTTGACATATGATAATAAACTACGCTTAGTTGACTTTTTAAGAAAATCCTCACGTTTCAGCAAGAAAAATAGAAGGGCAGTCCGACTTCCATATGACATTAATGATAGCTAAATTCCACTTGAATAAAAAAGTATTAGGCCTAGAGTCATAAATATTTTATTATTTTTTAGATACACTCGATATCTAGTGACAGTAATGGATTTTTTTCTTAATTTGTACTTAATTTATTTTGCAAAAATTTTAGAAATAATATTTTTACCAATTTCTTTTACAAAAATAAAATAAATCATTGGCTTAAAGAATTTTAAATTTAAATTCTCTGTGTTAGTCACTAATAAATGGCGCCCAGAAACTGTAGACAAAATTTGGTATTGATATCTTTAGCAGTTCCTGAAATATCTGGAATTTCACATAAAAAGTCAACTTTCAGAAAACTCAGAAAAACTAAGAGTAAAAGCTATCCTAGAGACATTTTTTAATTTAATTACTTTCAATAATGGCCAGAACTGTAAGATGGGTTGTTAGGGTCTTCATCTTCATTGTAGAGGTCTTCTAGTTTTCTTTTGGTGAGAGTTTTAGCTTGTCGTACCTTCTTTTCAAGGTCTTTCACAGCCTTTTGAGCTTTCCGGACACGCTCCCAATCGAGGCGCTTCGGAGATAGATTTTACCATGTTCAGACCAGCAACAAACCCTAACTCCTCCATAATTTTTATTTTGGATAAATATCCATCATTATATGAAAGGACAGCATCTAAAACACCAAATCCAAGTGTGTCTAAAGCTAACAACGGCTCTTTTCGGGACGCGCGACCAAATTAAATTGTTCAAACTTTAGTTTGGATTCTATGTCTTCCATTTAAAACATTTTTTCAACAATTCAGGATCTGGCAATGTTCTAAAAGTTGATTTTAGCTCTTTCATAATAATGAAAATGTTTTACATGGTCATAGGTAAGGTTGTTGTTTTTGGCTTGGTTGTACTTGCACCATGTATACCACTCGAAAATCAACAATCAGTTACTATAAATACACTGTAGAACTTTATTATTTAATTTAAATATTTTATGAGCCTTATATACATTTAAATTAAATATATATAAGGCTTAATTATATTTAACATTAAGTGTTATACATAATTGTATTATGACAATTCAGGAGAATATAATGGACAAATAAAAGCAATTATGTTTTATTTTACCTTTTTCAAGTCAGACTACCCATAGCCTATAATTTATTTGTAAATATAAAATGATTTATAGATGGTTTCAAACAGACATAAAAAATACCTGTGTTTTCCTTATAAAATAAGATATAGTATAACTTTTAGAGTTTTTGGAACTGTTTATGAATGACAAATATTTTATTGGGGTGAATTTGCTTCGTACCTAAAAAAAAAAAAAAAAAAAAAAAACATAAGTAAACACCTTACAGCAAATAAACTCATTGACAAAGAGTTGGACACGAATCATAATTGGTTTTGAAACGCGAAGCTCGTTTAACGAGGCTTTGTGGTGTGACTAATTGGGCAATACAGCTGGTTACCGTCCAATTGGTCCGGAGGGAGGGGCTGTGATAAACTACCCCTACTGATGTACTACCGGTCTGACGCCATAACTGGCCGGCGCTGAGCGACAACAAACTTTCGTGTTTTTTTCAATTGCAAATAGTTAGGATATTTTCAGTTATATACAGGTTGTTCATAAAAACCCCTTAAAGAATTCGGGATATGGTTACTAAACAAAAACTAAAAAAGTTCATATAAATATATGTCCTAGAACGCTTCGTTTTCCGTCTGTCTGTCTGAATGTATTTTTTATACAATTTATCATCTCTTAATAACCCCTTAATATATTATCTTCAAAGCCAGTACATGTACGAGGAATAATTATACCTAATTAAGTATATAGTATCAAGCTCCTAATTTGTAATATTTTAAAATGGCTGTTATTTTTAGTTTTCAAAGCTTAATATCGTGAAAGACATACACTTTTCAAATAAACTACTAGATACACAAAACCTGCAAAATTTAATTTTCTACGAGGCGGTACAAAGACTGTTAAGTTCGAATGATTAATAACTGATAAGTTGTAATTTTTGTAATAAAGAACATGCTAATTTGATAAAATTGCCAAATTATTAGCATGTACTGTATTACAAAAATTACAACTTATTAATTGCTAATTATTCGAACTAAACAATCTTTGTACCACCTCATATGAAATTAAATTTTGCAGTTCTTGTGTATGTAGTTGTTTTTTGTTGTTGAAAATGTTAGGTTTTTAAAAATATTAAGTTTCGTAAACAAGAACAGCCGCAATTTTAAAATGGTAAAAAGTAGGAACTTGATACTCTATCTCGTAAATTATATCTAGTTATTCAGCATAAATGTACCGGGTTTGAAGATAATATATTGAGAGATTATTAAGATATGATAAATTATGTAAAAAACACATTACGACAGACAGACGGGAAACTAAGTGTTTTAGGACTTGAATTTATAGTAACATGTTTCTTAGTCTTCATGTAAGTAATCACACCTCGAAGTCTTTAAGGGGGGTTTTATGAACACTCTGTATAAGCACAAGTGGAATGTTCTAAAGGAACTACTGCGAATTCAATGATAAAATCATGTCCTTTGAAATGACACTTGAGGACTAGTAAACATGAGTCATCTGACCAGGGTTCTGCAGATTTAGCGCTTCGTAGTTATTTTACAATTTAATCACCGTAGCTGCTCAACTAAATATGTAATTATTAAATATAACTAAATTGTGAAAATATTGCATAAATTGTCCATAGAATGTATATTTTAGCGAAAACTTAAATTAAAGCAAAGATAGCAAAGATGTATAGATTTTAATATACATATTAATTACATATACACATTAAAAAGTATTAATTAAATGCACACATTTAGATCCTGCAGTTTAATTTACATTTTTAGATCCTGCAGTTTAATGCACACATTTAGATCCTGCAGTTTAATGTACATATTTATATCCTGCAGTTTAATGCACATATTTACATCCTGCAGTTTAATGCACATATTTAAATCATATTCTTAAATCACTGTGGAGGATTTTTCGTGTATACCTCGGATTATTCATCATTTCACAATCATTAAAGATCTCCCGTAGGCAAACTATTTAGACATAACTTCATTGAGTGGGTTTTTAAAGAAGTAAACTAAAGAATTTGATATTTTAATTGTAATTTCAGAGGCTGATAAGAAAACTCCCAAAAACAAGATGTTTTGACAGCCCTAATCTATTTTAAGCACTTGAAAGTCTTGGTTCAATACCCTATCAATATTATTTTATGGGCTTCCCATGCCACTCATGATGGCACCATGTTCATAAACTCCTACCCACATATTCATAAACTGAGGTACTATACAGCTGAAAACAGTAAACCGTATTATATACACACGCTACTGTCATTTTCTCGTTCAATAGGTACCTTTGCTCTATGTTGTGGCCCTGATCTACTATCTTAACTGTCTCTCTGTTGAAATTATTTGAAAATTATAATGAAAATTACTTTTTTCATGTCGACATGAAACATTTTTGTTTTCCATCATGATTTTCTAACAGTGTTTACAATCTAAATGATTTATTAAAAAAAAAGAAAAAAAAACGAAGGGTCCGGTCTCTTTAACCTTACTCTGCCTATTCCCCATATACTATTGCTCTGTGCGAGGAACTTAAGTAACGGAGTAAAGGGGAGAACTAGTACAGTACAAGGTGAACACTACTAATAGTTAAGGCCAGGATTCGAACCTGCCCTAGTCATGACGCCTTAGACCGTTCGGCCACCGGCTCTCCGTTAGTTCTCTACAAACATCATTAGTCTGTGGACAATGGCCAGACTAGGGTAAAAAGAAGACCCCTTAAATAATACCTGATAAACTGTAAATAATAATAAAAAATATATAATATAATATATTGCTCTCTAAATACACATTTAGTAAGATCACTAACAAACGCCAGTCAATCCGGGAACCGCGTTTTCGTGATCACCTTGCTGGGTTGTATTGCGTCACATGCGCCAATACTGGGAAGGTGAGGTAACACAGTTCGCAGGTACATCACCATTTTGGGTTGTACTGCGTCACTTACGCCACTACTGGAAAGGTGAGGTAACACGGTTCGGAGGTACATTACCTTGCTGGATTGTACTGCGTCACTTACGCCACTGCTGGAAAGGTGAGGTAACACGGTTCGGAGGTATATCACCTTACTGGTTTGTACTGCGTCACATACGCCAGTACTGGAAAGGTGAGGTAACACGGTTCGGAGGTACATTACCTTGCTGGGTTGTACTGCGTCACTTACGCCACTACTGGAAAGGTGATAACACGGTTCGGAGGTACATTACCTTGCTGGATTGTACTGCGTCACTTACGCCACTGCTGGAAAGGTGAGGTAACACGGTTCGGAGGTATATCACCTTACTGGTTTGTACTACGTCACATACGCCACTACTGGGAAGGTGAGGTAACACGGTTCGGAGGTACATTACCTTGCTGGGTTGTACTACGTCACATACGCCACTACTGGAAAGGTGAGGTAACACGGTTCGGAGGTACATTACCTTGCTGCGTTGTGCTACGTCACATACGCCACTACTAGGAAGTTGAGGTGACACGGTTCGGAGGTACATTACCTTGCTGCGTTGTGCTACGTCACATACGCCACTACTGGGAAGGTGAGGTAACACGGTTCGGAGGTACATTACCTTGCTGGGTTGTACTACGTCACTTACGCCACTACTGGAAAGGTGAGGTAACACGGTTCGGAGGTACATTACCTTGCTGCGTTGTGCTGCGTCACATACGCCACTACTAGGAAGTTGAGGTGACACGGTTCGGACGTACATCACCTTGCTGGTTTGTACTGCGTCACATACACCACTACTGGGAAGGTGAGGTAACACGGTTCGGAGGTACATTACCTTGCTGGGTTGTACTGCATCACTTACGCCACTAATGGAAAGGTGAGGTAACACGGTACGGAGGTACATTACCTTGCTGGTTTGTACTGCGCACATACGCCACTACAGGAAAGGTGATAACACGGTTCGGAGGTACCTCAACTTGCTGGTTTGTACTGCGTCACTTACGCCAGTACTGGCAAGGTGAGGTAACATGGTTCGGAGGTACATTACCTTGCTGGGTTGTACTGCGTCACATAACTTACGCCAGTATTAGCAAGGTGAGGTAACACGGTTCGGAGGTACATTACCTTGCTGGGTTGTACTGCGTCACTTACGCCAGTATTAGCAAGGTGAGGTAACACGGTTCGGAGGTACATTACCTTGCTGGGTTGTACTGCGTCACTTACGCCACTACTAGGAAGGTGAGGTAACACGGTTCGGAGGTACATTACCTTTCCAGCACTACTCAAAGTGTAGTATGTTACATTAGTTGCGTTTATCGATATGGAAATAATTGAAATATTTTAGTTTATTAGCAATGTGTAATTCTTGGAAGATCTGTGCCTTGACAATTAATGGTCAAATTCTTTTAAACCATAAATTAAGTTTGTAATATCATTGACATAATTGAAACAGTTATTTATCTTCAAAAGTAATACATTTTACTTTTAAACATAATTAGTAAATTAATAGGCTAATAGTATTGATACATTCGTGAATAGTAATACATGAATGAAAATTAGGTAGTCATGTAAATTCTTTTAGGATCAAATATTACAAGCTGGAAATAAATATCAAACAGTCATGACATGTACATTACAATACATTGTATTGACTTATCAATGCTGCAATATACTTAACTGATAGATTGGATGAGAAACTTGACAAATATACAAGATGCAACTATAATGGCGTCCTGGGTACACCTACTTTAAAGCAGACAATTAATTAAGGATAACGTTTTATCAAATTCTGCTCCGTTAAGTATCTATATGTCTGTTTGTGTTTTTACCAACAAAATGAACAACTCAAGAAGGGTTTGACTGTCTGACTTGAAATGTGCACCTCTTTAAATCAACACTAACAACCAGTATAAAAATAGCCATTGAGTTATATTTAGCCATTTCAAAATGGCGAATGTTTAAAACATTTGAATCAAAATATTTGGTAAACTGACAGGTTAATGAATTTTACACAAAAACAATAAGTTTTAGTTATTATAAAAATATTAGTACCTTAATTTATATCTTAAGTCTATAATTAATGGAGTTTTTGTTAACAATGTATCTTACTGCAAAGTAGTTACGGCATGCAGTAAAGTACACGTTTGGCCATAACTCCACTAATTATAGACTTACGAGACACATTAAAGTACCAATAGGTTTATAATAACAACAACTAAAAAGTACACGTTTGGCCATAACTCCACTAATTATAGACTTACGAGACACATTAAAGTACCAATAGGTTTATAATAACAACAACTAAAAAGTACACGTTTGGCCATAACTCCACTAATTATAGACTTACGAGACACATTAAAGTACCGATAGGTTTATAATAACAACAACTAAAAAGTACACGTTTGGCCATAACTCCACTAATTATAGACTTACGAGACACATTAAAGTACCAATAGGTTTATAATAAAAACAACTAAAAAGTACACGTTTGGCCATAACTCCACTAATTATAGACTTACGAGACACATTAAAGTACCAATAGGTTTATAATAACAACCTAAAAAGTACACGTTTGGCCATAACTCCACTAATTATAAACTTACGAGACACATTAAAGTACCAATAGGTTTATAATAACAACAACTAAAAAGTACACGTTTGGCCATAACTCCACTAATTATAGACTTACGAGACACATTAAAGTACCAATAGGTGTATAATAACAACAACTAAAAAGTACACGTTTGGCCATAACTCCACTAATTATAGACTTACGAGACACATTAAAGTACCAATAGGTTTATAATAACAACAACTAAAAAGTACACGTTTGGCCATAACTCCACTAATTATAGACTTACGAGACACATTAAAGTACCAATAGGTTTATAATAACAACAACTAAAAAGTACACGTTTGGCCATAACTCCACTATTATAGACTTACGAGACACATTAAAGTACCAATAGGTTTATAATAACAACAACTAAAAATGATCGTTTTTGTGTAAAATTAATGAACCTAACAGTTTACAAGATATTTTGATTCTTTATCGATCGCAGTTTTGAAATTGCTAAAGACAACTTAATGGCTGTTTTTATACTTTATAGTAGTTTTAATGTAAAGAAAGGTGCAACATTTCAAGTCTGTCGATTAAACAGTCATTGAGTTATTAATTTTGTCTTAAACAAGAAACATACAGATATACACTTAACGGAGCGAAATTCAATCAAACTTTAACCTTAATTTTCTGCTCTAAATTAGGTGTAGAACCTGAAAATATATAGCCAGAACGCTATTTTAGTTACACTCTGTAAATATGTACATTTTACACAAAGACAAAATGAATTAAATTCAGGAATAAAATAGTTCAAATAATTGATATTGACTAACGAAAATAACGTAGTTACACCTTTTAAAATTAGTTATTAACTGAAAAGTAAATATACATAGAAAATACATTGGTAAAGCCTTAGTTAGTGGACAGTAAAGGTCGGCGTGATGAACGTGATTCAGATACATCAGTGTTGTGCGGGACTTGCATACTACACGTAGCAGCAGGCGTTGCCGTCATACACACTGCCCGACCGAAAAATTGGAGGATAAAAATGGTACGCACAACTATCAGGAGGGAAGAACTTCCGACAACAGTCTAAGCTCCCCACCGTCAAACGGGTCGGGCCGACAACCGACAATCGAAGCTGTTTTGCTGTATTTTATATTAGTTTTTTTGTATTAAGTTTGGAAAAAATAATGTTTAATCCATATGAGGAAAGTGAAATAATTCCTTAATAGAGTTAACGGAAACTCAACAAAGAAATCTTAGTTTATGGGTCATAAAATATGAATAATTAGACTCGTTTACCAAAATACACACGTTGTCCATTTTATCTTGGCCACCATTGGGATATCAGAAACTACAAAATTTACAGCAAACTTTAAATGGGAAACTTCACCTACTTATTTTAAGGCTTTAAAAAAAGTGAAATCAAAACTTAAATAATCGACCGCCATTTTACAATATGGCGACCAACTTTAAAATTTTTAATGGGAACCACTATTTTTATGGTGATTTTAGGTAAAATGTATAATTTTGTTACGTTTTTATATTTTCCATTTTGTTGATAAACCTTATTGTTTCCAATACATAAGCAGTCAAATACAACAACAAATAGTCAGTAATTTGCTGGGTAAAGACAAATTTCTCATATTTTTATTTAGTAAATATTGAAGAAAATAACTTAAAACTTTATTTACATAAAATATGTATATACAGGGTGTCTCACGAAAGGTGTCTCAAACGCATTGTGGGCGATCCATTCGACCAAGAACATTGCTTTAAAGTCCCCCCCCCCCCTTAAAACCATATGCAAAGAATAAAATAAAAATATTTTTACTATTGTTAGACTTCTGCATTGAAGGTCAGGGTTCGAATCTTAAAATATTTCAATGCAAACCAATAGCATGTGGCATATCATGTCAAAGGTACTGACGTCCTCAATGTTTTGGTGCAATCGGATTTGAGGTTTACTTACTGCAATCAAAATGGCAGCCAAAAGTATGTAAAAAATATAAAATGTTTGTTTTTATCGCTAAATGCACAGATTAATCTTAATATGAAATCTAAAAATATTTCTGAATTCCTAAGAATGACCTCTTTAAAATGATATCCAATATGGCTAAACTTTACAATACTATATAAATTTTTGTTTTGACAATTTTGAAAACCCCAAAAGTAAAAAATCTTTAATAGGAAGACCAGGCTTGTTGCATACCAAATAAAATAGCGTAAAAACTGAAAAACTTTATATTCAAACTATAGGTATATCTTGAATAATAACAAAATTGTGGCTAAAAATCTTTAAATTTTTGTTACGATCTGGTTTAACTAAGCAGGCTGATTCATTTGTCCTCTTCACTGTAATAGGTGCTCAAAGAGTCCACCACCTACTTCAATACACTTTTCAATCCTTGTAGGGAAAGCTTCAATGGCATGGATTACTTCTTCCCTACTTATTTGTGCGCGTGCTTCTCTTATTCTATCTTTCATGTTCTCTCTTGATGTTGGAGCATCTTGATAAACAATATCCTTGATTCTACCCCACAGGTATATGCAAGTAAGATCTGGAGATCTCGCCGGCCAGGGTACTGGACCACCTCTCCCAATCCAATGTTCTGTAAACATAGCAGTGAAAGTGAATCTTTCGTCACGGTGGTAATATGCTGGACACTCATCTTGCATGAACCACATTTGTCGCTGTCTTTCTACGGAAAAATCATTAAGTAAAACTAAAAATTCATTGTTTAAAAAGTTGTTGTACAATTTCCCTGTTAAATGTCCAACAAAAAAGTAAGGACCAATTATTTGCCCATCTACAGTATGCCACACCAGACGTTCAGTGACCATTGCCTTTGGTGATTCACCTCTCTAACCCAATGAGGATTAGTAGGGCTCCAATTGTGCATGTTATGTCTATTAACTTGTCCATTATTTTTAAATGTGGCCTCTACGTTTGGAAACTATTGTCTTTAAGGATAGTAGATCTACTAACTCCAGAGTCTCTTTCAAGGCACACAGTAGACACCTGAGGATCAATTGTTACCGACACTCTAATATCAGCTGACCTCTCTTGTTTTACTACAGAGTCCCGTCTTTTATGATTAGAGACCTGAACTTGTCGTTTTGTTAGTACTCTATTGGCTAAGCGCTCAAAACTCTTATAACTTTGAGAGTTTCTATCAGGGTATCGTTCAGAATAAAGCCTTTCAGCAGCCCTGAAATTGGTAAGACACTCAGCCAAAACCATTTATTTATTATTTACTGTATGATTTACATACACAGTAGACTCAAATGAAATTCAAAACTAAAAAATATGAAAAAGAGAGTAAACATAAACAAATGAAAAAATGCAAATTAAAACAAAACATAATACATTTATAATACAAAAAAAATTATTAACCAGTTCTTCAGATATTAATTGAAACTTTCAATACAGAACCACAATTGCAAGGTTTAAGCAATAAAAGTAAGAGAACACATAATTTGTTGCAATAATGGGTAAAATCAGCTGATTGCTTTAATCAGCTGATAATAAGTAGGATAATAAGCATCGTATGTCCAAAAACACAAAATGCCAACAAATTTAAAGTTTTTAGCCACAATTTCGTTATTATTCAAGATAGACCTATTGTTTTAAGTACAGTAGAACCCCGCAAATCCGAACTAATTGGGGGGACAGCTTGTTCGGATTCCGAAAAGTTCGGATTATCCGAAAAATAGCGTATAGAGTTACTGTACTAACATTAGCACAGTTGTTCAACGTTAACTGACAGTTTAAGATGCCGTCTGTGCATGTGTGCTGAGGGTGTGGCGACAGGGCGTCTACCTGGCACCGCTGGCGTACAGTTCCCTACAGTTGTAGCTCAGTAGCCGTCTTGTGTAGTCAGTGCCGTTGTCGTATATACTCCGCCGTTAGTCTCGTTAATTCATTGAAGTTTGTTTAGTTTGTATATAATATAACAATATATTTTACTACTGTACTAATACTGTAGTGAATATTATTCACTACTGTACTGTATTAGTACAGTATAGTAGGTAGTAAAATATATTTTTTACATTTCGATAGACCTACAAAAGTGGGAATCAATTTCTTTGTGGTGAATTGTTATGCGAGTGTTTGTGTCAAGTGTTTAAAGTGAGAAAACAATTTTACTGTAGGCTTACAGGATCTGGCGTTCGGATCTACAGTATAGCCTACATTAAAGTTACCATTTTTTCCATTCAGTATTATGATCTACGTAAAATTGTTTTCTCACAGTTTCTATTTTTAGTTCACTACGATATGTGGAGCAGAGCCCTGCTGCGTTACCAGCTGACGTAATGTTTATGCGTAGATGGCTTAACATTGCCGCTTCTAGTCGCTACACATCTATGCGTCAGAAGAAAGTTACAGAGTTCTTTAAGAATACACCTTAATCTTTTAAATTGTTATACTGTATTTTATCTAACGTTGTATTCATGTATTCATTCTGTACTATACTCTACTTCACTGTATTTCAAGTTCAATTATAAACCATGTTAACGATGTTGAAGGTGTTTTTGTAAATTAAAATTATGTTTTTACGTTTTTGTCTGTTATTTCATTCCCGTTTTTGCGACTCCAAATTTACTGAATACAGTATTTTAACTTGTTAAAAAAAAAAGTTTCCGATCCCCGTCAGTTCGGATTTGCCGAAAATTCGGATTTGTGGGGTTCGGATTTGCGGGGTTCTACATAAAGGTTTTTTTCAGTTTTTTACGCTATTTTATTTGGTATGCAACAAGTCTAGTCTTCCTATTTAAGATTGTTGACTTTTGGGATTTTCAAAATTGTCAAAAAAAAAAAATAAAAAAAAATGGATATAATATTGTAAAATTGAGCCATATTGGATATCATTTTAAAAAGGTCATTCTCAGAAATTCTGAAATATTTTTGGTTTTCTTACTTAGATTAAGCTATGAATTTAGTGATAAAAACAAACATTTCCTTCTTCTTACATACTTTTGGCTGCAATTTTGAAATGGACAAGTAAAACTCAAATCCGATTGCACCAAAACATTCAGGGCGTCAATATCTTTGACATGATACGCCACATACTATATGTTTGTATTGAAATATTTTAAGATTATTTAAGATTCGAACCCTGGGACCTCAATGCATAAGTCTAACAATAATGAAAATATTTTTATTTGATTCTATGCATATGGTTTTGGGAGGAAAACTTTACATCAATGTTCTTGGACGAATGGATCGCCCACAATGTGTTTGAGACACACTGTATAAATATATATTTATTATACGAGTAACTGCTCGTGTCTCTGGAATAATTGCTGACAGTAGTTGAGATAAAACGTGAACACTGAGTTAATAATAATAGATCTTTTGATAAATTACAAAAAATATATTTTTATGGAATTAAAAATTGTTTACCATATTTACTCGTTTTTGTATCCAGTTCTAGAAAAGAAAATACATTCTCTGGTCTTCAAGTCTGTATAACTTCTGGATCGCGGTCCTACCACGGAACGAGCGATTAAAAAGTAAAAAAAATATGTATACCATCGGTCCAGTTTGAGGCGTTTTGTGACAAAATAAAATTAATAAGTATAATAATGAAATATAAATTTATTCTTATATACATCGTTGTCGCACCACCTCAATGGAACAAAAAAGGACGGCGTGAATACCGTGATTCAGACACATCGATGTCAAGCGGGACTTGCATACCATAGAACAGCAGGCGTTGCCGTCGTTGGTAAATTACATGACGATAACACCGGTTACTTCGTGCACTTTATGCACCTAGCAATATTATAAGACTAATTTTATTTCCTCTTACACGCAATAAAACTATTATTGTTGTAAGATCCTTATATAAAAGATTATAAACAATGATTATACAACATTATTTAGACCTATACTTAAGCCACAAGATCTTATATTAAACCGTTAATAAAATGTCAGGTTAAAGGAATAATGCCTTTAACATCGTCAGGTACAATATGGTTTAGATGATATTATATCTATACATAAAAATGAATAAATTCACTTTTTTTATTTACAAGTATTTATTCTTAAGACGCCGATTGTCAAGATGTGGCGAATATGTATCACTGAAAGACACATCTCCAGTTTTACTACTTCCCACGAGGTTTGAGGGCAATAATTGAATACATCCATTATTTTCATCTTAAATAGAAAAATGTGATATTCGAATTTCATTTGTCATGATCCCGAAGAACATACTCTGTTTTAATATTGCTCAAACGCTTCTTTGGGAGTATGAAAAACATTCAATTTAAATACCCAACCTTTACTATTTAGATTGTAAATAGTGGATGTGTACAAGTATTGCTCTCAAACTTAACAGGAAGTCTTAAAATTGGTGTAGAGTCAGTAAAATGTTTACTCATTTTCCCATGTACAGGTAATATATTTAAAAACTAAAGTGCACTTATAAATAAAGTAGATAAATGTGTGTGTTGTAATTTTCTCTATATTGCCACTTTTTTCTATTTGTAAAACAATTATTTTCCATTTGCTTTAATTAATTAGTTGGTATTAATGAAGCAATTTATTTAAATTATTGTAATCTAATATCTTTTCTAAACAAACTTCATTAATAAATATCACTGTTTGAACATAATGAATTTACATGAGTTGGTCCCTCAAATAGGAAGACTGGAAGATGAATAATTCTAAACTGTTTAATCTGTCTAATCATGCGATAAGAAATAATAATTGAATTCAAATTGGATCAATTTGAGATTGTTGGTCAATAAGCGGTTTTAGTAGGCCTACGTTTTGTATAAAGCAATGAAAATTAAAAATTAATTTTTAATTAAATATAAAAGATGCTAGAAATTTAATTACTGATAGACGATTTCACCTTAGAATTGAATCCGAAACACTATTTAAACGTTAGTCTGAAGAGCGTTAATTTTTCGAAACAGTCTGAGAAACATGAAAATATTTTTGTAAACTTGTCATTCTAAAAGATTTTGACCAATTATGAGGAAGGATGGATGGAGGTAAATTATTTGTAACGAAAACAAAATTAACAATAACTTTACAAAATACTTAAAATACATATAATATCAAAATACTAAATTTACTATTATTTTTAAGTGATATATGATGGGATATGTTACTGATATCAGATGCCATAAAACTCATAAAGACCATTTGTTCCCATTAGGGATAAAAGTGATGTAAAATAAAGTAAAAAGTCGGTGTACCATCGGTCCAGTCTAAGGCGTTGTGTGACAAAATAAAATGAATAAGTTTAATTATGACATATACAAATAATTTCAGCTTAAAAGAATTAAGTTAAATAATTAAAGGGAGCACAAATACTTGACCAACATTTAAAAATGTAATGACAATATGTAGTAATTAAAATTAATTAATTATAAGTTATAGAGGATAACACGTAAAGTTAGAGATTAAAGTGGAGCGGCCACTAGTTGGCATAGATCCATTGAGTGGCTATTCTCCAAGTCGGCAATCGATATCCTTAGTGTCAAGGGTACTTCCAGTGACACCCCATTCTCCTATCTCTAAATCCCGTGTCATGCTGTGCCACTCTAAACAAACTTTGACCCGACGTGTCTCTAAATATCAGCTGTTGAATTGTTGTCAATCTTATATTTATTACACTTGCTCTAACTAACCTACAAATGTGTGCCTACGGTAATGACTAATTAATAAATGATTAAACACTATGAAAATAATAAACTTGATTCAATATCAGCAACAATCACTACAATCATTTCGAATCGACTGTTCCATTATAAACAACTAACTACAACCACTTGTATGTTATCAGTTTTCATTTAAAATGGCAATTTTGCTGTCCCCAATTTCAAAAGTAACAACTTTAGATACTTTACAACTCTATAACTACAGAATAACCTATCTATAATTGTAACTAAAATGTTCACCTATTTTATTCATAAGCCATTATTAAATAGAAATTAAGTTTTCAACACTTTAAGTTCAAATACAGCAACTGGTTTCTTTATTTGTATTATATTCAAATATTATAAAGAATCAATTCTTTTTCTATATTATTTGAGTATATTTAAGTACTTTATTTTTTAATTTAACCATAAAGAAAGACAACTCACTTTTCGGCGTGGTGTCGCTGTCTGAGGCGTCCGAGGTTTCCAGCAGCGAGGCATGAGAGTCTTGGTTCGGGGCGGAGTCTCTGGTCAGGGTAGAGGTCTGTCGGTTGTTGGTCACATAGTTGTGGGTCGGTGCGAATCCTGCAACATTCCAATAACAATTATCATAGTGGTGTATTACGATGTTCTCATACTCTAATATAAACTCATATACGTCTTATTCTCGCTTTGGTAAACAAGAATCAGTATCAGGTTGCTTTCATAAGCGCTCGCTCTCTCCCCCTCCCCCTCTCTCTCCATCCCCCCTCTCTCCCCCTCTCTCCCCCTCTCTCTCCCTCTCCCCACCTCTCTCTCTCTCTCTCTCTCTCTCTCTCTCTCTCTCTCTCTCTCTCTCTCTCTCTCTCTCTCTCTCTCTCTCTCTCTCTCTCTCTCTCTCTCTCTCTCTCTCTCTCTCTCTCTCTCTCTCTCTCTCTCTCTCTCTCTCTCTCTCTCTCTCTCTCTCTCTCTCTCTCTCTCTCTCTCTCCCTCTCAATCTCTCTCTCCCTATCCCCCCTCTCTATCTCTCTACGTGATGAAGCCCTTGAACAACTTCAACAAATTATTTAATGGACACTCCGGAAAATTAACCCATGACTTTCTGCATTATAATTGCTAACGATTAGCCTAGCAAAACACCTAATATACTAGCTTTTTAACATACTAAAGTGTATTTAAGTTAAATAAATTATTTAAGTTTATCTATTTATTATATTTGTCATATGTTGAGAAATAATGAATTGAATTTATTTGAGCATGGTTGTCATGGAGCTGTTTTGGCACTTTTTTTGTCTAAAAACAACGATAAATTTTAAATGAATACAAAAGATGTTGAATATATATGGTTTGCTTTTATGGTATTAAATTATTATTATTAATGTTAGCCCAGGGATTGGGAATGAAATAACATATTTACTCTATAATCAGTCCTTTTTGCTAAAGATTAATTGTTTTATTTTTTTTAAATAAGGATATTTTCCGCCCATCATGATAGTAGAGTGAAATGGTGAACACTTCAAGAAGATACAGAAATCAACCAAGAGGATATTTTGACCAGACAATATTATGATTTACATTAATACTGGCTGGTATCAAACAATGAGTTGTACCTAGTTCTGATAAAACAAACAAATTACAAAACAAGCCCCCATATAATCTAATCTACTCTAAAATCGATACTTCAACAATTAGACACTTACTTGAATACATTTTATACTTACTTATATTTGTACATTTTCTGCTCAAATACACCAATATACTCAACCCATTTCGATTATGCTCTGATTCTATCGCTATTATTAGATTCATCTAAACATATTTTAACTATAATACTTCAATGCCATAGTAACACAACATTTAATATAAGTTGCAGCTATTAAAATTCCTCGTATTGCTAAAATCCATTAAAGTTACCAACTCTTTTTTGTTGCACAATATTATTTTAAAAATAACCCAGCACAGATAAAAATGCTGATTACAATGGAGATCAGCAGACATCAGCAGACTATATATAGTTTGTTTATACGCGAGGGTAACGCGTTGTGCCGAACTGTCTAAGAGTTTCGTAATAAACCACGCTATTAAGTCAATATGCTTGGAAACATCAGTTGTATGACTTTGGTGACTGTCAATACGTAACTAGCTCATTGACGTTGTAGTTATTTTGACATTACGATACCATTTATTATAATAATTTTGCTAACTATAGTAAAAGTTTTTGGATGGAAAGCCTTATATATAATTCGTGAAGCTGTTTTTTGCTAATGCAACCCTTATTTCTTAACCAATTTAAACGTCTGAGAGTAAAAAATTGCTTCTTTTCGTATTTGTTTAATTAGGACTTTATTGTTCAATATTTTCACCCTGAAGGGCATAGAAAGCTCTCAAAGTCCGTTTTTCAACCATAAGAATAACATGGTGAGAGTTCAATGAATCGAAAAGTAACAGGTGTTCCAATGTCAAGTAATAATATCCATAAGTTTAATAGCTGTTACAATGTAAATAATGGTGTTTGTAATATCACAGTCTATGTTATTAGACTGTGATATTGTGGAGATTGGATCCACGGTAGGGGTCGCCCGCATCTCCTCCCCATTCCTCAGTGTCGGCGTCACGTCACTGGAGCAAGCCTCGCCTAGCACACATTGAAAAGAATATCAAATTTTGCTCAGAATTTCGATTCGACCAATATTTTATATATTAACTTTTATAGTTATATAACGTATTATTCAAGCGGGGTATCAGTAATATATTATTCTTAATAAAGAGGTTCACAAACGAATATATATTTATTGTATTTATTGTATTTATTTGCTTTATCTATTGTATTTATTTGCTTTGCTACTGACTAATTAAAAATAATTACCTACCTTTGGTATTAAACCCAGCCAACCACACAACTAGTGAGTAATACCACCCACCACCGTACACGTTGTGAGCGCCACGCTGTTGCATCATACACGTCAGTGCTAATGTGCACCTCTCCGTGACCATACCGTGTATAATGGTACTGACGACCCACCCATGTACCCACTGTACGTGGTATAGAACCCTCTATCCTGAAACCAGGAGTATAGACACGATGGTGATTATACATCCATTTAGCCCACCCCACTATGGTGAATTATCAATGGTAATCTAATGCAGTTATTTTACTAATTTAATTAATATTCAAAATTTAATATTATGATTTTAAGTGATACAGTTTTTGTACTAATATTTTTAATCAAAAGCTACATGCCGAGGTGTCCCTTAGTGTTCTATAATTCCCAGCACAGCATGGTTGACTAGATCTGACCCTCATATTCCTTCATCACACATAAAGTGATCCTTGCGGACAGTGGCTTCAGTTTAGACAATGCATCGACAGCAGTTAGAAGCTAGTCTGCAATATGTAATATGGTATTTTATTGTTCAGTCACAAAACGTCATGGCCACTGTGGATTGTGTAAATTTACTTATATTGTGGAATAAACAAGGAATTCCTGACAAAGTATCATTAGCCTAAAGACAACGAGACCATCAGCTTACTTTACTATTTTTTTACCCTAATTGGAGTTGAAGCCCCTTCAAAAAATGATAGGCTTTATAACATATCAAGTCGCCCTGGATATTGGGCTACTGATGAATGGCTCTTTCTCAGAAAAAAATCTACCTTAGATAGTAATATTGACTACACCCATTCATTAACATATTAAACCCATTCACCCCTCATATTCGCCCAAATATATACGAATGACGTCTAAATAATGAACGAATAAACGAATTATTTGCGCAACTCTAGGTGATTTTCTATAAAGAATCATCTTTCGGAGATATTTTTATTAACCCTAAGTAGAAGTTTCTAAGCGCACAAATGATTGTCACGTCTGGAAAAATTCATAGAAATGATGAATAATTTAACACTATTATTCATTAGTAAGATGCCGAGCGTCATGATATTGCCGAATATGTAGGGCGAATGAGTGTGATGAGTGTGGATGAACGAGTGTAGTCATTGTTACTAACCAAGGTCAACTGTTCCTCAGAAAGAGTTATTTATTAATTATATGGAATCCGACAGCATTATATGGAATCCGACAGCATTACATGGAATCCGACAGCATTACATGAATCCGAATCACGTAGTGTTGGTCTGATTTTCAGCTAACTGACAAGCCTAACTCTTATTTTTATTCTCTATACAACATCTGAACCTTGATTAGCATCCACCACGGTCACCCTCAGACTTCTCTAGTAGTGTCCACGTCGATGGCAACCATTGCGTGAACACTGTGTTGGTATTAACATGATTGAGCATAGAACCTACCGCCTCTAATCTCCTCAAGACTTGATGAATAGCTCTTTCTAAAAAAAGTTGACTTTAGATAGTAACAATGACTAAACTCGTTCATATATACTTATCACACTCACTCACCCCTCATATTCGCCCATATGTATACGACCGATATCTTAATTATGAACAAATTATTTACTCTTGATGATTTTCTGTAAAAAAATCATCTTTTTGAGATATTATTGTTAACCCACGGTAGAAGTTACAAGCACACAAATGATTATTTACATTCATTCCATGGGGCTAATTTAGCCCGTTTACCCCTCCCTTAGTTGAACTACATTAAGGGTAGTTTGTGTTGCGTAGTTGGTTGTATCCTTCACTGATATGTTAATATTATATCAAGGAGTTACTTTAAAAATAAAATAAAATTTTCTGTCATTTTTCTTAATAACACTTTAAAAAAATAGAATTAATTATAAATAAATACAAAAAACTCTATCGAGTTATTACTGTTATAGTCACTTGTATCAGCCTATTAATTAAACAAATTCTTTCTTAGTTCGGAACCCAGAAAAATCTACATCCACAAAAATTAAGCATATTAATTAAGTAATTACTATTTAAGTTGGCCGAATGGTGGAACAAATACTTCACAAGATTTTAAAAATCACACCTAGATATTAAAATCTGTAAAGTAGATATACTGACAGCTGACCCACTTGATATAAATAATATCATTCAAACGAGAGTTTATTTTTCCAACTGTCCAAAAGGATTAGTCCTCTCAATATTGCCCCTTCCAGCGCTTCTCTCTCGTCACTGTCATCTGCAGGATTTTCTAAACATAGCACCCTCATTTGTACTGCTAATTTTAGAGCAAGTAATATATTATTGAAATTTCGTTAAAATAAGAAAACTGAAGTACAATAGATTGTGCAACTAAGATCAAACTTAACGCGTCTGTTTGTGATAAGTATAATTTATTTGAAATAATGATATATATCTTTACTTCAAACGTATTTTATGCTGAATTTCATTGATAATGGAACATAAAATGGCCTAGGTAAATAAATTCGTAAGACAGACCAAATACAGTAGGCCTAACCATACGTTTATGTCATAGATACTCACAAGAATACTTTAGAGAAATATTCAATACCCATATACCTATTGTGGTATTGACCAACCAGCCTACCCATATACGTACGGTGGTATTGACCAACCAGCCTACCCATATACGTACGTTGGTATTGACCTACCAGCCTACCCATATATGTATTGTGGTATTGACCAACCAGCCTACCCATATACGTACGGTGGTATTGACCTACCAGCCTACCCATATACAAATGGTGGTATTGACCTACCAGCCTACCCATATACGTACGGTGGTATTGACCAACCAGCCTACCCATATACGTAAGGTGGTATTGACCTACCAGCCTACCCATATACGTATTGTGGTATTGACCAACCAGCCTACCCATATACGTACCGTGGTATTGACCAACCAGCCTACCCATATACGTACGGTGGTATTGACCAACCAGCCTACCCATATACGTACGGTGGTATTGACCTACCAGCCTACCCATATACGTATTGTGGTATTGACCAACCAGCCTACCCATATACACACGGTGGTATTGACCTACCAGCCTATCCATATACGTACGGTGGTATTGACCAACCAGCCTACCCATATACGTACGGTGGTATTGACCTACCAGCCTACCCATATACGTATTGTGGTATTGACCAACCAGCCTATCCATATACACACGGTGGTATTGACCAACCAGCCTACGCATATACGTACGGTGGTATTGACCTACCAGCCTACCCATATACGTATTGTGGTATTGACCAACCAGCCTACCCATATACACACGGTGGTATTGACCTACCAGCCTACCCATATACGTACGGTGGTATTGACCAACCAGCCTACCCATATACGTACAATGGTATTGACCTACCAGCCTACCCATATACGTATTGTGGTATTGACCAACCAGCCTACCCATATACACACGGTGGTATTGACCTACCAGCCTACCCATATACGTACGGTGGTATTGACCAACCAGCCTACCCATATACGTACAATGGTATTGACCTACCAGCCTACCCATATACGTATTGTGGTATTGACCAACCAGCCTACCCATATACGTACCGTAGTATTGACCAACCAGCCTACCCATATACGTACGGTGGTATTGACCAACCAGCCTACCCATATACGTATTGTGGTATTGACCAACCAGCCTACCCATATACACACGGTGGTATTGACCTACCAGCCTACCCATATACGTATTGTGGTATTAACCAACCAGCCTACCCATATACACACGGTGGTATTTACCTACCAGCCTACCCATATACGTATTGTGTTATTGACCAACCAGCCTACCCATATACACACGGTGGTATTGACCTACCAGCCTACCCATATACGTATTGTGTTATTAACCAACCAGCCTACACATATACGAACAGTGGTATTAACCTACCGTCCTACCCATATACATACGATGGTATTGACCAACCATCCTACCCATATACGTAAGTTGGTATTCATCTACCAGCCTACCCATATACGTATGGTGGTATTGACCTACCAGCCTATCCATATACACACGGTGGTATTGACCAACCAGCCTACCCATATACGTACGGTGGTATTGACCTGCCAGCCTACCCATATACGTATTGTGGTATTGACCAACCAGCCTACCCATATACGTACGGTAGTATTGATCTACCAGCCTACCCATTACGTACAGTGGTATTGACCTACAAGCCTACCCATATAAGTACAGTGGTATTGACCTACCAGCCTACCCATATACGTAAGGTTGTATTCATCTTCCAGCCTACCCATATACGTACAGTGGTATTGACCTACCAGCCTACCCATATACGTACAGTGGTATTGACCTACAAGCCTACCCATATACATACGGTGGTATTGACCTACCAGCCTACCCGTATACGTATGGTGGTATTGACCTACAAACCTACCCATATACGTACAGTGGTATTGACCTGCCAGCCTACCCATATACGTATTGTGGTATTGATCTACCAGCCTACCCATTACGTACAGTGGTATTGACCTACAAGCCTACCCATTAGGTACAGTGGTATTGACCTACCAGCCTACCCATATACGTACAGTGGTATTGACCTACAAGCCTACCCATATACGTACGGTGGTATTGATCTACCAGCCTACCCATATACGTACAGTGGTATTGATCTACTAGCCTGCCCATATACGTACAGTGGTATTGAACTGCCGGCCTACCCATATACCTACAAGCCTACCCATATACGTAAGGTGGTATTCATCTACCAGCCTACCCATATACGTATGGTGGTATTGACCTACCAGCCCACTCATATACATACGGTGGTATTGACCTACCAGCCTACCCATATACGTATGGTGGTATTGACCTACAAACCTACCCATACACGGACATTGGTATTAACCTATTATCCTACCCATATACATACGGTGGTATTGACCTACCAGCCTACCCATATACATACGGTGGTATTGATCTGCCAGCCTACCCATACACGTACGGTGGTATTGACCTACAAGCCTACCCATATACGTACAATGGTATTAACCTACTAGCCTACCCATATACATACGGTAGTATTGACCTACAAGCCTACCTATATACGTACGGTGGTATTGAACTACAAGCCTACCCATATACGTACAGTGTTATTAACCTACCAGCCTACCCATATACATACGATGGTATTGACCAACCATCCTACCCATATACGTAAGTTGGTATTCATCTACCAGCCTACCCATATACGTATGGTGGTATTGACCTACCAGCCTATCCATATACACACGGTGGTATTGACCAATTAGCCTACCCATATACGTACGGTGGTATTGACCTGCCAGCCTACCCATATACGTATTGTGGTATTGACCTACCAGCCTATCCATATACACACGGTGGTATTGACCTACAAGCCTACCTATATACGTACGGTGGTATTGAACTACAAGCCTACCCATATACGTACAGTGTTATTAACCTACCAGCCTACCCATATACATACGATGGTATTGACCAACCATCCTACCCATAGACTATACGTAAGTTGGTATTCATCTACCAGCCTATCCATATACACACGGTGGTATTGACCTGCCAGCCTACCCATATACGTATGGTGGTATTGACCTACCAGCCTATCCATATACACACGGTGGTATTGACCTACAAGCCTACCTATATACGTACGGTGTTATTGAACTACAAGCCTACCCATATACGTACAGTGTTATTAACCTACCAGCCTACCCATATACATACGATGATATTGACCTACCATCCTACCCATATACGTAAGTTGGTATTCATCTACCAGCCTATCCATATACACACGGTGGTATTGACCTACCAGCCTACCCATATACGTACGGTAGTATTGATCTACCAGCCTACCCATTACGTACAGTGGTATTGACCTACAAGCCTACCCATATACGTACAGTGGTATTGACCTACCAGCCTACCCATATACGTACAGTGGTATTGACTTAAAAGCCTATCCATATACGTACGGTGGTATTGATCTACCAGCCTACCCATATACGTACAGTGGTATTGATCTACTAGCCTACCCATATACGTACAGTGGTATTAAACTACCGGCCAACCCAAATACCAACAAGCCTACCCATATACGTAAGGTGGTATTCATCTACCAGCCTACCCATATACGTATGGTGGTATCGACCTACCAGCCCACTCATATACATACGGTGGTATTGACCTACCAGCCTACTCATATACATACGGTGGTATTGACCTACCAGCCTACCCGTATACGTATGGTGGTATTGACCTACAAACCTACCCATATACGTACAGTGGTATTAACCTACCAGCCTACCCATATACATACGGTGGTATTGACCTACCAGCCTACCCATATACATACGGTGGTATTGACCAACCAGCCTACCCATATATGTACAGTTGTATTGACCTGCCAGCCTACCCATATACGTATTGTGGTATTGATCTACCAGCCTACCCATTACGTACAGTGGTATTGACCTACCAGCCTACCCATATACGTACAGTGGTATTGACCTACAAGCCTACCCATATACATACGGTGGTATTGATCTACCAGCCTACCCATATACGTACAGTGGTATTGATCTACTAGCCTACCCATATACGTACAGTGGTATTGAACTACCGGCCTACCCATATACCTACAAGCCTACCCATATACGTAAGGTGGTATTCATCTACCAGCCTACCCATATACGAATCGTGGTATTGACTTACCAGCCCACTCATATACATACGGTGGTGTTGACCTACCAGCCTGCCCATATACGTATGGTGGTATTGACCTACAAACCTACCCATATATGTACAGTGGTATTAACCTACCATCCTACCCATATACATACGGTGGTATTGACCTACCAGCCTATCCATATACACACTGTGGTATTGACCTGCCAGCCTACCCATATACGTACAGTGGTATTGAACTACCAGCCTACCCATATACCTACAAGCCTACCCATATACGTAAGGTGGTATTCATGTACCAGCCTACTTATATTGTACCGGGTCGTTTGACCGGTACATTTCGTTTTTTTTTCGTCGTGGTCTGCAGGTCTGCCTGAGACCACTAGTGCCCGGCGATTCGCTTACTTTGGTAGCCGTTGGCTCGGATTCGGTCGTTCCGTGTTCCAGCTCTGGTCTGTCAGGTTGACCGTCTTTCAAGTAGTTTCTCTGCGGCCGATCGACATAGACATGCACGGCTAGAGGCTCCTTAAACGTAAGTGTTCTTTTGTAATTTCTGATATCTAATTACCCTTTTGGTGAAAATACTTTGTTTACATAATATTGTGGTTTATTTGTCATTTTCAGGGCATTGTCAAATTTAGATTGTCTAGATATTTGTTAACCTAGGTTCAAGCCATGTGCTCAATGTTACCGTTTTACCAGTAATTGCTTTTTATATCTGGTTTTATTTAATAGTAGTTCTGTATAATGTTTTGTTGAGCCTTCTTCAGTTGGAGTTACCGATTTACCATATTTTTGTTCATTGACAATAACCTAGCCTATCTGTGTAGTTTGATTTTCATGTTATAACCTATTGCTTCCGTATCTATAGCCTAGTTTTCAGTTTGTCATTTTTTTTTTAGTTCCATACGTCTTTTATAATTTGTTAAATTGTAAGTTGGTTTAAATTATTCATAGCCTAAAGTTAATCTTTCACTGTCTTGTTTGCTCCACTCATGTTCTTGTTTGTCTCTTCATGTTCAGTTTGGTTAAATCATGCACCCTTATATTTATTAGTTGTTATGTATAGTATTTTTGGTTTTGGGCTGTACTGTTTTTAATGTGCTGTGGTTTGGCCTTGCAGTCCAGGGTCCTTGAGTGGGACGTTCAGCCCTCGGCCTGCCGTCCGGGGAAGGTCGACCTTCTACACTGCCTGCCTGGCCTGAGGACCAAGTCGTAGAGCCCATGTTGCGACTAAGCTGCCATTCCCTACATCTGGGTGTTTTTCTTCAGTCATCAGGTCAGTGTGTTCCATTTTGTTCCCGGCGGCTGAGCTGGGGGTAGTGAATGTTTGAAAAAAAAAAAAGATATATTTATACAAAGAAAAAAAAACAAATAAAAAGGAAAAAGAAGCTTTTCTTCACTAGGCCTAGGCCTAGGGACGGGCCATGAACTTTAACAGTGATTTTATGCAACACAGCCATGGGGACCTATATGTATTTTTTTTTATTATAAAAAAAAAACTTTTAAAATACAAAAAGAACTTCTAGTGTTAATATTTATCGTTATTTAGTTTAATTAGTTTATTTTGTTGTTAGATATTTTAGAGTTTATATTTGTTAGGTCCCTATTGTTAAATCATGTTATTATTTATTTCATGTTTAGGCCTAGTGATTGTGATTTATTTTTTTTTGTTAAGTGTATTATGGGTGTTTTGGAAGGGACTTCTTACTAGAACGGTATCGTATTATATATATATTTTTTAAATTGTTTAATTTTTATACTTTCACCAAAAGGGGATTATTGTACTTTTGCTTAACTTTTAATTCGGAGCTGCCCAGGGATTCCGGCTTACTCCCTGGCCTCGGTGGAATTATGGGATGTGGGCTAAATTGCCGGGGGTATTTGGGGGTTATCTAAATTGTTTCTAAATGTTCACTTTTAAATTGTTAATAAATTTCTTACGTTTTGGGTGTCTCAAGCTAGGCTGCAGATAGGTAATGTAGTTGTTAATTGTTAATTTTGGTATTTGTAGCGTTTGTTGTTTTGTAGCTTTGGTTATTTTCTTGTTAATTTTGTGTAGCTTGTTTGTTAAGTGCGAATCGATATTGTGGCCTTCTGCCTATTTATATTGTGGCCTTCTGCCTATTTATATTGCGGCCTTCTGCCAGCCAGTTTTGTAGTTTAAACTTGATAATAAATTAGTTTTGCTCAGCTGCCGAGTGTTATTTTGACCCTCCAACTGCCAACCGTGATCCCATCGCTTGACTTGTTTTGAGCCATCCCCCAGTTAGCACGCTTTCCAGCTTTGGTGGGGGGGGGGGATGGGTCTCAATATACATACGGTGGTATTGACCTACCAGCCCACTCATATACGTACAGTGGTATTGAACTACCAGCCTACCCATATACGTACAGTGGTATTGAACTACCAGCCTACCCATATACCTACAATTCTACCCATATACGTAAGGTGGTATTCATTTACCAGCCTACCCATATACATACGGTGGTATTGAACTACCAGCCTACCCATATACCTACCAGCCTACCCATAAACATACGGTGGTATTGACCTACCAGCCTATCCATATACATACGGTGGTATTGACCTGCTAGCCTACCCATATACGTACAGTGGTATTGAACTACCAGCCTACCCATATACCTACAAGCCTACCCATATACGTAAGGTGGTATTCATCTACCAGCCTACCCATATACATACGGTGGTATTGAACTACCAGCCTACCCATATACCTACAAGCCTACCCATATACGTAAGGTGGTATTCATCTACCAGCCTACCCATATACCTACAAGACTACCCATATACGTAAGGTGGTATTCATCTACCAGCCTACCCATATACATACGGTGGTATTGACCTGCCAGCCTATCCATATACGTACAGTGGTATTGAACTACCAGCTTACCCATATACCTACCAGCCTACCCATATACGTATGGTGGTATTGACCTACAAACCTACCCATATACGTACAGTGGTATTAACCTATCATCCTACCCATATACATACGGTGGTATTGACCTACCAGCCTACCCATATACATACGGTGGTATTGATCTGCCAGCCTACCCATACACGTACGGTGGTATTGACCTACAAGCCTACCCATATACGTACAATGGTATTAACCTACCAGCCTACCCATATACATACGGTAGTATTGACCTACAAGCCTACCTATATACGTACGGTGGTATTGAACTACAATCCTACCCATATACGTACAGTGTTATTAACCTACCAGCCTACCCATATACATATGGTGGTATTGACCTACCAGCCTACCCATATATGTAAGGTGGTATTGACCTACAAGCCTACCCATATACATACGGTGGTATTGACCTACCAGCCTACCCATATACGTACGGTGGTATTGACCTACAAGCCTACCCATATACGTACAGTGGTATTAACCTACCAGCCTACCCATATACGTATGGTGGTATTCATCTACTAGCCTACCCATATACGTACATTTGTATTAACCTACCAGCCTACCCATATACATACGGTGGTATTGACCTACCAGCCTACCCATATACGTATGGTGGGATTCATCTACCAGCCTACCCATATAATTATGGTGGGATTCATCTACCAGCCTACCCATATACGTATGGTGGTATTCATCTACCAGCCTACCCATATATGTAAGGTGGTATAGGAATTGTTGATAAATAAACACAACAACTAATTTTATATTGAATTTTTTTACATTGACCCACAGTCAGTACCATTTTACATGTATTGTATAATTATAATCGAATAATGTAATATTCATTGCCAGTGTAGTGTAATATTGCACGTTCAATACAGCCCAATAACCAATGCCAGTGTAGTGTAATTTTGGACGTTCAATACAGCCCAATAACCAATGCCAGTGTAGTGTAATATTGCACGTTCAATACAGCCCAATAATCAATTCCAATGTAGTGTAATATTACACGTTCAATACAGCCAAATAACCAATGCCAATGTAGTGTAATATTGCACGTTCAATACAGCCCAATAACCAATGCCAGTGTAGTGTAATTTTGGACGTTCAATACAGCCCAATAACCAATGCCATTGTAGTGTAATATTGCACGTTCAATACAGCCTAATAACCAATGCCAATATAGTGTAATATTGCACGTTCATTACAGCCCAATAACCAATGCCAATGTAGTGTAATATTGCACGTTTAATACAGCCCAATAACCAATGCCAGTGTAGTGTAATTTTGGACGTTCAATACAGCCCAATAACCAATGCCAGTGTAGTGTAATATTGCACGTTCAATACAGCCCAATAACCAATGCCAATGTAGTGTAATATTACACGTTCAATACAGCCCAATAACCAATGCCAATGTAGTGTAATATTGCACGTTCATTACAGCCCAATAACCAATGCCAATATAGTGTAATATTACACGTTCATTACAGCCCAATAACCAATGCCAATGTAGTGTAATATTGCACGTTCAATACAGCCCAATAACCAATGCCAATGTAGTGTAATATTACACGTTCAATACAGCCAAATAACCAATGCCAATGTAGTATAATATTGCACGTTCAATACAGCCCAATAACCAATGCCAATGTAGTGTAATATTGCACGTTCATTACAGCCCAATAACCAATGCCAATGTAGTGTAATATTACACGTTCAATACAGCCCAATAACCAATGCTAGTGTAGTGTAATGTTGGACGTTCAATACAGCCCAATAACCAATGCCAGTGTAGTGTAATATTGCACGTTCAATACAGCCCAATAACCAATGCCAATGTAGTGTAATATTACACGTTCAATACAGCTAAATAACCAATGCCAATGTAGTGTAATATTGCACGTTCAATACAGCCCAATAACCAATGCCAATGTAGTGTAATATTGCACGTTCATTACAGCCCAATAACCAATGCCAATGTAGTGTAATATTACACGTTCATTACAGCCCAATAACCAATGCCAGTGTAGTGTAATATTGCACGTTCAATACAGCCCAATAACCAATGCCAATGTAGTGTAATATTACACGTTCAATACAGCCAAATAACCAATGCCAATGTAGTGTAATATTGCTCGTGCCTAAGATTACCACAAAAATACAAACATAGGTAAATTAATATCGTAAAATTGTTTTTTGAACGTGGCGTTTTTGATGTCTTTAACTGGAAAGTATGATATATGTTACTGTCAAATAAAAAGAAAATGCATAGTGGACCATATAGACACTTAAGAAGTGTGGCTTATTGTCAGATAGCTACCGATCATATGAACGGTTTTTAGATAATGATAATGATAAAATTATAATGATTTATTCAGTTCAATATATTACCATTTTATTTACAAATATCACTAAAAATACAGAGTAAAGAGAAAAGGAATTAGAATATACAAAGAACATTTATTGATTTCACAATTATATGAGCTGTTTGTAAAAAGCGTGACTAAAGTTTAAATATGGTGAAATATTGTCGGAGATTTAAATTCCACCCATCAGTTTAGTTCTGTTGACAAGGGAGAATTGTCTCTAAGCCTTTCGAAGTACCAGGTAGCGACAGTCGTCCCGAGCTTGTTACTATAAGTAGGCTTAGAACGAAACAGCCCAAGTGAAAAAAGACAAAAGACGAAATTGTCTAAGACTCATAGACTGAACCACAAAGGTAGTATATTTTGATATGTTTTGAGTAGTTTAGTTTTGTATGTGACAGCTAAAAAAAAATATTTTCAACAATACTTTTCGAAACTTACTTTTAATTCGAAATCACATCCATTCAAACGAAAATTTTCGAACAAATAAAGTAATAAGTGCAGTACGTGCATAAATAATAAATATGCTTTTTTTATATAAAAAAGAATATTTATTATTATTATTATTATTATTTTACAAGGAAACGTCAGACAACACAAATTTATTACAATATAAACACAAAATGCACAAATATATTAAAATACAAGTACAAAATGCACAAATATTATGGTAATCGATTTCGGTGAACCACGCTCATCTTCCTCAGACCAGAGGGATTAAAAAAATTTTTTTTAAACAAGTTAACATTTTTCATACAAATTTTATGTATTTTACATTTGTTACTTATTTATTACGTTTTGAATTTGCTTTTGTTTTAAAATGATATACTATATGTTTCTTATTGATGAAAAGTTCTTTCGTGATAAAAACTGAGTAATGTGTAGACTCGACTCATACAATGTTCTAATACAGCACCCATAAAGTATAAAACGGAGTAAGCCGTAACTGAGTATTCATTAGTATTTTCATTAAGTCGTATTCTTTTAGTTACATTCCTTTTTCAAACACAACTTAAGAACTTCGTATACTTAAAAATAATGTGTTTGGTGCTATAAGTCAGCTCATTTAACAGTTAAAACGTAGGTGAACTAAAATCATAAATAAAATAGTTTTTGAACTTATTGTTTATTAATGCCTGTAATTGAAATGAAATGAAAAACGTCTTTATTTAACCAGGCGAAGTTGGGACTAGAAAGTCCCTTCTTCCACTTAACCTGAAATTGTAATTGTATATTAAATAAAGTATGATCTCATATAGTTAGGTTTTAAAATTAATTTTAAAGCTAAACACTTTTTAAATAGCCGCAAAACACTGAAAATGAAATAAAAAGTATAATAGCAGGGATGAAAAATAAAAACTCAGCAGGGTTAGATGAAATATCACCAAAAACTTTAAAGTGCATTAGTGAATTTGTGGCAGCACCATTATGCAGCTTGGTGAACTCCTCCTTTGTTGAAGGCAAATTTCCATCAGCCCTAAAAGTGACTAAGGTAAGGCCTATTTTGAAAAGAGGAAAGGAGGAGTCTTGCGATAATTATAGACCAATTAGTTTTATATCAACTCTGTCTAAAGTTTTTGAAAAAGCTGTGTTGAACAGATTATGTAGTTTTTTAGAAAATAACAAGATACTTTTTGAAAACCAGCATGGTTTCGTCAAGAATAGATCTACAACCAGTGCAATGCTTAGCTTAATAAACAGCATAGCTAAAGATTTGGACAGAGGGCAGTGTGTATCTGGTGTGTTTTTTGATCTGAGCAAAGCCTTCGACATGGTCAATCATGATTTGCTTCTTGAAAAAATGTATGACCTGGGTATACGGGGAGTTGCACTAAACTGGTTCGCATCCTATTTGAAGAACAGAGAACAGCTAGTTGTGATACCGGCTGTGGATGTTGCTGGATACCTGAGACATAATGCTTCTTCCAAGTCACTGATCAAGAGAGGTGTGCCCCAGGGGTCTTGGGGTTTTGGGTCCTACCCTGTTTCTCCTCTTCATAAATAATCTTCCCAATAGTGTCAACTCCACCAACATTTGTCTCTTTGCTGATGATACGTCACTCACAATTTCTAGGCCCTGTATTGAATCATTGGAGCAGATGGTCTTTTATGAGTCAAACAGTCTCTTGCAGTGGTGTCAAAATAATAATCTAATTTTAAATGCCAATAAAACTAAACTTTTAAACTTCCGTTTATCTAATAGGGCATCTGCAGTAAACAGTAGTGGGATATGTGTTCTTCTAGAAGACAAAATTGTAAAATTGTGAACTCCTCCCAGGATGTGAAATTCCTTGGCCTTACTCTTGATGACAATTTAAACTACAATAAACATATTGAAGGAGTGGCCAATAAAGTCTCAATCGGAGTCTTCATCCTACGGACACTGAAAACAGTAGTGAGCAACGAGGTTCTCGTTTCAGCTTACTATGGCATAATTTACCCCTATCTTTCATATGCAGTACCGGTTTGGGGAAGTGAAAGCCAAAGGACCGCTTTTTTGTTCCGCTTACAAAAGAAGGCTATAAGAGTCATCTTCTCCCTCCCCAGAAACCAATCTAGCAGAGAAATATTTAGAACCAGCAAAATTTTAACAATCTCTTCCATTTATATCTTGGAGACATTACTGTTTGTTAAGAAAAATGTTTAGTTTTCCTTCCAGTCACAGTTATCAATTCCGCAATAACAATCATATTCCCATTCCTAAACATTCAACTTCATTTTTTCAAAAACAATTCCTTTATAATGCTGTAAAACTTTACAATAGTCTCCCATTATCTTTAAAGATCGAGCAGGATCACCGTTCTTTTAAGAGGGGGGTTAAAACAATGCTCTTGGAGGAAGTAGTCTAAAGCGTCCGGGAGTTTCTGGCTGGTAGTCGCTAATAAATTCCTGTGTAATGTTTTAGTTAATAATATATATTAAACTATTGTATTGACTTAGCTAATGCAAATGTATTGTTGATTTGGCCAAATAAACAAATTTGAAGTTTGAAACATATTATGTTTAGGTAATAATTCTTAGAAATCAAAGTTACGTCAAAGGCTAAAGTTTGGTGTAAGAACACACTTAAATAAACTTCCCACATAAATAATACACTTTATTTGTAAAAAAATTAATAAAATACTGAAGAACTCTGCCGGTTTGAAGACAATGAGATGCTGACTGCTACGACGTCATACTTTCTGTAGGAATCTTCCTTGTGTCTCACTTTTAGAATCCGGTGAATATTTCCGCTTTATAAGCCTGAAAACAGGTAGAAGTGGAGTCATAATTGTTGAACTTCTGCTCCCTTTAACATAGGAGTTGTGTCAATACTCCTCCACGTGTAAAGTATTTGCAAGACTTCCAAGTACAACCTGTACAGGTATGTCGGGAAAACAATGATATCAGGCCATTCGCATTCGAATAGTGATTATCAAGCCTTCCTTATTAGAAATTCTTTGAAATAGCTTAGTTTAATACAAACGCAATGACAATGTGTCGATAATAGAGGATTAGACCTTTCCGACATGCCTGGACCTGTGCATCGAATTGTGAGAAAAACAATATGTCAAACAAGGACGGGTTAATGCCATTCTAGGCGTAAAGGTGGGCTGGTGGGCTGGGACGTGTATCGGATGGAAGGTGGACCGTTGCCATTGTTAGTGTGTGGAAGGGTACATTTTATAAAACTAATTGCATCTTTACAACGGCTAAACATAAAGTATTTTGATACTCGGAACAAGTTACGTACGAAATGCTATCATGTTGGCTTTCTATTTGAAGGCTATACATTTTATCATTTTAAAGTGGCGTCCATTTATTTAAAAGCAATAATATTTAAAAATTGGCACATTTTAGAAAAAAGTAAAATAAAATAAATTGTTGCTATTGAAAATAAAAATATTGATACAACGATTTGAAAATTTGATATCATATATCTGAGATATTGCAGTTTTTGTTGCTAACGCAATTCTTAATTGTGAGACAGTAACTATTATCAGAATTACTATCGTATTATTAATTTAGTTACATTCCCATTCAGACAGGTTGACATATGGAAATTCAAACGGAGAGGAAATCCAGAAATATGCTTATACTAATTTTTGTTCTGCACCGTACAAAAGCATTATGTACAAAAGCGATTCCCCCCCAAAAATCTTGTACAGAAAATTAATGGCTTATTTGAATGAATCGATTGGATATTCTATGCAAATATTTAATTCATTTGTATATTTATTATATATTGAATTGCTGTATACATTTAAAAATCTGTATTTGCAGTCAAACTACTCACTGATTCATTTTATACACACGTTACTCGATACGTCACCAGTATACTGGGGCTACGTGGCATTTTATATAAAAAAGGATCATTCTGGAATTTAAGTATGTAATATAGCGTAAAACACAAAAGAGTGGAGTTTCTCCAAACTGAGACCTTTTGTCCAGGAAGGAAGCCGGCCAGTTGTGACAATGGAGGGAGAGAGGGAAACGTGTCGAAGGAATAAGCGATTTTCTTTGTTGACCGTCAGAACAATACAGTATAAAGAGTTACATATCTCCCGGGAAGACTAGACAACCACCCTAGAAAATAAAGAAAGTGACTTGGAAATGTTGGAAGTAATACATAATTTGGCAGGAAAAATAGTTTAGCGTTTAATTTAACCAATTAAAGAAGTAAGAGATTGCTTGATTAAACTGTTCGTTTCTCAATATATAATGTTATTTACCATCACCTTCAAAACATAACCATTTTAAATAAATAAATAATGTCTTTTATTGTGATTGAATATTTGAACATTTGAACTGTTTTTCATATTGACTCGAGTCAGAACTAAAAGTAATCAAATATATTCAAAACATAAAATACAACAATTAAAATAATTCTACTTGGAATAATAACTAACATAATACAACTCCTTTACTTTCTTCTTGAACGTATCAAATGAATAGTTTTTTACATCAGGGGGAAGGGAGTTATAGCTCTGAGGGCCAAAGTAAAAAAAAACCCTCGCTTGCTAATTTCATGTTTATCTCGCGGCAGTTGCAGCATGAGATCCTAACGAGTGTGACGCGTCCTGGCCTCTGCACAGGTTAGCAGCTTATCTTTCAGGTAACCGGGCCTACCTGTTTGCAGTGTTTTATGGACTATCGCTACTGTCCGCATTTTACAAATGTCCTTGACAGGAAGCAGATCGGCTTCCTTGCGGTATTGTGATTTATGGTCGTATTTCTTTAGGTTGTAAGCAAATCTTAGGGCACTATTTTGCAATCGCATGAGTATTACTTAATTTTCCAAAGTTAGACCAATACCATAAACTGGAAGTGCATACTCGATCAGTGGAAACACCAACGACCTGACCATTTGCAACTTGGAAACCTGTGGAATCAGATTTCTAAATCGATTTAATACCCTTAGTGTGCACATCACACGATGAACTATTAACTTAACATGCTTTGAAAAATTCAACTTTGTATCGAGTTTGACTCCTAAGACCCTCACATTGTTGGTCATCTCCAAGGGCTTGTTTCCCACGGAAACAGAAACAATAGTAGAGCCTGAACATGAAGAGTGGAAATGCATCACAGTTGTTTGTCAGGGTTCAGCTCAAGTCCATGCCCCTCTGACCACGACTTCACCCTTAGCAAGTCATGGTTAATAAGCTGTGTGGCTTTTGCAACGTCTGAAGGTGGGAAAGTCAAGAGTAATATGGAGTCATCCACACATGAATAAAGAGAGCAAGAAGTCAATATTTTATTCAAACTGTGGGTAAAATTCAGAAGACGTTTTGCTACATTACATCATTCAGGTTTGTTATTTTTAAAATCAGATAAATTTTTTTATATCTTTTGTTACAAAGTATAGTCTAAACTATGTAACACCTAACCTATGTGAAACATATTACAATCATTCCAAAAAAAACATAAGACGATGGTATCCCAAAATTAATGGCAAAACATCAGCACAACCATTAATACAACCAAAACTCTATTATGTCTGTATGAATGAGTACAGACATAAAGACGATGGTATCCCAAAACTAATGCCAAAACATTAGCATTACCATTCATACAACCAAAACTGTATTAGTACGAATGAGTACAGACATAAAGATGATGGATGGTATCCCAAAACTAATGCCAAAACATTAGCATTACCATTCATACAACCAAAACTGTATTAGTACGAATGAGTACAGACATAAAGATGATGGATGGTATCCCAAAACCAATGCCAAAACATTAGCACTACCATTCATACAACCAAAACTGTATTAGTACGAATGAGTACAGACATAAAGATGATGGATGGTATCCCAAAACCAATGCCAAAACATTAGCACTACCATTGATACAACCAAAACTGTATTAGTACGAATGAGTACAGACATAAAGACGATGGTACCTCAAAATTAATCCCAAAACATTAGCACTACCATTCATACAACCAAAACTGTATTAGTACGAATGAGTACAGACATAAAGACGATGGTACCTCAAAATTAATCCCAAAACATTAGCACTACCATTCATACATCCAAAACTGTATTAGTACGAAATAAGATTATAGTATCCCAAAACATAATTAGTGCAAATGAGTACATACATAAAGACGTTGGGATACCAAAACTTTATTAGTACAAATGAGTACTGACATACACATTTAAAGGATGCCACCGAACTGTATTTGTGTGGATGAGTATGGACATAAACACACTCATCCACACATTTATACCGTTCCTACTCAGGACGAA
The DNA here is from genome assembly GCA_035578905.1 of Stictocephala bisonia. Taxonomy (NCBI): domain Eukaryota; kingdom Metazoa; phylum Arthropoda; class Insecta; order Hemiptera; family Membracidae; genus Stictocephala; species Stictocephala bisonia. Next base: position 1,127,265 of record JAQJVL010000164.1, on the reverse strand, counting down.
ATATGACTCTTTGTAAATGTCAATACAACATCTTTGTTAAACTTCAAAACTTAGGTTGAACTGCAAATAAATGGTTAAACACCTATAACATTTACAGTGCATTATAACAGTTTCGAAAGCTAAGTGGATTTTTATGACTAAATATGTTCGTGTTTTAATATTGATTTATATGTCAGACAAATAAAATTGTTTGGTAGTGTAGTTGAATAAATTGAAAAAAAAATTAAATAAATAAAAAAGTATCTAGTTAATAACTAATCATTTGAAGTGAAAATACGTGCTCCTTGTTTTCATTTATTGTAACATTTTTAATGAACGGTTTATAATAAATTTTCAACAAATCCGAAGGAGCAAGATTACAATATGTTTGGTTAACCATTTTAACTGGAAGATTGATTTAATTTTATAAACCCCATAAAGTCCATCTTTACAAGCTAAAGCTTCTTAGGTTGATTCCAACCACATTTTAAATTAATTTTGAAAGAGATCAGCAGATAATCACCAGCTGTTCAGGATTACAGTATAACTAACGATACTTACTAGGAAACGGCAGGCCTTAATTGGTAACAACTGCCGTACTTGTACACACTCATCACACAAATTAAAAATCCTTATTCGCCAACATATTGATGATCAGATTCTTAACGATGAATAAACATAACAGTAGCTAGCCCACAATAATGTGTTACGTTGCGTGTTGTATTATGTCTTCAAATAAAGTAAATGATACAAGGACTCCCATGAGGGGCTTCTGCAAGGTGTAAGCAGGTCGAGGGCGATGATGAAGCGATGTTTGGGGCGGGCAATAAGAGATATCTGGCATACCAAGGCTCCTACCAATAACCTGTCCTGAAATTTTCTAATAATATAAGCCCCTTTGCCTCCAGAGGTCTGAGCGGCATTCACACCTATTGTAATCTTGCTTTCCACCTTTCCATCTTCTCTTATCGTCCATATTTTTTTATTTTCTTGCTTCTGTGATATTCATTTTGTATTGTGTTAGAAGTAGGTAGTTATAAAAACATATGATAAAATAAGGGAGAAAACCGTAATAATTAACTCTAAACTTACAACCACATTCCAGCCGAATTGAAAAAATGTTTATTTTAATGATATGAACTTATTTTAATGATATGATTATTATAAAGTTATTTCTACCATTTAACCCTAAATATTTTCGGTTATATAAACTATCGGTATTTTCATAATTTCATTGCTAAAATACTTAAATTTATGTGTAACTCATTATTCTGCATTATATTATTCATACCATGAAAATAGTCATTAAATTATTTATTATTACATTTTTTCACTAACTTTAAAACTCGATTTCTGTATCTTGAAAATTAATTGAGTGCTCAATATAGTTAATATTATGGAAATTCCAACGTTTCGATCTTGTAAAGAGTGTTTTAGCACAGCGAAGCACACTACACTCCGTTGGAGTTATTTAACGAGTGTCGACCCTCAAATAATATCAAATTGCAATATAAAAAGTATATTTACACTTACTTCTTTTATTTGAATTGCCTGTAACTAAGGGGTTTCTGTATAGTTTGAAGTTTTCCTTGCCCTTCATACTGAAGTCCTAGGTTTGTTGTCTGCACAAACCCATCAGTCAGAAGGGCCTACCTGATGCCGGGCTAAACCTGCCTTACTTGAGGATCTCAACCTTCTGCGACACGAAGAAACTAACCAGGAGTCTTGCAAGCCCGAGGGAATATCGGGAACAATACCTTTTATTTGACCCCTCTTGAATATGACAAGTCATCATTACAAGTAGTAGAGACAGACCCCTACTAATAATAGTTCGTGTCATTATTATGTCGTAGAATCAAAACACCAGTATCTAAATTATATAATGTACAGTAAGATAACCGCACAATGAGACAACGATCTTGTATAGAACTAGTCTCACTAAAAGAAATGCCTAGATGTTACTTTAGCATTTAACATGGGACCTATAAAATGGATTATAGGCATAGTTAACATTTAACATGGGACCTATAAAATGGGTTGTAGGCATATTTAGCATTTAACATGGGACCTATAAAATGGGTTGTAGGCATAGTTAGCATTTAACATGGGACCTATAAAATGGGTTATAGGCATAGTTAGCATTTAACATGGGACCTATAAAATGGGTTGTAGGCATAGTTAGCATTTAACATGGGACCTATAAAATGGGTTATAGGCATAGTTAGCATTTAATATGGGACCTATAAAATGGGTTATGGGCATAGTTAGCATTTAATATGGGACCTATAAAATGGGTTGTAGGCATATTTAGTATTTAACATGGGACCTATAAAATGGGTTGTAGGCATATTTAGCATTTAACATGGGACCTATAAAATGGGTTGTAGGCATATTTAGTATTTAATATGGGACCTATAAAATGGGTTATGTGCATAGTTAGCATTTAATATAGGACCTATAAAATGGGTTGTAGGCATAGTTAGCATTTAACATGGGACCTATAACATGGGTTGTAGGCATATTTAGCATTTAACATGGGACCTATAAAATGGGTTATAGGCATAGTTAGCATTTTTAGACCAATATTGACGATGGCCACTCTACTTACTTAGAATAGTAACATCTATTGTGATAACAGAACTAACTATTGCTCTAACATATCATTTAATTTAGGTAATAACAGTGTTATATTAAATAAAAATATGATATCCTGTATACTACTGAAAACAAAGTTTACGTAATAAATGTATCAATACTAAAGAGAAGAAATCATTACTGTTATCTACATACAAATTTACACATACATCATATTCATATGAATAATATTTTAACAATTTTCTGTTATATTCTTTTAACTTATCTAATGGCAGATCTTTTATAATACTATGCAATTATTGTAAACGTAAATCTATTGATGTTATTCAACGGACAACAGAAAACGTCTATTTGTTATTCTGTGCGTTATACACACGATACTCGCAGATGTTAACTTTATGGCAGTCAAGAAATACGACCTATCAAAATTGAAAGCATTTAGTGTTGAACATATAACCCTCACAAGGGATGTTTTAACCTTTTGAGGGGTTTTATCTACCACAACATTTAAAAAGTAAAAAATAAAACCAAGAATTAGCAAGAATTACTTTGCAAGAAAATCTCCCATTTCCATTATAAAGCAACGTACCATGCTCCTCCAAGAGAAAAACTTATTACATACAACTCTAACTAAATATTTGTATGCCTAAACATACAGATTTAGTGCCTGTATGTTTAAAACTTTTTTTAAATTTGCTTTTTTTATATTTGGATTTTAGATCATTCTACAATCGATTATGTTTTTAAAGCAAAAAGTGTTTCCGAAGCTATTGGCACTTTTAGTTTTGGGGTTATAAAACGCATATATATATATATATATATATATATATATATATATATATATATATATATATATATATATATATATATATATTGTTTTTGTTTTGCCATTTCCATAAACAGAAAAGAGTTTTAATTTAGGGGAGAATTTTGTATTCTGCTTTCCCATTTCTATTTGCTAAATGATTATTAAAATGTTAAGATTCTTCACTCTTTATACTTACAAACATTTAAAATTTCAATTTAAAAAACCAGATATGAAATTTGTAATGGCTATATAAAATAGAAGTTTTTTTTGAACTTTACTCTTGTAGTTTCAGAGTTAAGAAAAAAGGAATTGCTGTCCCAAAATTACGAACCCTTAATATCAGAACGAGAACAATAACTGACATTTTTTTGTGTTTTCAACTCAGTATCCATTTTTATAAAAACTTTCAACTTCTAGACTATTAGATCTAGACTAATAAATCTTATAAGTCATACAATTTCTACTAATACTTTTTTTACAAAGAAGGATTCAACTCTTCTCTATTAACTTAACATTCACATATATTTTTAAGGACAAAATAAAATTCAAAACAAACATATATGTAATAGTTAATTTAAAATGTCTAACAAAACATTAATATTTAGGCGTTCAGTCTGTAAGTGATCGTACGACATATATTTGGTGTTCAGTCTGTATGTGGTCGTACGACATATATTTAGGCGTTCAGTCTGTATGTGGTCGTATGACATATATTTAGGTGTTCAGTATGTATGTGGTCGTACGACATATATTTAGGTGTTCAATCTGTGTGTAGTCGTACGACACATATTTAGGTGTTCAGTCTGTATGTGGTCATACGACATTTTATTTAAGTGTTCAGTCTGTATGTGGTCGTACGATATATATTTACATGTTATGTCTGGACAGTGATACTTACATGGGAAACCTTGACTGACCTCTTGTTTCAAGCCTGATTGCTGGAACGTGAAAGTCCACAGTTTCTAGGAAGAAAGTCGTTTCAATTGAGCAAGCAAGCAATTCTCTTTGAGGTCTTCAGCCCCACAGATCAAAAGGCAAGCCAAGACTCGACCAATGTCCTTGGTACGGTGGCTGCTTTTACCTTAGTGTCTGCCTTTTCACTCCTAATAGCTGCGTGCTACGTCTGTGTCAAAGAACATGACTTCTCATCTCTGTGCGATTGTCGGATTATAGAAGTTTCTATGTCACAATCTTGTCCCAAACAAGCGGACATAAACATCTTATATTTTTGTCACTACGTACTAATTTCTTGTACGCTCTCTTAGTTCACATTTATTCCTATCCATAACAATGTATCGAACGTTAAATGTTGCATATGTAAAGTACGTAATTAAGAAATCAACATTTTAAACATATTGTTCCACTCAAAAAGCTGAGTGTCGGCTCTCAATCCATATGTCATCTACAGTACGCATCAGATCCTAATAATTTGCATCCTTCACTCTTTACGTCCGTATTAATTCAAACTAACACAGTTTTGTTTGTATCCGTTCCTCGGTATGGCATATTCGTCCGTACAAGTACAGTTTTTTACTATTCTTTCCCCTTTCCGTACGTACTCATCCGTATCAATACAGTTTTTTTCTTTCCGTTACTCTGTATGTCTTATTCATCCGTACTAATACGGTTCTTTGTATCCGTTCCTCAGTATGTCCTATTAATCCGTACAAATACAGTTTGATTGTATCCCTTCCTCTGTATGTCATATTCATTCATACTAATACAGTTTGATTGTATCCGTTCCTCTGTATGTCATATTCATTCATACTAATACAGTTTGATTGTATCCGCTCCTCTCTATGTCCTATCTATTCATACAAATACAGTTTGATTGTATCAGTTCCTCTGTATGTCATATTCATTCATACTAATACAGTCTGATTGTACCCGTTCCTCGCTATGTCCTATTTATTCATACAAATACAGTTTGATTGAATCCGTTCCTGTCTATGTCCTATTCATTCATACTAATACAGTTTGATTGTATCTGATCCACTGTATGTCTTATTCATCCGTATTAATACGGGTTTTTATATCCGTTCATCAGTATGTCCTATTATTCCGTTCTAATACGGTTTTTTGTATCCGTTCCACTGTATGTCCTATTCATTCATACTAATACAGTTTGATTATATCCGTTCCTCTCTATGTCCTATTCATTCATACTAATACAGTTTTATTGTATCTGAACATCTGTATGTCCTATTCTTTAAAACTAATACAGTTTGATTGTATCTGATCATCTGTATGTCCTATTCATTCATACTAATACAGTTTTATTTTATCTGTTCATCTGTATGTCCTATTCTTTGATACTAATACAGTTTGATTGTATCTGTTCATCTGTATGTCCGATTTATTCATACTAATACAGTTTGATTGTATCCGTTCCTCTCTATCTCCTATTTATTCATATTAATACAGTTTGATTGTATCCGTTCCTCTCTATGTCCTATTTATTCATAAAAATACAGTTTGATTATATCCGTTCCTCTCTATGTCCTATTCATTCATACTAATACAGTTTGATTGTATTTGTTCATCTGTATGTCTTATTCATTCATACTAATACAGTTTGATTGTATCTGTTCATCTGTATGTCCTATTCATTCATACTAATACAGTTTGATTGTATCCGTTCCTCTCTATGTCCTATTTATTCATACTAATACAGTTTGATTGTATCCGTTCCTCTCTATGTCCTATTTATTCATAAAAATACAGTTTGATTGTATCCTTTCCTCTCTATGTCCTATTTATTCATAAAAATTCAGATTGATTGTATCTGTTCATCTGTATGTCCTATTTATTCATAAAAATACAGTTTGATTGTATCCGTTCCTGTCTATGTCCCATTTATTCATACTAATACCGTTTGATTGTATCCGTTCCTCTCTATGTCCTATTTATTCATAAAAATACAGTTTGATTGTATCCGTTCCTCTCTATGTCCTATTTATTCATAAAAATTCAGTTTGATTGTATCTGTTCATCTGTATGTCCTATTTATTCATAAAAATACAGTTATATTGTATCCGTTCCTCTCTATGTCCTATTTATTCATACTAATACAGTTTGATTGTATCCGTTCATCTCTATGTCCTATTTATTCATAAAGATACAGTTTGATTGTATACTTTCCTCTCTATGTCCTATTTATTCATAAAAATTCAGTTTGATTGTATCTATTCATCTGTATGTCCTATTTATTCATAAAAATACAGTTTGATTCTATCCGTTCCTCTCTATGTCCTATTCATTCATACTAATACAGTTTGATTGTATCCGTTCTTCTCTATGTCCTATTTATTCATACTAATACAGTTTGATTGTATCCGTTCCTCTCTATGTCCTATTTATTCATACTAATACAGTTTGATTGTATCCGTTCCTCTCTATGTCCTATTTATTCATACTAATACAGTTTGATTGTATCCGTTCCTGTATATGTCCTATTTATTCATACTAATACTGTTTGATTGTATCCGTTCCTCTCTATGTCCTATTTATTCATAAAAATACAGTTTGATTGTATCCTTTCCTCTCTATGTCCTATTTATTCATAAAAATTCAGTTTGATTGTATCCTTTCCTCTCTATGTCCTATTTATTCATAAAAATACAGTTTGATTCTATCCGTTCCTGTCTATGTCCTATTTATTCATACTAATACCGTTTGATTGTATCCGTTCCTCTCTATGTCCTATTTATTCATAAAAATACAGTTTGATTGTATCCTTTCCTCTCTATGTCCTATTTATTCATAAAAATTCAGTTTGATTGTATCCGTTCCTGCCTATGTCCTATTTATTCATACTAATACAGTTTGATTGTATCCGTTCCTCTCTATGTCCTATTTATTCATACTAATACAGTTTGATTGTATCCGTTCCTCTCTATGTCCTATTTATTCATACTAATACAGTTTGATTGTATGCGTTCCTCTCTATGTCCTATTTATTCATACTAATACAGTTTGATTGTATCCGTTCTTCTCTATGTCCTATTTATTCATAAAAAAAACTGTTTGATTGTATCCTTATCTCTCTATGTCCTATTTATTCATAAAAATACAGTTTGATTGTATCCGTTCCTGTCTATGTCCTATTTATTCATACTAATACCGTTTGATTGTATCCGTTCCTCTCTATGTCCTATTTATTCATAAAAATACAGTTTGATTGTATCCTTTCCTCTCTATGTCCTATTTATTCATAAAAATTCAGTTTGATTGTATCCGTTCCTGTCTATGTCCGATTTATTCATACTAATACAGTTTGATTGTATCCGTTCCTCTCTATGTCTTATTTATTCATACTAATACAGTTTGATTGTATCCGTTCCTCTCTATGTCCTATTTATTCATACTAATACAGTTTGATTGTATGCGTTCCTCTCTATGTCCTATTTATTCATACTAATACAGTTTGATTGTATCCGTTCTTCTCTATGTCCTATTTATTCATACTAAAACAGTTTGATTGTATCCGTTCCTCTCTATGTCCTATTTATTCACAAAAATACAGTTTGATTGTATCCGTTCCTCTCTATGTCCTATTTATTCATACTAATACAGTTTGATTGTATCCGTTCCTCTCTATGTCCTATTTATTCATACTAATACAGTTTGATTGTATCCGTTCCTGTCTATGTCCCATTTATTCATACTAATACAGTTTGATTGTATCCGTTCCTCTCTATGTCCTATTTATTCATACTAATACAGTTTGATTGTATCCGTTCCTGTCTATGTCCTATTTATTCATACTAATACAGTTTGATTGTATCCGTTCCTCTCTATGTCCTATTTATTCATACTAATACAGTTTGATTGTATCCGTTCCTCTCTATGTCCTATTTATTCATACTAATACAGTTTGATTGTATCCGTTCCTGTCTATTTCCTAGTTATTCATACTAATACAGTTTGATTGTATCCGTTCCTCTCTATGTCCTATTTATTCATACTAATACAGTTTGATTGTATCCGTTCCTGTATATGTCCTATTTATTCAAACTAATACAGTTTGATTTTATCCGTTTATCTCTATGTCCTATTTATTCATAAAAATACAGTTTGATTGTATCCGTTCCTGTCTATGTCCTATTTATTCATACTAATACAGTTTGATTGTATCCGTTCCTCTCTATGTCCTATTTATTCATACTAATACACTTTGATTGTATCCGTTCCTCTCTATGTCCTATTTATTCATACTAATACAGTTTGATTGTATCCGTTCTTCTCTATGTCCTATTTATTCATACTAATACAGTTTGATTGTATCCGTTCCTCTCTATGTCCTATTTATTCATACTAATACAGTTTGATTGTATCCATTCCTGTCTATGTCCTATTTATTCATACTAATACAGTTTGATTGTATCCGTTCCTGTCTATGTCCTATTTATTTATACTAATACAGTTTGATTGTATCCGTTCCTGTCTATGTCCTATTTATTCATACCAATACAGTTTGATTGTATCCGTTCCTCTCTATGTCCTATATATTCATACTAATACAGTTTGATTGTATCCGTTCATGTCTATGTCCTATTTATTCATACTAATAAAGTTTGATTGTATCCGTTCCTGTCTATGTCCTATTTATTCATACTAATACAGTTTGATTTTATCCGTTCCTCTCTATGTCCTATTTATTCATACTAATACAGTTTGATTGCATCCGTTCCTCTCTATGTCCTATTTATTCATACTAATACAGTTTGATTGTATCCGTTCCTGTCCATGTCCTATTTATTCATACTAATACAGTTTGATTTTATCCGTTCCTCTCTATGTCCTATTAATTCATACTAATACAGTTTGATTGTATCCGTTCTTCTCTATGTCCTATTTATTCATACTAATACAGTTTGATTGTATGCGTTCATCTCTATGTCCTATTTATTCATAAAAATACAGTTTGATTGTATCCGTTCCTGTCTATGTCCTATTTATTCATACTAATACCGTTTGATTGTATCCGTTCCTCTCTATGTCCTATTTATTCATAAAAATACAGTTTGATTGTATCCTTTCCTCTCTATGTTCTATTTATTCATAAAAATTCAGTTTGATTGTATCCGTTCTTGTCTATGTCCTATTTATTCATACTAATACAGTTTGATTGTATCCGTTCCTCTCTATGTCCTATTTATTCATACTAATAGAGTTTGATTGTATCAGTTCCTCTCTATGTCCTATTTATTCATACTAATACAGTTTGATTGTATCCGTTCCTCTCTATGTTCTATTTATTCATACTAATACAGTTTGATTGTATCCGTTCCTCTCTATGTCCTATTTATTCATAAAAATACAGTTTGATTATATCCGTTCCTCTCTATGTCCTATTCATTCATACTAATACAGTTTGATTGTATCTGTTCATCTGTATGTCTTATTCATTCATACTAATACAGTTTGATTGTATCTGTTCATCTGTATGTCCTATTCATTCATACTAATACAGTTTGATTGTATCCGTTCCTCTCTATGTCCTATTTATTCATACTAATACAGTTTGATTGTATCCGTTCCTCTCTATGTCCTATTTATTCATAAAAATACAGTTTGATTGTATCCTTTCCTCTCTATGTCCTATTTATTCATAAAAATTCAGATTAATTGTATCTGTTCATCTGTATGTCCTATTTATTCATAAAAATACAGTTTGATTGTATCCGTTCCTGTCTATGTCCCATTTATTCATACTAATACCGTTTGATTGTATCCGTTCCTCTCTATGTCCTATTTATTCATAAAAATACAGTTTGATTGTATCCGTTCCTCTCTATGTCCTATTTATTCATAAAAATTCAGTTTGATTGTATATGTTCATCTGTATGTCCTATTTATTCATAAAAATACAGTTATATTGTATCCGTTCCTCTCTATGTCCTATTTATTCATACTAATACAGTTTGATTGTATCCTTTCCTCTCTATGTCCTATTTATTCATAAAAATTCAGTTTGATTGTATCCGTTCATCTCTATGTCCTATTTATTCATACTAATACCGTTTGATTGTATCCGTTCCTCTATATGTCCTATTTATTCATAAAAAAAACAGTTTGATTGTATCCTTTCCTCTCTATGTCCTATTTATTCATAAAAATACAGTTTGATTGTATCCGTTCCTGTCTATGTCCTATTTATTCATACTAATACCGTTTGATTGTATCCGTTCCTCTCTATGTCCTATTTATTCATAAAAATACAGTTTGATTGTATCCTTTCCTCTCTATGTCCTATTTATTCATAAAAATTCAGTTTGATTGTATCCGTTCCTGCCTATGTCCTATTTATTCATACTAATACAGTTTGATTGTATCCGTTCCTCTCTATGTCCTATTTATTCATACTAATACAGTTTGATTGTATCCGTTCCTCTCTATGTCCTATTTATTCATACTAATACAGTTTGATTGTATGCGTTCCTCTCTATGTCCTATTTATTCATACTAATACAGTTTGATTGTATCCGTTCTTCTCTATGTCCTATTTATTCATAAAAAAAACTGTTTGATTGTATCCTTATCTCTCTATGTCCTATTTATTCATAAAAATACAGTTTGATTGTATCCGTTCCTGTCTATGTCCTATTTATTCATACTAATACCATTTGATTGTATCCGTTCCTCTCTATGTCCTATTTATTCATAAAAATACAGTTTGATTGTATCCTTTCCTCTCTATGTCCTATTTATTCATACTAATACAGTTTGATTGTATCCGTTCCTCTCTATGTCCTATTTATTCATACTAATACAGTTTGATTGTATCCGTTCCTGTCTATGTCCCATTTATTCATACTAATACAGTTTGATTGTATCCGTTCCTCTCTATGTCCTATTTATTCATACTAATACAGTTTGATTGTATCCGTTCCTGTCTATGTCCTATTTATTCATACTAATACAGTTTGATTGTATCCGTTCCTCTCTATGTCCTATTTATTCATACTAATACAGTTTGATTGTATCCGTTCCTCTCTATGTCCTATTTATTCATACTAATACAGTTTGATTGTTTCCGTTCCTGTCTATTTCCTAGTTATTCATACTAATACAGTTTGATTGTATCCGTTCCTCTCTATGTCCTATTTATTCATACTAATACAGTTTGATTGTATCCGTTCCTGTATATGTCCTATTTATTCAAACTAATACAGTTTGATTTTATCCGTTTATCTCTATGTCCTATTTATTCATAAAAATACAGTTTGATTGTATCCGTTCCTGTCTATGTCCTATTTATTCATACTAATACAGTTTGATTGTATCCGTTCCTCTCTATGTCCTATTTATTCATACTAATACACTTTGATTGTATCCGTTCCTCTCTATGTCCTATTTATTCATACTAATACAGTTTGATTGTATCCGTTCTTCTCTATGTCCTATTTATTCATACTAATACAGTTTGATTGTATCCGTTCCTCTCTATGTCCTATTTATTCATACTAATACAGTTTGATTGTATCCATTCCTGTCTATGTCCTATTTATTCATACTAATACAGTTTGATTGTATCCGTTCCTGTCTATGTCCTATTTATTTATACTAATACAGTTTGATTGTATCCGTTCCTGTCTATGTCCTATTTATTCATACCAATACAGTTTGATTGTATCCGTTCCTCTCTATGTCCTATATATTCATACTAATACAGTTTGATTGTATCCGTTCATGTCTATGTCCTATTTATTCATACTAATAAAGTTTGATTGTATCCGTTCCTGTCTATGTCCTATTTATTCATACTAATACAGTTTGATTTTATCCGTTCCTCTCTATGTCCTATTTATTCATACTAATACAGTTTGATTGCATCCGTTCCTCTCTATGTCCTATTTATTCATACTAATACAGTTTGATTGTATCCGTTCCTGTCCATGTCCTATTTATTCATACTAATACAGTTTGATTTTATCCGTTCCTCTCTATGTCCTATTAATTCATACTAATACAGTTTGATTGTATCCGTTCTTCTCTATGTCCTATTTATTCATAAAAATACAGTTTGATTGTATCCGTTCCTGTCTATGTCCTATTTATTCATACTAATACCGTTTGATTGTATCCGTTCCTCTCTATGTCCTATTTATTCATAAAAATACAGTTTGATTGTATCCTTTCCTCTCTATGTTCTATTTATTCATAAAAATTCAGTTTGATTGTATCCGTTCTTGTCTATGTCCTATTTATTCATACTAATACAGTTTGATTGTATCCGTTCCTCTCTATGTCCTATTTATTCATACTAATACAGTTTGATTGTATCAGTTCCTCTCTATGTCCTATTTATTCATACTAATACAGTTTGATTGTATCCGTTCCTCTCTATGTTCTATTTATTCATACTAATACAGTTTGATTGTATCCGTTCCTCTCTATGTCCTATTTATTCATAAAAATACAGTTTGATTATATCCGTTCCTTTCTATGTCCTATTCATTCATACTAATACAGTTTGATTGTATCTGTTCATCTGTATGTCTTATTCATTCATACTAATACAGTTTGATTGTATCTGTTCATCTGTATGTCCTATTCATTCATACTAATACAGTTTGATTGTATCCGTTCCTCTCTATGTCCTATTTATTCATACTAATACAGTTTGATTGTATCCGTTCCTCTCTATGTCCTATTTATTCATAAAAATACAGTTTGATTGTATCCTTTCCTCTCTATGTCCTATTTATTCATAAAAATTCAGATTAATTGTATCTGTTCATCTGTATGTCCTATTTATTCATAAAAATACAGTTTGATTGTATCCGTTCCTGTCTATGTCCCATTTATTCATACTAATACCGTTTGATTGTATCCGTTCCTCTCTATGTCCTATTTATTCATAAAAATACAGTTTGATTGTATCCGTTCCTCTCTATGTCCTATTTATTCATAAAAATTCAGTTTGATTGTATATGTTCATCTGTATGTCCTATTTATTCATAAAAATACAGTTATATTGTATCCGTTCCTCTCTATGTCCTATTTATTCATACTAATACAGTTTGATTGTATCCGTTCATCTCTATGTCCTATTTATTCATAAAGATACAGTTTGATTGTATACTTTCCTCTCTATGTCCTATTTATTCATAAAAATTCAGTTTGATTGTATCTATTCATCTGTATGTCCTATTTATTCATAAAAATACAGTTTGATTCTATCCGTTCCTCTCTATGTCCTATTCATTCATACTAATACAGTTTGATTGTATCCGTTCTTCTCTATGTCCTATTTATTCATACTAATACAGTTTGATTGTATCCGTTCCTCTCTATGTCCTATTTATTCATACTAATACAGTTTGATTGTATCCGTTCCTCTCTATGTCCTATTTATTCATACTAATACAGTTTGATTGTATCCGTTCCTGTATATGTCCTATTTATTCATACTAATACTGTTTGATTGTATCCGTTCCTCTCTATGTCCTATTTATTCATAAAAATACAGTTTGATTGTATCCTTTCCTCTCTATGTCCTATTTATTCATAAAAATTCAGTTTGATTGTATCCGTTCATCTCTATGTCCTATTTATTCATACTAATACCGTTTGATTGTATCCGTTCCTCTATATGTCCTATTTATTCATAAAAAAAACAGTTTGATTGTATCCTTTCCTCTCTATGTCCTATTTATTCATAAAAATACAGTTTGATTGTATCCGTTCCTGTCTATGTCCTATTTATTCATACTAATACCGTTTGATTGTATCCGTTCCTCTCTATGTCCTATTTATTCATAAAAATACAGTTTGATTGTATCCTTTCCTCTCTATGTCCTATTTATTCATAAAAATTCAGTTTGATTGTATCCGTTCCTGTCTATGTCCTTTTTATTCATACTAATACAGTTTGATTGTATCCGTTCCTCTCTATGTCCTATTTATTCATACTAATACAGTTTGATTGTATCCGTTCCTCTCTATGTCCTATTTATTCATACTAATACAGTTTGATTGTATGCGTTCCTCTCTATGTCCTATTTATTCATACTAATACAGTTTGATTGTATCCGTTCTTCTCTATGTCCTATTTATTCATAAAAAAAACTGTTTGATTGTATCCTTATCTCTCTATGTCCTATTTATTCATAAAAATACAGTTTGATTGTATCCGTTCCTGTCTATGTCCTATTTATTCATACTAATACCGTTTGATTGTATCCGTTCCTCTCTATGTCCTATTTATTCATAAAAATACAGTTTGATTGTATCCTTTCCTCTCTATGTCCTATTTATTCATAAAAATTCAGTTTGATTGTATCCGTTCCTGTCTATGTCCTATTTATTCATACTAATACAGTTTGATTGTATCCGTTCCTCTCTATGTCCTATTTATTCATACTAATACAGTTTGATTGTATCCGTTCCTCTCTATGTCCTATTTATTCATACTAATACAGTTTGATTGTATGCGTTCCTCTCTATGTCCTATTTATTCATACTAATACAGTTTGATTGTATCCGTTCTTCTCTATGTCCTATTTATTCATACTAAAACAGTTTGATTGTATCCGTTCCTCTCTATGTCCTATTTATTCACAAAAATACAGTTTGATTGTATCCGTTCCTCTCTATGTCCTATTTATTCATACTAATACAGTTTGATTGTATCCGTTCCTCTCTATGTCCTATTTATTCATACTAATACAGTTTGATTGTATCCGTTCCTGTCTATGTCCCATTTATTCATACTAATACAGTTTGATTGTATCCGTTCCTCTCTATGTCCTATTTATTCATACTAATACAGTTTGATTGTATCCGTTCCTGTCTATGTCCTATTTATTCATACTAATACAGTTTGATTGTATCCGTTCCTCTCTATGTCCTATTTATTCATACTAATACAGTTTGATTGTATCCGTTCCTCTCTATGTCCTATTTATTCATACTAATACAGTTTGATTGTATCCGTTCCTGTCTATTTCCTAGTTATTCATACTAATACAGTTTGATTGTATCCGTTCCTCTCTATGTCCTATTTATTCATACTAATACAGTTTGATTGTATCCGTTCCTGTATATGTCCTATTTATTCAAACTAATACAGTTTGATTTTATCCGTTTATCTCTATGTCCTATTTATTCATAAAAATACAGTTTGATTGTATCCGTTCCTGTCTATGTCCTATTTATTCATACTAATACAGTTTGATTGTATCCGTTCCTCTCTATGTCCTATTTATTCATACTAATACACTTTGATTGTATCCGTTCCTCTCTATGTCCTATTTATTCATTCTAATACAGTTTGATTGTATCCGTTCTTCTCTATGTCCTATTTATTCATACTAATACAGTTTGATTGTATTTGTTCCTCTCTATGTCCTATTTATTCATACTAATACAGTTTGATTGTATCCATTCCTGTCTATGTCCTATTTATTCATACTAATACAGTTTGATTGTATCCGTTCCTGTCTATGTCCTATTTATTTATACTAATACAGTTTGATTGTATCCGTTCCTGTCTATGTCCTATTTATTCATACCAATACAGTTTGATTGTATCCGTTCCTCTCTATGTCCTATATATTCATACTAATACAGTTTGATTGTATCCGTTCATGTCTATGTCCTATTTATTCATACTAATAAAGTTTTATTGTATCCGTTCCTGTCTATGTCCTATTTATTCATACTAATACAGTTTGATTTTATCCGTTCCTCTCTATGTCCTATTTATTCATACTAATACAGTTTGATTGCATCCGTTCCTCTCTATGTCCTATTTATTCATACTAATACAGTTTGATTGTATCCGTTCCTGTCCATGTCCTATTTATTCATACTAATACAGTTTGATTGTATCCGTTCCTCTCTATGTCCTATTAATTCATACTAATACAGTTTGATTGTATCCGTTCTTCTCTATGTCCTATTTATTCATACTAATACAGTTTGATTGTATGCGTTCATCTCTATGTCCTATTTATTCATAAAAATACAGTTTGATTGTATCCGTTCCTGTCTATGTCCTATTTATTCATACTAATACCGTTTGATTGTATCCGTTCCTCTCTATGTCCTATTTATTCATAAAAATACAGTTTGATTGTATCCTTTCCTCTCTATGTCCTATTTATTCATAAAAATTCAGTTTGATTGTATCCGTTCTTGTCTATGTCCTATTTATTCATACTAATACAGTTTGATTGTATCCGTTCCTCTCTATGTCCTATTTATTCATACTAATACAGTTTGATTGTATCAGTTCCTCTCTATGTCCTATTTATTCATACTAATACAGTTTGATTGTATCCGTTCCTCTCTATGTTCTATTTATTCATACTAATACAGTTTGATTGTATCCGTTCTTCTCTATGTCCTATTTATTCATACTAAAACAGTTTGATTGTATCCGTTCCTCTCTATGTCCTATTTATTCATAAAAATACAGTTTAATTGTATCCGTTCCTCTCTATGTCCTATTTATTCATACTAATACAGTTTGATTGTATCCGTTCCTCTCTATGTCCTATTTATTCATACTAATACAGTTTGATTGTATCCGTTCCTCTCTATGTCCTATTTATTCATACTAATACAGTTTGATTGTATCCGTACCTCTCTATGTCCTACTTATTCATACTAATACAGTTTGATTGTATCCGTTACTCTCTATGTCCTATTTATTCATACTAATACAGTTTGATTGTATCCGTACCTCTCTATGTCCTACTTATTCATACTAATACAGTTTGATTGTATCCGTACCTCTCTATGTCCTACTTATTCATACTAATACAGTTTGATTGTATCCGTTACTCTCTATGTCCTATTTATTCATACTAATACAGTTTAATTGTATCCGTTCCTCTCTATGTCCTATTTATTCATACTAATACAGTTTGATTGTATCCGTTCCTCTCTATGTCCTATTTATTCATACTAATACAGTTTGATTGCATCCGTTCCTCTCTATGTCCTATTTATTCATACTAATACAGTTTGATTGTATCCGTTCCTCTCTATGTCCTATTTATTCATACTAATACAGTTTGATTGTATCCGTTCCTCTCTATGTCCTATTTATTCATACTAATACAGTTTGATTGTATCCGTTCCTCTCTATGTCCTATTTATTCATACTAATACAGTTTGATTGTATCCGTTCCTCTCTATGTCCTATTTATTCATACTAATACAGTTTGATTGTATCCGTTCCTGTCTATGTCCTATTTATTTATACTAATACTGTTTGATTGTATCCGTTCCTCTCTATGTCCTATTTATTCATACTAATACAGTTTGATTGTATCCGTTCCTCTCTATGTCCTATTTATTCATACTAATACAGTTTGATTGTATCCGTTCCTGTCTATGTCCTATTTATTCATACTAATACAGTTTGATTGTATCCGTTCCTCTCTATGTCCTATTTATTCATACTAATACAGTTTGATTGTATCCGTTCCTCTCTATGTCCTATTTATTCATACTAATACAGTTTGATTGTATCCGTTCCTGTCTATGTCCTATTTATTCATACTAATACAGTTTGATTGTATCCGTTCCTCTCTATGTCCTATTTATTCATACTAATACAGTTTGATTGTATCCGTTCCTCTCTATGTCCTATTTATTCATACTAATACAGTTTGATTGTATCCGTTCCTCTCTATGTCCTATTTATTCAAACTAATACAGTTTGATTGTATCCGTTCCTCTCTATTTCCTATTTATTCATACTAATACAGTTTGATTGTATCCGTTCCTGTCTATGTCCTATTTATTCATACTAATACTGCTTGATTGTATCCGTTCCTCTCTATGTCCTATTTATTCATACTAATACAGTTTGATTGTATCCGTTCCTCTCTATGTCCTATTTATTCAAACTAATACAGTTTGATTGTATCCGTTCCTCTCTATGTCCTATTTATTCAAACTAATACAGTTTGATTGTATCCGCTCCGCTCTATGTCCTATTTATTCAAACTAATACAGTTTGATTGTATCCGCTCCTCTCTACGTCCTATTTATTCAAACTAATACAGTTTGATTTCATCCGCTCCTCTCTATGTCCTATTTATTCATACTAATACAGTTTGATTGTATCCGTTCCTCTCAATGTCCTATTTATTCATACTAATACAGTTTGATTGTATCCGCTTCTCTCTATGTCCTATTAATTCAAACAAATACAGTTTTTTGAACCATTAATTCCGTACTAACACATTAAATAATTGAACTAAATATGTGATTTGGAACTGTAAATAACCGACTAGAATGCACATTTATTGTGAATCCTTTTGTGATTTTCCATTTAATAAGTGAAAGTTTGGTATATTAAACTTTTGTGAATAACTAAATTATAATAAGATGTATCCCTTGAAATATTTTCTAATAGAATATACGAGTCGTTATTTATTGTCAAATCATGTAAAATATAATACATAAATATTGTATCCCTTTTACAAATGTAATTTATAATCGAAAACACTGTAACATGTAAGGTAATTTTTTAAAAGGGTACAATAAAAAGATAAGATAAACTGCTATGGGGATTGAAAGATATGAATAGACTTATTTTTTAATGTATACATTAAAAAAAAAAAAGATATTGAGTGGTACAGAACTAAAACTACCTATCTAATTGTTGAATCCGTTGCGATTAATTTGATCGTACCTTGCAGTAACGATTGTTTGAATAACGCTTATTTAAAGTTAAATTTAACATTTAAAAAGGTAAAAATCAACATTTAATATTTATAAGCAATACGATCCCAAACTTATAGCTTGAAATCCATGTTGTTAAATAATCGGGGTCATGAATTGTAAATGGTGTATATATTAAAAAAAAGAAAAATGCCAAAATTGTCAAAATTAGATAAATAAAAATATTTTGATTATAATTTGTTTATTAATATTTTTTAGTTTACAAGGGCTGTCGAGGTTCTATGTAGCATAAAAACGCACTAAAATCGTAACATAAAGCAAACATGAATTACAGATATTTGAAATACTCATAATATTAAAAAACAACAATGTTCGATATAAACAGGAGTAAAAGGATTTACCATATTACAAAATATTTTCTATTTTAAGATTTTAATTTTAAGATATAGCTTTGATATATCGATGTATCTGGAAAAATTAAAAGTAAGTTAATATTTTATAATGTTAAAAACTGTATTGATTTGTAACTTAACCAAGTTAAGTTTATATATACTTGCAATACAGTGCACAGTAAAAGAAGTGGAGGGGAGACCCTAATCGAAAGTTTCAGGTTGATAGTAATTTATCAACGTTTTGAGGGTTGTTAATGACTACCTATGCCATTGTGACCTTTAATGACTTTTTAAATAACAGCCTTTCCCTTCATTGTCAGTAATGAGCATAGTCCTCTAGTAGTCGTTACTAAAACAGGGTAGAGATACAAAAATGTCACACAGTGCTACATTAGTTTAACTACACCATAACTTGTGGAATGGCACATAGTATCAGTTTATTATTTTTTTTTTTTTATTTTAGATGTGTGAAATATCTTCGCGGTAATCTTACTGGATAAAAAGGGCTATAATAATAATGATTTTTAATTAATTTTTGTTTCTCAGAGAAAAGAGGGTGGGGTAACCCAAAAGTTTCAAACAGCACTTATAGTCATGTGACATATCATTTTAAAGGTATCGGTTAGCCAATAAAAATACACTCCGAAAAAAAGAAGATTTGAAGCCGATAATAAATATGTATACATCTTAGATATTAAGGAAAGCTATAATGTTCTGTCTATAGATGGATGAGGGATCAAGGACGAGATACGCCGTGTATAACTAGTGTAAAGCGTAAGGCGGTGTTTAACCTAACTTACAATGTAAAGTTTTGGTTTTAAAACACGATTGTAGGATACCTAAATGTATTTAAGTACAAAAATAGGTGGGTGGAAATTACTGTTAAATTAATGTCAGTGTAAGAGCTTGTAATAACTGATGGATGGATATATATATATATATATATATATATATATATATATATATATATATATATATATATATATATAGTGGGAATAAGTTGTTGGAGTATCTAAGTAATACTAGATACATTTTAGAGTTATTTAATAACACTAAGTTAAAATTAGATAATTTGTTGAACTATCGGTAGTAATACAAGAATAAAATATGGATATTAATCTAACTTAGCAAATACAATTTTTATTTGAAAACATGATTGTGGAATACCTAACTGTATTTAAGTACAAAAGTAGTTGGTTGGTCAATCAAGAGTAGAGCGTGATTGATCATGTAGCCATTAACATAGAATATAGATTTATTATGGTACATTTATACATTGCAAAGAGGAACAGATATGTTAGGGAGACACTTGTTAACCGAAAGCATCTTAAGCCTCCCTTATTATCTATTAGAATATTGTACTTTAGTTTCACAATATAAAGTAAAGAGATTAAGTCTAAAAATTGTGTGTTACAGTAGCGCCACATTAACACTACTTATATTCTTATTGTTATTAATTTAGCCATCATGTGGAGTGGTTTGACGCAACGGTTCGTTACAATCAAGTGTTATACAAATCGAACTATAAATTTTGAAATCATATTCATATTATAATTTTATCTATATTATAGATAATCGTATTGTGAAAAAAATCTATCAGCGATTACAAAAGTTGTTCTCTATAAGATTATATATAATAATATAGTTAGGTATTTTGTATTATTATTAAAACAATATAAATAATATAACTTTAAATATTTTTACTTAAATGCATTCAACATTTTATCTGTATTTATTAGTTTTATAAACATATTTATTACTAAGGGACACCCCTGCACACTTCGCGTGTCAACCCCGACGCTCACTGCGTTCGATACACCTCGGCATGTGACCTTTGACTACAAATAATAGTAGATTAACTGTATAGTGTAAAATCACAATATTACATTTATTTATAGCATCTCACTCACACTACTTGCGTTACTATCTATTTATTAGTATAAATACCCAATGGTATTACTGTACTTAGCATATTTCAAATGAGTTCATTTCGTTTATTTTTATTTAAAAGTTGAAGATTAAAGTCTTAAGGCATCAATACGATAATGTTAAACATAAAAAATAAACATGTTTATTTATTTTCAAAACAGCTGTTATTAATTTACTAAAATAAACCCAATGTTATCCTTATAGAACAATATTTTAGAGATGGTTTCTACCCCTTAGGATTATTTTTTCAAGATGAAAATACTTTAGTTGTCCTATTTAAAACCTAAAGGAACAGTGTACAAAATGTCAGCTCTCTACATATATGGGAAGTTGGACAATTAGCGTTGAATAAGTGAGACCTTTGGCTTTTATATATAGAGATTTATTGCATAACAATTTAATGATGAAATAATAATATACAATAATCTAAAATGATTTATTTGGTCCTTTCAATAATTAATTATATGATGATTGTAACAGTTATCTGTTTGTTACAACTGTTCCATCAGTACGAATAAAATATCACAATTTTAAAGTATTTTTCATTCCCATAAACCAAATTATTTTCATCGTTTAAGTCTCTGCTATTTTTTACTCTTGTAGATAGGCATTTTGTATTATTATTAAAACAATATAAATCAGATAACTTCGAATAGTTTTACTTGAATGCATTCAACATTTTATTTATATTTATCAAAATTTTTATTATTATAATGCATTCAATTTAATGATAAAATAATATTATATAACAATCTAAAATTGTTTGATCCTTTCAATAATTAATTATATGATAATTGTAACAGTTATCAATTTATTATAATTGTAACATCAGTACGAATAAAATAACACAATTTAAAAATATTTTTCATTCCCATATACCAAATTATTTTCATTATTTATTCCGTAATTTATTCTGTATTACCTATTATGAACTTAGAATAAGGGCACTCTGTGAAGTACTCAGTGGATTACATTCATATAAAACTCTAGACTCGTTTGATCCTCTTTAAAACTTTCTTATTTCTAAACAGATCTCATTTGCTTTGGCTATGATTTCGTTTCTAATCAAGTAAAAAAAAAAAAAAAACACACAGGAAATTTATCATTATTTCCAGTATTTAGAGCCCCATAGTCCCCTGTAATTATGAAATATAAAGCGCCTGCATAGACCGGTGCACCGATATAAAGCACCTGCATAGACCGGTGCACCGATATTGCGCACAACCCTTAATCCCCAAAAAGTTTTCCCAACCTCCTCGCAGGTACCTGAGTCTCAGCGTCCTCCGTAATAGCTCTGCAATTTGTCACTTACGCCTTTCGCAAGATCCACAAAGATTCAATTTTAGAACATCAACTTTTGATGTTTTGTTTACCCTAACTTTAAACTCTTTCTTGGCTTTTTGCGGGATGACGAATAGAACCCGTGTTCTGTTTTGGTCCCTCTCTGCTTACACTACAATAACGAGCATGAGTTTGCACAATACTTTCTGTTGAAAACTGATGAAATATTCGTCTATATATTAGTCTATATATTCGTCTTGGATATAATAATAAAGTAAACTATTTGGGATTAAAGGATACAATATTTTTATTAGTCAAAAATTATTGTTGTGTATAGTTTATTTAAATGTGATGACATTTTATCATGGGTCAACACATAATCCTTATTGAGTGAAATGTGATACGAACTGTTATTTTATATCAGTGAATTGTTTTGGTTTCAAACAACAAATTAATGTTGGCTTTGCTTAATATATTATTTTTGACTAATAAATAATATTGTTTAAGTAGGGATAGGAAACAAATTGTGAAGACCACAGTTATTCTACATGTTTTGTATCTAAGGCGAATCTTGGAATGTGGTAATAAGTATAGCCTATTGTATTGGTATTTCAAAACAAGGAAATTAAAATATATGTATGAAAAATTAATAACGTTACAGTACCTTAGTTTAATAGTAATCCCGACCACTTGCCACAAAGATTGGTTTTATAATTTCGTTCTGTCTGACACACGATCTGATCTTTGATTCATTAATAAATCAGTTTAATAATATTGTATATCTTGTTTCAAAATATGGCTGAACTTCCAACGAATAATTAGTTTATTGGTATTGAATATAAAATATTTCATGTACTTAACAATAAAATTAATGTGTATTTTTTGTGTGTAATGATTATAATACATATTAGTATTATAAATTAATATATAACTAGTATAAACATATTTATAGTAAAATATATTTCTTATTTAATCGCGTAAAATCTGCAATAGTATAGCAATATTCAGCAACGTTTGGGCGTGATAATGGGGAAGCAACGTACACACGATACATTTTTTTATAGGTTTCACGAAATTATATTATTTTTAACTTAATTGATTTTTTTTAAAGATAGAAAACAAGGCGATATACATACGATCTTTAGAAAAATAATTAATTGTTGTCATTTTATACGCATTTTATAGCATACTAAGATTATTCCACTGTCACGTAGGATAGCAAATTGCTATATGGTACATGCCAATAAGTAATTGAACTCACAATCACAACAATAATGTGGTCTAACATGAAGAGCTCACTGCATTCCAATAGTTATATATTTTTAAAATTCCTAAAATCCATGCAAGCAGACATATGTGTGGCTAAATACTAAAGTAGTTCCCAAAAACCAAAACTTATAAGAGAAGGGACTTTCTTAAAAGAAGATTGGATAGCTAAATAAATAAAACAGTCGTTTGACAATGTGATTTAAAATCACAAAATGTTAAGTTTACAAGAATTACTCGAGTTCGGCGCCAATAAATGCCTGTTGCCAAATCAGTTGTTATTGATTTGTACCTGTGTTTAACAACCCCTAAGAGTTCTCGGAATGGTAGAAGAACAATAGCGGTGAGTCCGAAAGGCGGCATTTTAACGAAGTGCGCAATATCGGTGAATAACTGAATTTTAGTGCGCAATGGCGGTGTGCCCACATAGACTCTATAACATGCCGGCATATTAAATTGAATAAACTTGAGTAAATTAAACAATTATGAATTGTTTATTATCAGATAAGCTTATGTAAATGTTGTAATGTATGTAATGTTATGTAAATGTGGTATTTTATGTAGCTATTACATAAGATATTTTATATTTAATACACCATTATCAACTGCACGTTGTGTAGGATTGGTAGTTCATAAGTACAACGTTGAGTAAATGAGATGGATGGAGAATTGCATCTTATGAAGGGTTGGTGAGTCATTGGTTGTATGCTTGGGTATGAATGAACCATCAGTTATTGTACCTTGTGTAGGGTGTTATTCAGTTATCTAACTCAACTACTTGTCTTGACGCTCAGTAATGAATGTCTCAACATGATAAAGGAAAATTTAATCGATAATGTAAGATTATTGGACTTACAGAAAGGTTGTGAAGGCAATGACTGAAGTCATTGGTGAAGGCCTGCTGAGTAATAAATGTTTCGATTTAAAACAATGTCAGCCAAACAAACATATCAGTAAGCAACTAAACCCAATGCAAGATGTGTAGAACAAAGAAATTAAAAAAAAGGTATAACCAGCATAAGGCTATTGGTTCACCTCTAAGTAGACCCTTACCACACATAAATAGTCGAGACCAATGCTTGTTGTCGGCGCTGAAGGGCTGTTAGTGGACGTGTGACGCACCAGCATGACGATTGAAACGATCATTACTCAGGGGCTAAGCTCACTACTTATATAGCACGCATAAATAGTCGAGACCAATGCTTGTTGTCGGCGCTGAAGGGCTGTTAGTGGACGTGTGACGCACCAGCATGACGATTGAAACGAGCATTACTCAGGGGCTAAGCTCACTACTTATATAGCACGCATAAATAGTCGAGACCAATGCTTGTTGTCGGCGCGGAAGAGCTGTTAGTGGACGTGTGACGCACCAGCATGACGATTGAAATGACCATAACTCAGGGGCTAAGCTCACTACTTATATAGCACGCATAAATAGTCGAGACCAATGCTTGTTGTCGGCGCTGAAGGGCTGTTAGTGGACGCGTGACGCACCAGCATGACGATTGAAACGATCATAACTCAGGCCTAAGCTCACTACTTAGCACACATAAATAGTCGAGACCAATGCTTGTTGTCGGCGCTGAAGGGCTGTTAGTGGACGTGTGACGCACCAGCATGACGATTGAAACGACCATAACTCAGGGCTAAGCTCACTACTTAGCACACATAAATAGTCGAGACCAATGCTTGTTGTCGGCGCTGAAGGGCTGTTAGTGGACGTGTGACGCACCAGCATGATGATTGAAACGACTATAACTCAGGGCTAAGCTCACTACTTAGCACACATAAATAGTCGAGACTAATGCTTGTTGTCGCCGCTGAAGGGCTGTTAGTGGACGTGTGACGTACCAACATGACGATTGAAAGGACTATAACTCAGGGGCTAAGCTCACTACTTAGCACACATTAATAGTCGAGACCA
Source organism: Stictocephala bisonia (assembly GCA_035578905.1). Classification (NCBI taxonomy): domain Eukaryota; kingdom Metazoa; phylum Arthropoda; class Insecta; order Hemiptera; family Membracidae; genus Stictocephala; species Stictocephala bisonia. The sequence continues at coordinate 1,101,440 of JAQJVL010000164.1, read as the reverse complement.
ATGCTTGTTGTCGGCGCTGAAGGGCTGTTAGTGGACGTGTGACGCAACAGCATGACGATTGAAACGATCATAACTCAGGGGCTAAGCTCACTACTTATAGCACGCATAAATAGTCGAGACCAATGCTTGTTGTCGGCGCTGAAGGGCTGCTAGTGGACGTGTGACGCACCAGCATGACAATTGAAACGACCTATAACTCAGGGCTAAGCTCACTACTTATATAGCACGCATAAATAGTTGGGACAAATGCTTGTTGTCAGCGCGAAAGGGCTGTTAGTGGACGTGTGACGCTACCAGCATGACGATTGAAACGACTATAACTCAGGGCTAAGCTCACTACTTAGCACACATAAATAGTTGGGACAAATGCTTGTTGTCGGCGCTGAAGGGTTGTTAGTGGACGTGTGACGCAACAACATGACGATTGAAACGACCATAACTCAGGGCTAAGCTCACTACTTAGCACACATAAATAGTCGAGACCAATGCTTGTTGTCGGCGCTGAAGGGCTGTTAGTGGACGTGTGACGCACCAGCATGATGATTGAAACGACTATAACTCAGGGTTAAGCTCACTACTTAGCACACATAAATAGTCGAGACCAATGCTTGTTGTCAGCGCTGAAGGGCTGTTAGTGGACGTGTGACGCAACAACATGACGATTGAAACGACCATAACTCAGGGGCTAAGCTCACTACTTAGCACACATAAATAGTAGAGACCAATGCTTGTTGTCGGCGCTGAAGGGCTGTTAGTGGACGTGTGACGCACCAGCATGACGATTGAAACGACTATAACTCAGGGTTAAGCTCACTACTTAGCACACATAAATAGTCAGGACAAATGCTTGTTGTCAGCGCTGAAGGGCTGTTAGTGGACGTGTGACGTACCAACATGACGATTGAAACGACTATAACTCAGGGCTAAGCTCACTACTTAACACACATAAATAGTTGGGACAAATGCTTGTTGTCGGCGCTGAAGGGTTGTAAGTGGACGTGCGACGTACCAACATGACGATTGAAATGACCATAACTCAGGGCTAAGCTCACTACTTAGCACACATAAATAGTCGAGACCAATGCTTGTTGTCAGCGCGAAAGGGCTGTTAGTGGACGTGTGACGTACCAACATGACGATTGAAATGATCATAACTCAGGGCTAAGCTCACTACTTAGCACACATAAATAGTCGGGACAAATGCTTGTTGTCAGCGCGAAAGGGCTGTTAGTGGACGTGCGACGTACCAACATGACGATTGAAATGACCATAACTCAGGGGCTAAGCTCACTACTTAGCACACATAAATAGTCGGGACAAATGCTTGTTGTCGGCGCTGAAGAGCTGTTAGTGGACGTGCGACGTACCAACATGACGATTGAAATGACCATAACTCAGGGCTAAGCTCACTACTTAGCACACATAAATAGTCGGGACAAATGCTTGTTGTCGGCGCGAAAGGGCTGTTAGTGGACGTGTGACGTACCAACATGACGATTGAAATGACCATAACTCAGGGCTAAGCTCACTACTTAGCACACATAATTAGTCGGGACAAATGCTTGTTGTCAGCGCGAAAGGGCTGTTAGTGGACGTGTGACGTACCAACATGACGATTGAAATGACTATAACTCAGGGCTAAGCTCACTACTTAGCACACATAAATAGTCGGGACAAATGCTTGTTGTCGGCGCTGAAGGACTGTTAGTGGACGTGTGACGTACCAACATGAAGATTGAAATGACCATAACTCAGGGGCTAAGCTCACTACTTAGCATACATAAATAGTTGGGACAAATGCTTATTGTCGGCGTGAAAGGGCTGTTAGTCGACGTATGTCGCAACAACATGACGATTGAAACGACCATAACTCAGGGGCTAAGCTCACTACTTAGCACACATAAATAGTCGAGACCAATGCTTGTCGGCGCGGAAGGCTGTTAGTAAACGTGTGACGCAACAACATGACGATTGAAACGACTATAACTCAGGGGCTAAGCTCACCACTTAGCACACATAAATAGTCGAGACCAATGCTTGTCGGCGTGGAAGGGCTGTTAGTCGACGTATGTCGCAACAACATGACGATTGAAACGACCATAACTCAGGGGCTAAGCTCACCACTTAGCACACACAAATAGTTGGGACAAATGCTTGTTGTCGGCGTGAAAGGGCTGTTAGTCGACGTATGTCGCAACAACATGAGGATTGAAACGACCATAACTCAGGGGCTAAGCTCACCACTTAACACACATAAATAGTTGGGACAAATGCTTGTTGTCGGCGTGAAAGGGCTGTTAGTCGACGTGCGACGTACCAACATGACGATTGAAATGACCATAACTCAGGGGCTAAGCTCACCACTTAGCACACATAAATAGTTGGGACAAATGCTTGTTGTCGGCGTGAAAGGGCTGTTAGTCGACGTATGTCGCAACAACATGACGATTGAAACGACTATAACTCAGGGGCTAAGCTCACTACTTAGCACACATAAATAGTCGAGACCAATGCTTGTCGGCGCGGAAGGGCTGTTAGTGAACGTGTGACGCAACAACATGACGATTGAAACGACTATAACTCAGGGGCTAAGCTCACCACTTAGCACACATAAATAGTCGAGACCAATGCTTGTCGGCGTGGAAGGGCTATTAGTGGACGTGTGACGCAACAACATGACGATTGTAACGACCATAACGCAGGGGCTAAGCTCACTACTTAGCACACATAAATAGTCGAGACCAATGCTTGTCGGCGCGGAAGGGCGGTTAGTGAACGTGTGACGCAACAACATGACGATTGAAACGACTATAACTAAGGGGCTAAGCTCACTACTTAGCACACATAAATAGTCGAGACCAATGCTTGTCGGCGCGGAAGGGCGGTTAGTGAACATGTGACGCAACAACATGACGATTGTAACGACCATAACTCAGGGGCTAAGCTCACTACTTATATAGCACGCATAAATAGTCGAGACCAATGCTTGTTGTCGGCGCTGAAGGGCTGTTAGTGGACGTGTGACGCACCAGCATGACGATTGAAACGATCATTACTCAGGGGCTAAGCTCACTACTTATATAGCACGCATAAATAGTCGAGACCAATGCTTGTTGTCGGCGCGGAAGAGCTGTTAGTGGACGTGTGACGCACCAGCATGACGATTGAAATGACCATAACTCAGGGGCTAAGCTCACTACTTATATAGCACGCATAAATAGTCGAGACCAATGCTTGTTGTCGGCGCTGAAGGGCTGTTAGTGGACGCGTGACGCACCAGCATGACGATTGAAACGATCATAACTCAGGCCTAAGCTCACTACTTAGCACACATAAATAGTCGAGACCAATGCTTGTTGTCGGCGCTGAAGGGCTGTTAGTGGACGTGTGACGCACCAGCATGACGATTGAAACGACCATAACTCAGGCCTAAGCTCACTACTTAGCACACATAAATAGTCGGGACAAATGCTTGTTGTCGGCGCTGAAGGGTTGTTAGTGGACGTGTGACGCACCAGCATGACGATTGAAACGACCATAACTCAGGCCTAAGCTCACTACTTAGCACACATAAATAGTCGAGACTAATGCTTGTTGTCGGCGCTGAAGGGCTGTTAGTGGACGTGTGACGTACCAACATGACGATTGAAACGACCATAACTCAGGCCTAAGCTCACTACTTAGCACACATAAATAGTCGAGACCAATGCTTGTTGTCGGCGCTGAAGTGCTGTTAGTGGACGTGTGACGCACCAGCATGACGATTGAAACGATCATAACTCAGGGGCTAAGCTCACTACTTATATAGCACGCATAAATAGTCGAGACCAATGCTTGTTGTCGGCGCTGAAGGGCTGCTAGTGGACGTGTGACGCACCAGCATGACAATTGAAACGACTATAACTCAGGGTTAAGCTCACTACTTATATAGCACGCATAAATAGTTGGGACAAATGCTTGTTGTCAGCGCGAAAGGGCTGTTAGTGGACGTGTGACGTACCAGCATGACGATTGAAACGACTATAACTCAGGGCTAAGCTCACTACTTAGCACACATAAATAGTTGGGACAAATGCTTGTTGTCGGCGCTGAAGGGTTGTTAGTGGACGTGTGACGCAACAACATGACGATTGAAACGACTATAACTCAGGGCTAAGCTCACTACTTAGCACACATAAATAGTTGGTACAAATGCTTGTTGTCGGCGCTGAAGGGTTGTTAGTGGACGTTGAGACCCATCCCCCCACCAAAGCTGGAAAGCGTGCCAACTGGGGGATGGCTCAAAACAAATCGAGCGATGGGATCACGGGTGGCAGTTGGAGGGTCAAAATAACACTCGGCAGCTGAGCAAAACTAGTTTATTACCAAAAAAAATAATAATTAAACCAAAACGGCAGAAGGCCACAATATTAACGGGCAGAAGGCCCCAACAATAATTTGCAGTTAAATAAATAACAATAAACACAAAATTTAACAATATAACGACAAAAGCTACCAAAACACTTAACGCTACAAATACCAAAACTACAATTAACAAACTGTATGGCCTATCTGCAGCCTAGCCTGAGACACCCCAAAACGTAAGGAAAATTTAATAGGCCCCGACTAAAAGTGAAGAAAATAATAAAATTTTTGGTATCACCAATTACACCGGCAATTTGGCCCGCATCCCTTGATTCCACCGGGCCAGGGAGTAAGCCGGAATCCCTGGGCAGCTCCGAATTAAGAGTTAAGCAAAAGCACCATAATCCCCTTTTGGTGAAAGTTTAAAAATTAAATAATTTAAAAGAAAATATAACACGGTACCGTTTTAGTAAAAAGTCACTTCACGACCTCCATAATACAATGAACGAAAAATATAAATAACAATCACTAGGCCTAAACATTTAAAATAAATAAATAACATAACTTAACAATGTGGACCTAACCAATATAAAATCTAAAAAAAAATATAACAACCAAATACTAAGTAAACTAAATAACAATAAATATAGATATAAATAAATATTAACATCAAAAAAAAAATCTTTGGGGTATTTTAAAAGTTTTTCCCTCTTTAATAAAAAAAATTAAGTCCCCATGGCTGTGTTGCAAAAATCACTTTTCTGGGTTTTAGGCCTAGGCCACATAAAGTTCCACAGATTTGTTTTTTTTCTTCTTTTATATTTCATGATTTTTTCTTTTTATTTCTTTTTTTTCTTTAATATCACCAGAACTCCTCAGCTCAGCCGCCGGGAAAAAAAAATGGACAGAACTGACCTGAGGACTGAAGAACTCTACCCAAAGCTGTAGAGAGGGTAGCGGGCGAAACAGGCTCCAGCATGGTCCTCAGGCCAGGCTAGCAGAGCAGATGGTCGACAATCCCCGGACGGCAGGCCGAGGGCTGAACGTCCCACTCGAGGACCCTGGACTGTAGGACAACACCACAGCACATTAAAAGCAGTCCAGCCATCACAACACAAATATTATACATAACCCCTAAACATGACATGGCAACACAAAACGGGCACAGACAAAATTATACAGGATTATCACACTAGAAAAAATAAAAGATCTATTTTTTAGGTCATGAATAATTATGTTGGCAAACTCAGATTTAGGAAAAATTACCATTAACAAATTATAAAAGAATTAATTACGTATATGGACTTAAAAAATGACAAACTGAATACTAGGCCATGGATACATGAGCAATATGTTAAAACATGAAAATCAAAGGGTACAGCTAGGCTAGGTTATTGGCAAAGAACAAAAAATATGATATCGGTAACTACAACTGTAAAAAGGCTCCATAAACATTATACAGAATTACAATTGAAAATAAAGGCAGATATAAAAAGCATTAACGGTAATTAACGGTAAAGATTAACATGGAAGCACATGGCTTTAACCTAGTCTGAGAAACATCTAGACAAAGAATACAAATTTAACCAAACTCTGAAAACACAAGCAAGAACGATTAATATTATTGAAACAAAAGTATTTTCACCAAAAGGGTGATTAAATATTAGAAATTACAGAATTAACACTTACGCTTTGGAGTCTCTCAGCCGAACATAGTAATCTCAGCAGGCAGAGCCAAAGACAAAATGACGGCCAACCTGAAAGACGAAGGCTCCAGAGAAACTAGAACTACTCGAACAATCTAGACGGCCAACCTGACAACCCGAGCCGGAACACGGAACGATACGGATCGAAGCCAACGGCCACCAAATTACGCAAAACGCAGGACACAAGCGAATCTCAGGCAGCCTGGCAGACAAACGACGAAAAAAGCGAAAAATGTACCGGTCAAAGACCCGGTACAACGTGTGACGCACCAGCATGACGATTGAAACGACTATAACTCAGGGTTAAGCTCACTACTTAGCACACATAAATAGTCAGGACAAATGCTTGTTGTCAGCGTGAAAGGGCTGTTAGTGGACGTGTGACGTACCAACATGACGATTGAAACGACCATAACTCAGGGGCTAAGCTCACTACTTAGCACACATAAATAGTTGGGACAAATGCTTGTTGTCGGCGCTGAAGGGTTGTTAGTGGACGTGTGACGCACCAGCATGACGATTGAAACGACTATAACTCAGGGTTAAGCTCACTACTTAGCACACATAAATAGTCAGGACAAATGCTTGTTGTCAGCGTGAAAGGGCTGTTAGTGGACGTGTGACGTACCAACATGACGATTGAAACGACTATAACTCAGGGCTAAGCTCACTACTTAGCACACATAAATAGTTGGGACAAATGCTTGTTGTCGGCGCTGAAGGGTTGTAAGTGGACGTGCGACGTACCAACATGACGATTGAAATGACCATAACTCAGGGCTAAGCTCACTACTTAGCACACATAAATAGTCGAGACCAATGCTTGTTGTCAGCGCGAAAGGGCTGTTAGTGGACGTGTGACGTACCAACATGACGATTGAAATGATCATAACTCAGGGCTAAGCTCACTACTTAGCACACATAAATAGTCGGGACAAATGCTTGTTGTCAGCGCGAAAGGGCTGTTAGTGGACGTGCGACGTACCAACATGACGATTGAAATGATAATAACTCAGGGCTAAGCTCACTACTTAGCACACATAATTAGTCGGGACAAATGCTTGTTGTCAGCGCGAAAGGGCTGTTAGTGGACCGTGTGACGTACCAACATGACGATTGAAATGACTATAACTCAGGGCTAAGCTCACTACTTAGCACACATAAATAGTCGGGACAAATGCTTGTTGTCGGCGCTGAAGGGCTGTTAGTGGACGTGTGACGTACCAACATGAAGATTGAAATGACCATAACTCAGGGGCTAAGCTCACTACTTAGCATACATAAATAGTTGGGACAAATGCTTATTGTCGGCGTGAAAGGGCTGTTAGTCGACGTATGTCGCAACAACATGACGATTGAAACGACCATAACTCAGGGGCTAAGCTCACTACTTAGCACACATAAATAGTCGAGACCAATGCTTGTCGGCGCGGAAGGCTGTTAGTGAACGTGTGACGCAACAACATGACGATTGAAACGACTATAACTCAGGGGCTAAGCTCACCACTTAGCACACATAAATAGTCGAGACCAATGCTTGTCGGCGTGGAAGGGCTGTTAGTCGACGTATGTCGCAACAACATGACGATTGATACGACCATAACTCAGGGGCTAAGCTCACCACTTAGCACACATAAATAGTTGGGACAAATGCTTGTTGTCGGCGTGAAAGGGCTGTTAGTCGACGTATGTCGCAACAACATGAGGATTGAAACGACCATAACTCACGGGCTAAGCTCACCACTTAGCACACATAAATAGTTGGGACAAATGCTTGTTGTCGGCGTGAAAGGGCTGTTAGTCGACGTATGTCGCAACAACATGACGATTGAAACGACTATAACTCAGGGGCTAAGCTCACTACTTAGCACACATAAATAGTCGAGACCAATGGTTGTCGGCGCGGAAGGGCTGTTAGTGAACGTGTGACGCAACAACATGACGATTGAAACGACTATAACTCAGGGGCTAAGCTCACCACTTAGCACACATAAATAGTCGAGACCAATGCTTGTCGGCGTGGAAGGGCTATTAGTGGACGTGTGACGCAACAACATGACGATTGTAACGACCATAACGCAGGGGCTAAGCTCACTACTTAGCACACATAAATAGTCGAGACCAATGCTTGTCGGCGCGGAAGGGCGGTTAGTGAACGTGTGACGCAACAACATGACGATTGAAACGACCATAACTCAGGGGCTAAGCTCACTACTTAGCACACATAAATAGTCGAGACCAATGCTTGTCGGCGCGAAAGGGCTGTTAGTGGACGTGTGACGCAACAACATGACGATTGAAACGACCATAACTCAGGGGCTAAGCTCACTACTTAGCATGTTTCGTCTATTTATTTTTGACTATAAACTTATTTGGTCTAACAAGATTTTAATTGCTAAGTTGGGTCGGTCTTAAAAACAAGAAACACTTTGTCCTTTTGCTTAACTGTCTCCTGTTATACAAATAGAGATATATTTGTACTTTACGACTAACTCCACCTTGCTTTTCTCAGCAGTGTTACTGAATAGTTTGGTGGAGGAATACATGTACAAAAATAATCCTAATCCTAAGGACAATAATCCTTATCTATGTAAGTAGATCCTTGAAGAGAATCAAAAAGGCATTTGTCTGACGTGTACTGACTAAATAAACTTACTAGAAGTCTCCCTCTTATAGGAACTTGCCATTGCTCCCGACAGCACGAAATTGATCCTATATTAATAATGAAGTTTTGTTTCATACTTCATTACATTTGCACAGTTAATTTGGTTAATATTCGTGTGTTAAGTTTTCAATATTAGTTAAATTAGTCATTGCTATAACTAATTAGTGTTAACAGTAGACCGTAATATTTGATGTGTTTTAAAACAATTTTAAATATTGATTTGTGGGAATTGCACTTAGATATTTAAACTAAAATACAATTAAAATTTCCATTCAACTTATGTTTTGAATATGCTATGAATTTCCCACAGATCTAGGTGTAAGATAACATAAGCTTGTGTTTTTTTGGATTTAACAGTATCAGTAGTCTACGTACACTTCATATAATATTACCTGAGTATGATTTACATTCCCAAGATGAAAGAGTATTTATAGGGTTAATGCATGTATAGATAGATTTTTATAGGGTTGTGCTGTTGTTTACAATCTTTTAATAGATAAGTACATTAAGTAAAATAAAAATATATAAAATTAATTATATTCAAGTTAGACTTTTTAAACGGTAGAGAAATTATAAATTAATACTTAATTTGTAAAATTAACTAGTTCATAAACTATTTGGAATCTTAAAACTCTTCAGGAAACCAGTAAAAAATTACTTAAACTTTAAAGCAGGGGAGAGGGAGAGAGAGAGAGAGAGAGAGAGAGAGAGAGAGAGAGAGAGAGAGAGAGAGAGAGAGAGAGAGAGAGAGAGAGAGAGAGAGAGAGAGAGAGAGAGAGAGAGAGAGAGAGAGAGAGAGAGAGAGAGAGAGAGAGAGAGAGAGAGAGAGAGAGAGAGAGAGAGAGAGAGAGAGAGAGAGAGAGAGAGAGAGAGAGAGAGAGAGAGAGAGAGAGAGAGAGAGAGAGAGAGAGAGAGAGAGAGAGAGAGAGAGAGAGAGAGAGAGAGAGAGAGAGAGAGAGAGAGAGAGAGAGAGAGAGAGAGAGAGAGAGAGAGAGAGAGAGAGAGAGAGAGAGAGAGAGAGAGAGAGAGAGAGAGAGAGAGAGAGAGAGAGAGAGAGAGAGAGAGAGAGAGAGAGAGAGAGAGAGAGAGAGAGAGAGAGAGAGAGAGAGAGAGAGAGAGAGAGAGAGAGAGAGAGAGAGAGAGAGAGAGAGAGAGAGAGAGAGAGAGAGAGAGAGAGAGAGAGAGAGAGAGAGAGAGAGAGAGAGAGAGAGAGAGAGAGAGAGAGAGAGAGAGAGAGAGAGAGAGAGAGAGAGAGAGAGAGAGAGAGAGAGAGAGAGAGAGAGAGAGAGAGAGAGAGAGAGAGAGAGAGAGAGAGAGAGAGAGAGAGAGAGAGAGAGAGAGAGAGAGAGAGAGAGAGAGAGAGAGAGAGAGAGAGAGAGAGAGAGAGAGAGAGAGAGAGAGAGAGAGAGAGAGAGAGAGAGAGAGAGAGAGAGAGAGAGAGAGAGAGAGAGAGAGAGAGAGAGAGAGAGAGAGAGAGAGAGAGAGAGAGAGAGAGAGAGAGAGAGAGAGAGAGAGAGAGAGAGAGAGAGAGAGAGAGAGAGAGAGAGAGAGAGAGAGAGAGAGAGAGAGAGAGAGAGAGAGAGAGAGAGAGAGAGAGAGAGAGAGAGAGAGAGAGAGAGAGAGAGAGAGAGAGAGAGAGAGAGAGAGAGAGAGAGAGAGAGAGAGAGAGAGAGAGAGAGAGAGAGAGAGAGAGAGAGAGAGAGAGAGAGAGAGAGAGAGAGAGAGAGAGAGAGAGAGAGAGAGAGAGAGAGAGAGAGAGAGAGAGAGAGAGAGAGAGAGAGAGAGAGAGAGAGAGAGAGAGAGAGAGAGAGAGAGAGAGAGAGAGAGAGAGAGAGAGAGAGAGAGAGAGAGAGAGAGAGAGAGAGAGAGAGAGAGAGAGAGAGAGAGAGAGAGAGAGAGAGAGAGAGAGAGAGAGAGAGAGATTATTTATTAAGAAGTTAGATTATTAAGAAGTTAAATATCTCAATTTGATGTCATCTTTAGGAAAGAACTTGAGTACGTTGATTGTGTCACCAGGTGGTAGTTTTATGGAATTTCCAATGGCTTAGTAAGGGTTGAAGTGTTTTACACTACCTTTAGTGAGCGGAATATTACATTTTTAACAACTAAAAACACAATTTTATCGTATAATTCTATTAGTAGCAATTTGTGGTATCGGGAATGGATTTTTAAGGGGCTTCTTAAACTCTTATATAGTGTAAGTGTGTTTCTTTTATTTCTTATAAAGATTTAATTTTGTTAAAAGCCGAACTATTATCAATTAATCTACCCCAGAAATCAAGTAAAAATATCGTAATTTTCGTCAATACCGTTTCGCATGATTATTGCTGAGCCACTTAAAGTATATGGACGGACTGTTGTTCTATATCACTGTTTGGATATTGAACATTGTAATTGCAGAGTCTTTATTTCTCATAAAATATATCTAATTAATTGAACAAATTAATAAATGAAAAACATAAAAACATTTTCAATATATACTTTCTTAAAAGAAATACTGATTCCCTATTTTATGAAACACTATTAAAAAACAATGATTAAAATGTGAAGTTGCCATTTATACTAAGAACACTAACTATTAATAAACAATGAGTTAAATACGAGGTTGCCATTTATACTAAGAACACTACTATTAAAAAACAATGAGTTAAATACGAGGTTGCCATTTATACTAAGAACACTACTATTAAGAACAATGAGTTAAATACGAGGTTGCCATTTATACTAAGAACACTACTATTAATAACCAATGAGTTAAATACGAGGTTGCCATTTATACTAAGAACACTACTATTAAAAAACAGTAAGTTAAATACGAGGTTGCCATTTATACTAAGAACACTACTTTTAAAAAACAATGAGTTAAATACGAGGTTGCCATTTATACTAAGAACACTACTATTAATAAAATAATGAGTTAAATACGAGGTTGCCATTTAACTAAGAACACTACTATTAAAAAACAATGAGTTAAATACGAGGTTGCCATTTATACTATGAACTCTACTATTAATAACCAATGAGTTAAATACGAGGTTGCCAGTTATACTAAGAACACTACTATTAATAAAATAATGAGTTAAATACAAGGTTGCCATTTATACTAAGAACACTACTATTAAAAAACAATGAGTTAAATACGAGGTTGCCATTTAACTAAGAACACTACTATTAAAAAACAATGAGTTAAATACAAGGTTGACATTTAACTAAGAACACTACTTTTAAAAAACAATGAGTTAAATACGAGGTTGCCATTTATACTAAGAACACTACTATTAAGAACAATGAGTTAAATACGAGGTTGCATTTATACTAAGAACACTACTATTAAGAACAATGAGTTAAATACGAGGTTGCCATTTAACTAAGAACACTACTATTAATAACCAATGAATTAAATACGAGGTTGCCATTTATACTAAGAACACTACTATTAATAACCAATGAGTTTAATACGAGGTTGCCATTTATACTAAGAACACTACTATTAATAACCAATGAGTTAAATACGAGGTTGCCATTTATACTAAGAACACTACTATTAATAACCAATGAGTTAAATACGAGGTTGCCATTTATACTAAGAACACTACTATTAATAAAACAATGAGTTAAATACGAGGTTGCCATTTATAATAAGAACACTACTATTAAAAAACAATGATTTAAATACGAGGTTGCCATTTAACTAAGAACACTACTATTAAAAAACAATGAGTTAAATACAAGGTTGCCATTTAACTAAGAACACTACTTTTAATAACCAATGAGTTAAATACGAGGTTGCCATTTATACTAAGAACACTACTATTAATAAAACAATGAGTTAAATACGAGGTTGCCATTTATAATAAGAACACTACTATTAAGAACAATTAGTTTAATACGAGGTTGCCATTTATACTAAGTACACTACTATTAATAACCAATGAGTTAAATACGAGGTTGCCAGTTATACTAAGAACACTACTATTAATAAAACAATGAGTTAAATACGAGGTTGCCATTTATAATAAGAACACTACTATTAAAAAACAATGATTTAAATACGAGGTTGCCATTTATAATAAGAACACTACTATTAAAAAACAATGAGTTAAATACAAGGTTGCCATTTAACTAAGAACACTACTTTTAATAACCAATGAGTTAAATACGAGGTTGCCATTTAACTAAGAACACTACTATTAAAAAACAATGAGTTAAATACGAGGTTGCCATTTATACTAAGAACACTACTATTAAAAAACAATGAGTTAAATACGAGGTTGCCAATTATAATAAGAACACTACTATTAAAAAACAATGAGTTAAATACGAGGTTGCCATTTATACTAAGAACACTACTATTAAGAACAATGAGTTAAATAAGAGGTTGCCATTTAACTAAGAACACTACTATTAAGAACAATGAGTTAAATACGAGGTTGCCAATTATACTAAGAACACTACTATTAAAAAACAATGAGTTAAATACGAGGTTGCCATTTATACTAAGAACACTACTATTAAGAACAATGAGTTAAATACGAGGTTGCCATTTATACTAAGAACACTACTATTAAAAAACAATGAGTTAAATACGAGGTAACCATTTATAATAAGAACACTACTATTAAGAACAATGAGTTTAATACGAGGTTGCCATTTATACTAAGAACACTACTATTAATAACCAATGAGTTAAATACAAGGTTGTCATTTAACTAAGAACACTACTTTTAAAAAACAATGAGTTAAATACGAGGTTGCCATTTATACTAAGAACACTACTATTAAGAACAATGAGTTAAATACGAGGTTGCCATTTAACTAAGAACACTACTATTAAAAAACAATGAGTTAAATACGAGGTTGCCATTTATACTAAGAACACTACTATTAAGAACAATGAGTTTAATACGAGGTTGCCATTTATACTAAGAACACTACTATTAATAACCAAAGAGTTAAATACGAGGTTGCCAGTTATACTAAGAACACTACTATTAAAAAACAATGAGTTAAATACAAGGTTGCCATTTATAATAAGAACACTACTATTAAAAAACAATGAGTTAAATACGAGGTTGCCATTTAACTAAGAACACTACTATTAAGAACAATGAGTTAAATACGAGGTTGCCATTTATACTAAGAACACTACTATTAAGAACAATGAGTTAAATAAGAGGTTGCCATTTAACTAAGAACACTACTATTAAAAAACAATGAGTTAAATACGAGGTTGCCATTTATACTAAGAACACTACTATTAAGAACAATGAGTTAAATACGAGGTTGCCATTTAACTAAGAACACTACTATTAAGAACAATGATTTAAATACGAGGTTGCCATTTAACTAAGAACACTACTATTAAAAAACAATGAGTTAAATACGAGGTTGCCATTTAACTAAGAACACTACTTTTAAAAACAATGAGTTAAATACGAGGTTGCCATTTATACTAAGAACACTACTATTAAGAACAATGAGTTTAATACGAGGTTGCCATTTAACTAAGAACACTACTATTAAAACCATATTAGTGGTAGTGAATTAACCTATTTTTATATTTTTTTAAATTTTGGCATAAAACTATACTACATAATATATACGTATTATGTACGTATATATTATGTTCTACGAGCCGGTAAGAAGCAACACGCGCCGTTAAGAAAGGTCTGCTATTCACGCAATCGGTTCAAATAAAGCCCTAATAATAAAGGTAACAATGGAAGCAAATATATCCTATTGATATATTTTTTCATACAAACTACATTATTTTAAATTACTAGTTTCTTACCACGCCTTGACGATTCGAATAACGGCAGGTAAACCTAAATTTCACACTTATTTACGAATATGAAATGTTAAGTTTATAAAAGCCCTTTTCATTTAGTGATTGCTTTCAAATCCTTGATTCCTTCACCGTCACCTACAACAATTGGTTTACGTTATTCAAAATAAATAATTGAAATTAGTATTTTAGAAATTTAAATCGAACTAAAGTGCAAAAGCAGGCAAGTCTTTTGTTAAAATCTGAGGAACGAGATTTTATCAAATGAAATGAGAAATGGAAATTCAATCATAATTCTTTGCAGTTAATCTTGGACCAATCTTGTTAATAATTTTAAGTCAATAAAAAAACTTAAACATTTTATGATTCACAAAGTAAAGAAATTATTTATTTATTTATTTGTAAAGTGAAACATACCAACAATAGTTACTCTGATTGCAAAATAATATGAACTTATTGCTACTCATGTATTGTGGCGAACGACATTAGTACATACAGGATCAAGGACATTAGTACGTAGTTGAAATATAGTAAATCACAATCTGAATAAGGATCAAATAATTACCAAATATTGAGTAAAAATTTGAATGCCAGTATGTTGTATAAACATAAAATGTAACTATTTTAAAATAAAATCTTTAATGATTCCCTGCAAGTTAAATGAAATAATACTGACATACTCATTCTCATGTAAAAAATTAGTATATTTCTGTTGTATTAAAAAAAAAAAAAATAAATAAATATATAAAATAAAGATAGTATTGTTATCCTAGATCATTTGTAACAAAATGACTAAAAATTAGAAAGAAATTTAACTTGTTTGTCTCCACTTTATAGTAATAATAACAAGACTAATAGATACAATATATCATAATAGTAAAACACAGTTTCATCGGTTGGTAACTATGCGCTTTCTTCTCACCCAAACAAATTAATAAATACAAAGAAATGTAAAATTTGCAGTTTCATAATGGTTAACAAATGATTTAGATTATTATGAGAGACGAACTCATAAAGTGGATATCTCGATTTGAATAAAACGTAGTTTTTTAGAAGTTATTTTGAGAAACAACTATTTAATTTACCATATTTTTTACTTTAAGCATAAATATCTAATTGGTTCTGAAGTAAAATTATTAATTGACTGCTAAAAAGAATTTTATATGGTTTTAAAAATAGTCTAATACAAGTATTCCATAAACACTCAAACCATGAAGTGTCACGTTTTTCTCTGTTTGAAGGATTTGCAACATATAAGATTAATCGAAAAACAGTTATGTTATTGTTTAGTGTAACTTAAAATTAATTTATTTCTTTACCCTTTAGGTAATATGGATTATAAAATCTTTCCAACATTGCATAAACAATGGATATATGATTATAAATATGTTACTGTAGATGTATTAACTACCTACCTTGATGGTGACCATTACGCACTGACAACGTAAGTAGTGTTATATCACGGTAATTCTTGATCGATTATTCTATCACAGTTATATTTAATCAGTTGATGAAATACTATGCCCTTTATAGCAAAATAAATACTGGGATTACAATTTTAAGTTTATTACAACTGACAAGTGGTTTTTTAGACAAACCTTAATTAGAATGTTTTAAAGGAACATTTTTGAAATGTCAAGAAATGAACTTCCGTCGACAGTAATCAACAATACTTCATTTAGCTATAAAATTCAAGAGAAGTCTCTCAGAATTTTCTTCTTGGAAATTCGAGTTACCTTATTCACATCAAAAAGCAAATTGAATACACATCCTTCCATTGCAGCTGTGTCGGCACGAAGCACCGAATGGAGCTAAACTCATTATGGATCAACTCTTATTTGTATTTAATATTCATATGAAGCTATTTTAATGTATAATCTATTTATGGTTTGTTTTATCCATATTATAATGGAAGTATTTTCTATAATGTACATATAATTATGTAATTAGGCATTTTATTCATTTAAAATATTAAAACTATTCATTTGAGTGGAAGTTAATGTTTTTAAAATTTGCAGGTAAATTCATTAGTAAAGTCTGTTGATATTTTTATTTAAGAATTTAAAAAATAATAATCAAACAAATTATTAATTTAAATATTTTTAATAATTTGCTTATGTTGTCGAAAAAGACCAAGTTATCGACTTCAAGACACTCTAGTTGCCGCACACAGGCTACAACCATCACCATAAACAGATGTCAGATTCCTAACTCTCCAAAGATTATAACGTGAAACATACTAATCTTAATAATTGTCCTTTTTTAAATTATATATATATATATATATATATATATATATATATATATATATATATATATATATATATATATATATATATATATATATATATATATATATATATATATATATTAAAATTACATGACTGTCAAATTTCTGTTGTTAGTGATATTTATTTCTTATATTATTACTATCTATTATTTTTAATATTGTTTATAAATACCAGTTATATGTCCTA
Source organism: Stictocephala bisonia (assembly GCA_035578905.1). Classification (NCBI taxonomy): domain Eukaryota; kingdom Metazoa; phylum Arthropoda; class Insecta; order Hemiptera; family Membracidae; genus Stictocephala; species Stictocephala bisonia. The sequence continues at coordinate 1,084,463 of JAQJVL010000164.1, read as the reverse complement.
TTGTTTTGAAGCAGGTAGGTTTGTATTGTCCTAATATTGAAACAAATTAGTATTGACTGAATGATTGCAGTTTATAAAAAATCACAAATCTTGGGACATCCAACTTAGCACAAATATTATTTTTACGCTCTATAGTATTGACGTATACTAAGAAATAATTTAAAAATATTTTCTCTCAGAGAGATAAAATATGGTAGGTAGTAAATATTCCGTTACCAAGACATTACAACTTGACGTGAGAGGTTGTCTTTTAACACGTAAGCTTGCAATGTATATAAAAATAGCCAAATGACATAAGCGAAATGCAAGCGCAGTAGGTAACGGCGTGGCACGTGAAGCGCACAGGAGTCTCCCACAGTTCACTATTTATAAATTAATTCGATGAAGGGAAAGTGTCCATTTTGCACAAAATTTCACAAAAATTATAAAATTTGAGAAAAAAAAGAAACAATCAGTGATTATAGATGTTCCAAGTGTCACGTATACCAAGTAATAGATGATCCCGAGGGCTAGAGCAAAATATGGTCACTAAACACAGAACGCATCAACAATAAACGCATTGAAAACCAGTAAAAAAAAACATGTTTAACTTACTAAAACTTACAAAAACGAAATGTATAATCATGATGTATAGAATACCGTGTGTCTAATCACGATGTATAGAATACCGTGTGTCTAATCACGATGTATAGAATACCGTGTGTCTAATCACGATGTATAGAATACCGTGTGTCTAATCACGATGTATATAATACCGTGTGTCTAATCACGATGTATAGAATACCGTGTGTCTAATCACGATGTATAGAATACCGTGTGTCTAATCACGATGTATATAATACCGTGTGTCTAATCACGATGTATAGAATACCGTGTGTCTAATCACGATGTATAGAATACCGTGTGTCTAATCACGATGTATAGAATACCGTGTGTCTAATCACGATGTATAGAATACCGTGTGTCTAATCACGATGTATAGAATACCGTGTGTCTAATCACGATGTATAGAATACCGTGTGTCTAATCACGATGTATAGAATACCGTGTGTCTAATCACGATGTATAGAATACCGTGTGTCTAATCACGATGTATAGAATACCGTGTGTCTAATCACGATGTATAGAATACCGTGTGTCTAATCACGATGTATAGAATACCGTGTGTCTAATCACGATGTATAGAATACCGTGTGTCTAATCACGATGTATAGAATACCGTGTGTCTAATCACGATGTATAGAATACCGTGTGTCTAATCACGATGTATAGAATACCGTGTGTCTAATCACGATGTATAGAATACCGTGTGTCTAATCACGATGTATAGAATACCGTGTGTCTAATCACGATGTATAGAATACCGTGTGTCTAATCACGATGTATAGAATACCGTGTGTCTAATCACGATGTATAGAATACCGTGTGTCTAATCACGATGTATATAATACCGTGTGTCTAATCACGATGTATAGAATACCGTGTGTCTAATCACGATGTATAGAATACCGTGTGTCTAATCACGATGTATAGAATACCGTGTGTCTAATCACGATGTATAGAATACCATGTGTCTAATCACGATGTATAGAATACCGTGTGTCTAATCTCGATGTATATAATACCGTGTGTCTAATCAGCTGATGATTGGACGAATTGAGAGACTACTGGGTTACATTTTGATACTTGAGCGTACCTTCAACATGAATAAGATACTTCGGAATACAAATTCACCTATAGTCAATAAAAATAAAATATCAATTAAATAAGCATGAAAATACTTGATGCATGGAGCTATTACAAGAATTCTTGATTCAATAGATTATATAATCTGTTAAAAAAATTAATTATTCATTTTAAATAAATTGAACTTTTTTTATTAAGTAGCCCTTTATAACTTACTCGGCCCATTACTCCCCATAGACTATTGATCTGTGCATGGAAATTATTAAGACATAATAACAACCAAGACATAGTACAGTAAAAGGTGAACATTATTGATAAAAACTTCGAGTCCAGACCACGAATAGTAGTTATATAAGCTGATGACATATTTATTTATTTACATGCTTCAATACAGTAAAAACCAATTACACTGAAGCAGTTCATATTAATACTTATATTTATGTTTGTGGGTTATATACCTTATTCATTAAATCACTTCACATTATAAAAAATAACAACAAATAAGATACCAAACTGAAATACTATAGATTCAAATTTAACTGAAATTTATATGGAACGGAACAATACATGCTTGATGAGGATGCAAAAAATATAATGACATGCAATTAAATAAAAATAATAACTAATATTAGTATAGATTAGCATTCAGCAACAATAGCAGTAATGAATATTTTAAACAATTAAGAATAATAATAACAACAATAAATAATAACAGTAATAAATATTTTAAACAATTGACAACCATAACGACAATAAATAATAACAGTAATAAATATATTTTGAACAGTTCACAATATAGAATTCGTAACATAGTAATAACCAAAACAAAATTATGTAGAGCGTTGACTTAAACAAGACAGGCAATTAGCTTTAAATATTTTAAAAGAGTCAAAAAATAGATCTACATTACTATTATTGGAAAGGAGTAAATTATTGTAAGATGCCATGATGTCATATTATTGATGGAACCCTGAAAAGACCTAAATATGGTAGAAAGTCAGTTAAAAAGCGATTTTGATGAAATAACAAAGTATCTACATGACAAAGAAGTCAATGTTCATGCACTTCCATTTAAGAAATAAGCCATATGTAAGACCACCCAAGATACTATAGATGTCTAAAAGAAAAAGAGTAAAAAGAGAATCATAACTACAAATGTGAGAAAATAAAAAGGTTGACAGTTGTCAGTACCTAGGTGTAATGATAAATAATGGTCTTAAATGGAAAGATCATATATTTAAATTACATAAAAGATTGAGTACATGTTTCGTGGCTATGTAAAGAATTAATTATGTTTTATATATGAAATTGAAAACAGTCATCTATAAGGCACTATGTGAATCGTTAATAAGGCATGACAACTTATTATGTGGGGTGGCTTCGGAATGTCATTTGCAGAAAATATAGAAGTTTTATTTAGGAGAGAACTACAAACGGAACAGTTTATGTATATATGATAGCAAGAACAATGACACCGAACAATTTTTACAAATATAGAATAACAATAGAGCACACAGGTTTAAGGAACTAAATACAAGATATGGTGAACGATTTAAAAGAAATAGAGAAACATACCGAGTACATAGGCCACATTCCATGTTTGAAGAAAGAATATTGAAATACGTAGTACCTACTCTTTGTAACATATTGAAATACGTAGTACCTACTCTTTGTAACATATTGAAATACGTAGTACCTACTCTTTGTAACATATTGAAATACGTAGTACCTACTCTTTGTAACATATTGAAATACGTAGTACCTACTCTTTGTAACATATTGAAATACGTAGTACCTACTCTTTGTAACATATTGAAATACGTAGTACCTACTCTTTGTAACATATTGAAATACGTAGTACCTACTCTTTGTAACATATTGAAATACGTAGTACCTACTCTTTGTAACATATTGAAATACGTAGTACCTACTCTTTGTAACATATTGAAATACGTAGTACTTACTCTTTGTAACATATTGGAATACGTAGTACCTACTCTTTGTAACACATTGAAATACGTAGTACCTACTCTTTGTAACATATTGGAATACGTAGTACCTACTCTTTGTAACACATTGAAATACGTAGTACCTACTCTTTGTAACACATTGAAATACGTAGTACCTACTCTTTGTAACACATTGAAATACGTAGTACCTACTCTTTGTAACATATTGAAATACGTAGTACCTACTCTTTGTAACACATTGAAATACGTAGTACCTACTCTTTGTAACACATTGGAATACGTAGTACCTACTCTTTGTAACATATTGCCACAACACTTTGATGAACGAAGTGTTTTGAAATTTAAAATAGATGTTTATGATTGCCTTATTTTAGAGTGATAAAAAATATTGACTTTGATGGTCTGCCTAGATAAAAATTATAATAAGTTTTTCTTTTACTACCAGCTATTACAATGTGGTAATAAGAATGATAAATACACAATTATTGTAAAATTAGAAATATTATTGTAAACACATTGACATTTTAAGAATATATTAAAATATTTCCCGTCATGCGCAAAGTATAAATGTATTATTTGAAGTTGATAAGTTTTTTAAACTTGTAAAATTTTTGGAAATAAAAATAATTTTAAAAATCTGTTTTCGAGGTAATATGTGCACCAGTGAAAATAGACTAATTTTACTAAATTATACGACTAATTATGAACAATTATTACATAGTACCGAAATGTTACTAACAATATTTTTAATGTTTAGGAAATATACATTTTAGATTTGTAACATTTCCGTATGAGTAAAAGTGTTTGGATCGCATCTCAAAGTAAAGATAAAATATGTGAATATTTCAAATATGTTTTCCAAAATAAAGGCAGAAGTTATCCAACGGCATTCTTCTAGGAACATTAAACATTTGTAGATTATAAAGGACCGCAATCATTACGTATTGCTGTTGTTTCTGTGTCTGTCCTTCAAGACCCAACAAAGCACTGCTGCAGACATTTCTCATCTGATAAGCAGTTTTAATTAGCTCTTCGTGCGTTGTTAGAGGTAGCAAGCCCATTACTCTGCGGTGCGATCTTTAAAATAAGTTAAGTAATTTAATTCCTAAATTTAATTTTAAATATCTTTTGTTTCCATCAATACCTTTTTCAAAACAAGCGAATGTCACACAACAAATAATCACAAAAATATTATAGATCTATGATCGATTTCAGTAAACCAGTTACCGTCCCCATACAAAGGAGTTGCGAAACAGAAAGGGTTAGTTATATGGGTAACAAAATAAACTAATTAAACAAATTATTTTAAATATTTTTTTACAACACCAAACAGCTTCCGTTTTACATTGTGTACGATAGCGGTTCGACAATGGATTGTTTAATGTTTACAAGAAGTCATCAACCAATTTAAGTATTTTGATCTAAATAAAAAAAACTTAACTTCATATTCAAATAAGGTAAAAAACCATGTTCCTTGACATATGTGAATTGATTTTTAAAACCAATTTAAAATGAATAACAAATTAACAAAAACCTAAAAACTGGAATAAATGAAAAATTTTGCAACAGTCTAATAACACCTGTAAAAAATGGCAAAGACGTAAGAGTTACAACATTATATAAGAAGAACATATTTACAAAAGTGCATCCATATGTACCCAGATGTAGGGATGGCAGCTGAGTCACAACATGTGCTCTACGACTTGGTCCTCAGGCCAGGCTGGCAGTGTAGAAGGTCGAACTTTGCCCGGACGACAGGCTGAGGGTTGAAACGTCCTACTCAAGGACCCTTGACTGCAAGGCCAAACCACAGCATATTAAAAACAGTACAGCCAAAACCAAAACTACTACACATAACAACTAATAAACAAGAAATGGCAAAACAAAACAAGAACAGACAAAATTGTACATGATTGGAGCACACTAGAAAATAAAAGATCAATTTTAAACTACAAAGATTATGTTAGGAAAAAGACTTACAAATTACAATTTACAAATTAATACAAATTACAAATTACAACTTAACCAATTACCAAAGAATTACGTATATGGAACTAAAAATGACAAACTGAAAACTAGGCTATTGAATCAGAAGCAATAGGTTATAAAATGAAAATTAAACTAAACAGATAGGCTAGGTTATTGTCAAAGAACAAACAAAAGAATAGTAAATCGTTAACTCCAACTGAAAAGGCTCAATACACATTATACAAAACTACAATTGAGTATAAAACAAGCTATAATAAAGCAATTAATGGTAAAATGGTAACATTGAGCACGTGGCTCGAACCTAGGTTAACAAATATCGAGACAAAGAATACAAATTTAACAATGCCCTGAAAATGACAAATAAACCAGAATATTATTTAAAACAAAGTATTTTCACCAAAAGGGTGATTAGATATTAGAAATTACAAAATGAACACTTACGTTTTGGAGTCTCTAGCCGGACATGTTTTTACTCGAGGCGGAGAACAAGTCAAATGACGGCCAACCTGACAGACCAGAGCTGGAACAAGGAACGAACGAGTCCGAGCAACGGCCACCAAAGTAAGCGAATCGCCGGGCACGGCGGTCTCAGGCAGCCCGGCAGACCATGACGAAAGTAACGAAACGTACCGGTCAAACGACCCGGTACACGAGGTAAACTAATATAATAACCTTACAGTTATCAGAGGCATTTATACATAATAAATTGCAGAACTAATTAATTATTGTAATTTATAATTTTAAGACCAGCTGCTTTTGGGCATATACATTGTATGCATTCGTGGATGTAAAATAGTCTCGTCAACAAGACCACAAACGAAAACTGCCGAACAAATATAAGTTATTAAATATAACTAGTTAAGTAATTATGTACGTAATATCTTCTACCGAACACTTTGAGATAATTTTATTTCAGTTTACCAATTTAAAATAATGTTTTCAAATTTACATCGACAGTTGCAAAATTGGATAAGTCACCAATTCTACCTTGTGATCATATACCAAATTTGTTTGAAATAATTTTTAATCTGCTGAATTTACACTGAATTTATTATATACATTTCCTGGTTATTTGTAGTTCACTTAGCCGTTGGAAAGTTGTTAATGTATTTTAAACTGCAGTACTTAATATTTTGTAGGAAGTCAGCATTTCATTTAAATATTTTCATCTGTACTTTTAAAAATATAACCGTTGTTAAGATTCAAATAAGGAAACTTTAAAAACTACTTTAAAATTATTCCAAATGTAATAATTGAAAAATGTTGTAACAATCTAATGGCTGTAACAATCTAATGGCTGTAACAAACAAAAACATTAACGTAAGAGGAAGAATCTTAGAAACATCATCTTTCAAATATCATCGAACACAATAAAGAGCCTTACTGAACTGAATTATATCAAAGGTAACGATATTTATTCCGAAATAAGAAGGATTTAAAAGAGATCAAACAAGTTTGGAGTTCTATATCAATTATCGAAAAGATACTCGCTGAGAGTCTTGGATCTCTTAAATCGAGAAAAGTTGTTGCTGTATTGTAATTGCAACATTAAGTGATTCACTTTATAACATACAATGGTTCTCAACGTGATTTTGAGATAGTTAAATTACTGGTTCGTAACAATATTTTATAATAATAACAACTTTAGTGATAACTTGTTATAAATTAAATGTTGTTTAGTGTTTTTTAATTAGCATAATAAGTGTTGGTACTTGTACAGACCCAGTGAACGACACACACAACACACATATATTATGATATAAGCACAACATGCACAAAAATACTTTAATACAAGTACAAAATACACAAATATATACAAGTACAAGCACATATATACTACAGTACAAATACAAATGACACAATTTATAGTACAATAAAAGGAAAAATACCTAAATATTTACAATATAAGTACAACATGTACAAATATTATGGCAATCGACTTCGGCAAACCACACTCACCTTCCTCACCATCATTCTTCTGAGTCACTGTGAATCCTTCCAGTCTGAGGAAGGTGAGTGTGGTTCGCCGAAATCGATCACCACACTCACCTTCCTCACCATCATTCTTCTGAGTCACTGTGAATCCTTCCAGTCTGAGGAAGGTGAGTGTGGTTCGCCGAAATCGATCACCACACTCACCTTCCTCACCATCATTCTTCTGAGTTACTGTGAATCCTTCTAGTCTGAGGAAGGTGAGTGTGGTTCGCCGAAATCGATCACCACACTCACCTTGTATTTGTGCATTTGTAGGCCTATTTATACTGTAATTTTTGTGCATTTTGTACTTGTATTGCACTATATTTGAGCTTTTTGTCATGGTATTTTGATATATTTGTGTATTTTGTTCTTAAATTGTATTAAATATATTTGTGTTTTGTGACGTATCTTGTACTGTAATAGTCGTAAATATAATAATCCAAAGGTCTCGCAAATCCTACCTGTAAAAGTTGAGAAAGTAAGTGATAAACTTAATTTACGGTTGGTAGAACATGATTGAATTTAAACTGTTATAAACTAAAATACCTTAAAAGCATATGTTTGGATCCATTTTTTTGGATTTTCGGAGAGGTAATTAAAGTTATTTAAATGCATATAAGGTTTGTAATTAGGGAAGAAAATTACGAGGATTTTCTCTCCCATCATTTGTTTCAAAATCTCAGAGGTTGAAAAGGATGAGTCACTGAGAAGTGAACCTGATTTTGGGAAACAATTTAGGCAGAACTAGCATTTCATTAACAAAACACAAATTTCTTGGTGGGAATCCATATCAAAGTTAATATCTATGATATTATTAATATGTATCAAAGAGAATAAATAAAACAATAATTTATTATAAATCAGTTCATTACATCTTTATATATTGTATAAGGCACTTTATATATAGTGTTTGAAACCACGCAGGAAGATAAAACTTGGTGTTTTGTTTTGAGGAGGTTGTAGGTGGTATAGTCTGTTATTAACATAGCGTCCACTCAATGGTTGCCATATGCATAAACACTGGTGGAAAAATCTCGGGTGTGCGTGTTTTATGGTGGCTGAAGTTCGGATATTGCTCGTAGGAGAGAACTAAGTATCACGCCAACAATCAGGTCAATGGTACGTGGTTCGGGTTCCACGATAAAGTGTAGATATCACACTGTGTATGGCTCAAATAATGGCGTGAAAAGTTTTTTCCTCTTGTCACGCCCCCTTTCAAACTTCAAACTTTCAGACTTAGGGCTTTGTCTACCGAGCCTAAAAATAGACTCGCTTTGTAGGCAACAGGACTGTATCTTTATTGGTCCTACCTCCATACTAGCCATAAAGGGTATATTTTAAATTAATTTGATAAAATATGATTACAGTAGATTATTTATCTACTGTAATCATATTTTTTATGTACCGACTTAAAAATGAATTTCCACTGAAAAACGACGTGCTTGCATATGGATTTATTGTACTGATAATCAGTCTATCCATGGTCGGCAGGTAATTAAGTGGGCTACAGACTGAGGCCTCAAGGGCCATTCATTAGTCCAGTACTAACTAGTCCCTGACGAGATCATAGTGCTGCTAACTAACCACTAAGGACCGTTAGTCCTGATGCCAACCTATATCACTGCTTGTCCTCAATGTTTAATTTGGTCATATTTATTACAGCTACAACTGATTTGTTTTCAAACATGTTTATGAAAATGAGTTCATAATCATTTTTTACTGCTATACTGTTTAAACATTAAACTATCAACATATTTAACAATAATTTGCATGATAATAACTTTTTCTATTGAAATTTATTATATTTAATACAAACTCTATTGTTTTCACTCGGAATCTAGTTGACTAGGGGAACTTTTTTATTTTACCCTTATATTCTACCATTAGTAATTTTATGCAAGTCATCGACTTGTGATCAATTGATAATAGGCCTATAGTTTGAAATTTTTAAAAGAACTTTTTTAGTTTAAGTACTCCATTAAAAAAGTAATATTTTGTAATAGAGTGTAACATAAGCAAACATTATGTATTTTGCAAAATATACAATAAGTAGTGCTTAAAGTTAAAATTAATTTATGGATAATGTAAAAAACACTTGATTGTAAACGATTAAATATTGGGTTGACATATTGCAGCTATTTTCAATTTCTGTTTACATTCAAATCGTGTTAAATTATAAACCACCACCGTCGTATTATTGATTTTTGTTATTTAAAATAAAGAATAACGAAGTCTAACTGGAAAATCCATTTAAAGATAAGTGCAAAAGCTGATAAATCTTTCCAGAAAATACAAACAATCATATTAACTGAATGAAACGGAAAATTTTAAGTCAACTGTAACATCAAAGAATATGAATAAATATTTGTTCGTATGTGCATTAAGTAATTATAAAAATATGATTTATCATGAATATTACAACGGTAAGTGTAGTCTCGGTACTATGATCATGTCCATACATAAAACATCATCAAAACGCAAGTTTTATAATAAAATATCCGATACAAGAATTTTCTTTTGAAATTACGTTTCAGTAGCCTACTATTCTTTGAGACTAAAAGTTGGCAAATCATTATGATATTTTGAAATGAATTCCAGTACGTTAAAAAAGTATTGAATAATTTTGAAACGAAGTTCAATTTTCTGAGGTTATACAAAGTGTGTGTAACTTTAAAACATCTTAAAACACTACATTAATTGAGGAAGATATTCAGATTGAATTCCGTAATACTATATACTTAATTTGTTATTTGCCTCAATTACCATATTAATCGGAATTCAAAATTACTTTTTTGAATTTAAAAAACTTCGAAAAATTCATGAACTTTAGGAGACAGATCCACATGTATTTTAACGAAAATATAATAAGTTCAAAGTATTACTGATGTACTATAATGTAGTCATTAGAAAAAGGCATTGAAAGTCATATAGAGACATTGGAAGTCATATACAGACATTGTAAGTCATAAAGAGACATTGGAAGTCATATAGAGACATTGAAAGTCATATAGAGACATTGGAAATCATATAGAGACATTGGAAGTCATATAGAGACATTGGAAGTCTTATGAATGCCTTTCAAATAGTTGTTTCTTACTTGTAGCTATTATATCTTGTTCATTATAATAGTTATATTGATTACAACTAGAGGTTATCAGTAGTGTTTGTTTATTATAAAAATGAAAAGAAAAAGACATTTAATGAAGGATATTTATTCAATGATCAAAGTTTAAAATAATGAAGTTCTTATTATTCTATAATAACCTATACGTGGTTAAAGATATTCGTTTCAAACTATAAAACTATGTTAAGTTATCTTTATTGAGGAAAGCAATATTTATAAAATTGAACTTTTTTATCAATAAATATTTATTAGCTGATTTATGAAAGTGATAAATATGATTTAATGTTTTCGAGCTATAAGTTACTAGTTAAATCAAACTTTAATATGTTTTGAAAAAAATAAAAAAATAAATAAAACCTATCAGATTGATTCTAGTAATGTATACATTTACTCAAACATAACTTTATACTTTTACATACTTTATACTTATACTTTTATAACTTTATACAAGTTAGAACTTGTATCATGTTTATGACTTGGGTTGTCATGTAAAACGGTGTAAACTTATGAGTACTTCAAAATAAAGACATTGTTTATTTAAATAATTGTCCTATATGTAAACATACCATCGTATTTATTAACAATGTAATGTTGCCAAGCACATATCAGAATATGAATTAGTTATATAATATTATAAGCTAATAAGTATACTGCATCTAAAAAGAATGATAAAATATTGTTTTTAAAATAAAAACTATTATTATTCAGCGTAATATTTAATGATACGCAAACCAGGGAGGGCATTGACTGTTTGTCAGAATTTCTTCTCTGAAATCAGAGCCAATTTATTATGTCAAAAAGCATATAAAACTTCCTTCTTCCATTCTTTGGAAGGAAATAAAAGTTAACTTTATGAGTAAAACCCATTATTTTGTAAGCTTAAGAAGATTTAATTTACCTATTTTATCATCGAAATAACTTTAAGTTTATCTTGAAGCACCTATGAAGGCTCAATGTACAATTACCTACAAGACTAAATTGAACCATTCAAATCGGCTAAAACTATTAACCACAAAGATTTTGTTTGCTTGTATAGAGCAATTAATTTATTTTAATTTAATGCTGGTGAAATGGTTGATATATAAGAAATAACATTTTTAAATACACAAAACAAGACATGTGACGACTCATATACTATCCAAATTCCAAGATTTGTGTAGAATTTTGGAGAGTATATGCCAAAGTAGCCTCACCACTCGTCATTTTCCTCAAACAATTTTTAGGTTACTAATCACGATAAACGTGTGATAGACGAGTTGTATGAATTAAAATTATCATGTTTATTCTTTTTCACTTGAGTTCACTAACAGACTGTTGAATAAAAAAAGAAACAATGATAAAAAAACCGTGATTTTACTTGTTGTGATCGGTTAGTGATTTTTAAATAAGGAAATTATGTTATAATAAAAGTTAGGTATTAATTTCAATTTTTACTTACTCATTTATTTATATTCCATAGTATTTGAAGATAATACTCGTCAAAAAGTATAATAATTAATTAAAAATGGTTGACAGAACACCATTACTCATATAGTAGATTAAATTCAAGTATTTATTTATTCTAAACGAAATGTATATGACTTAGAAAATCGTGAAGTATGACAGGAATTAGCTTGATGATCTTATGAAGTAAAAGATATTAATTATCTTTTACTTCATAAAAAAGATGATCAATCAAAGTAGTCTATTATCGATTAAAATAAACGCGCAGGAAATAGCAGAAGACGTGTTACTTCATTCATTGTAGACTGTTTAGAAATGAAAGTTTAAATTAAAATAAACGCGCAGGTAATAGCAGAAGACGTGTAAGTTCATTCATTGTAGACTGTTTAGAAATGAAAGTGTAAATTAAAATAAACGCGCAGGTAATAGCAGAAGACGTGTTAGTTCATTCATTTTAGACTGTTTAGAAATGAAAGTTTAAATTAAAATTAGACGAACTAGTGTAGATAGATCTTATTTTTAGAAAAAAATAAAGCTCAGTTATCTTTTTCAAAAGATTAGACTTTATAAGTGAAACAAACTCGAACACTAATCTTTTTCATCATCAACAAAAATATTCACTTGAAATATTGTTACGAGTTCAATTTTTAGTAGACAGTATGATGATTAATTAAACATAAGAATAGAAACCCCTTAAAAACAGAATATAAATAAAAAGCATGATCTTACCAAACTGGAACCACAGTGAATAAAGTAAACAAATACCAATATAACATTTCATTTACGCAACAGTATTGTTGTCTATAAATATATCGGCCAGGGAACGGGCCAGGAGGTTAATGAACATGTCACATCGCAATATTGTTTCTGTATTTAGTCCACACGTGGTGTTTGTGTTCTGCTCAACCTCGCTGACACTACCGATGGGCGGTTTAGCATCAAGTACAGTATATTAAAAATGAGCATATTATATAACATTTTATAAAATATATTGGGTTGAATTAAAGGAGTGCAAGCAAAACGAACGATATCATAATATAACCAAGAGTAAAAGAAATAATTATAGAACGAAATTAAGTGTTTTTTTATCGTTGGGTATTAAATGAGAATTAATTTGATATCATTTAATCACGAAACAAGTGAAAAGTTTAATTATTTTAAATTGTATTCAAACTTGTTAAATAAAATAAGTACAATGATTCAGTAAATTGTAATCATATGTTATTACATATATGTTTATATTTTATGTTATTCTGTAAATATTTCACATTTAAATGTTTAAAATTCTTATTCTATTATCAAGAAATTACCGCTATGAAAATCTCGTGATATTAACTTTGCAAGATGCTTGTCTACCAAGGCAATCCGTCTACCGGCAATGTCTCAACCAAAGAGCTGATCCGGACTTACTAAGGGATCTGTTCCCTCAACAACGTCTTTAGCAGTCTATTGACGTCAAATCACGCAAGAGGCTCAAGGACAGTTACTTTGTCTTTGACGAATGTCGTGATCTATCAAGGCTCTTCATGTATCAATCAAAGAGCTGATCCGGACTTAGTAAGGGATCTGTTCCCTCAACAACGTCGTTAGTAGTCTATTGAGATAAAGTTACTCTAGAGGCTCAGGACAGTTACTTGTTGTTGTCGAATGTCACGACAACATTGTCACGCTATCTAGGCTCTTTATGTCTCAATCAAAGAGCTGATCTAGTCCCTCAAAAACGTCGTTAGTAGTCTATTGACGTCATATCACGCACTAGGCTCAGGACAGATACTTTGTTATTGAACTTACTTTAATGTACAAGGATAATATATATTGAACTAAATTTATTTATTATAAGATAAAAAATATAAAATGTTATTTTTTTGAATAGTAATGAGGGCTTTAAAAGCTGACCATCATTAAAGAGCTCCATATTTCCAGTATACACTGCCTTTAAGATAAGTTATACTTTATATTATTACCTTAACAGTGGGATTCCTCCCCTCCTATTTACAAGTGGTAGGCACACATACTATTCACATAGTAATATGTTTATACAGAAAGTAAGATCCAAGCAAATTACTGCCAGTTTTAAAAGTTAACTCTGCGGATCCTTCTTATTACAAGAAGCTACATTTATTTTTAGAAGATTTATATCTACATGATCCATACAATTTATCTAATTGTATTAATCTAACTGTTTAGGTAAGAATCTGACCAAGAATGTGCAGACAATATATAAATAATTATTAAGGTTATCAAGCAAAAATGAACGTAAAGTCTCTTTCAATATTTTTTTTTTAGATTAAATTTAATTTACACAAATTTGGTACAATTTTACATATAGACCACGGAAATCAAGTAATGAATTGCTTGAGACGCGTTACACAAATACTAACTGACTGATATTCAACTGATCTTCTTTGCAAATCGAGAGGTCTATTAGACCTTGCAAATCGAACAAGTTGTATAGATAAAGAATTTGGAGCTGGCATTGATTGAATATTCAATAGCTAATAACTAGAACTTTGCAAGAATTGTAAGAAATAACGTATTTCTTACCATTCTCTTCGCCCAAGTTGGAAAGATAATCAACTTTATTAAAATTCCTATTAGTACAGGGAAAATATTTTAGCAGAGCGATGTGAACTCTATTGAAATATGTAATTGTTAAAAATAACACAATTTAAACCAATAAAAATTTTAATAGTGAGGCCTTTCGATAGCAAGGCTAATACCTCTATCAGAAGAAAGATTAAAAAAAGAACTAAATTATATCAAACGTGTGGCAATTTTCAATGGATATGATACCAATTTAATAGATTGTATGTTAAAAAAAGCGAAAAAAGCAAGAGAAAAAATCAAAAACAAAACTTATACCTATAAAAGAAAAAAATAATAATTGGAATAGTATAACATGGACAAAATATTCAAATTCTATCAACAAAACATTTAAAAAACACAAAAATATAAATATTTCATATAAAACTAAAAATAATTTGAAAAATAAATTAAAAAATCCAAAAGATTCTGAGAATGACGAAAATAAATCAGGAATTTATGAAATAAACTGCAATGACTGTAACAGCAAATACATAGGCCAAACTAAAAGGAAAATTAAAAAAAGATTTCAAGAACATTTTTCACACATAAAATTTAATAGAGAAGAAAAATCTGCAATTGCCAATCACTTCATTAACACTGGCCATAGTATTACAAAAACAATTTAAAATTATTAAAACAAATAACAACACCACGATATTTAAATGCATGGGAATCATGGTACATTAACAAAGCAAATTCTGAAAATTTATTAAACCAAGAAGATGGACCGATTCAAAATTCTATTTTATTTTCAAAACCATAAACAATTAATTTAAATTCAATTTATAATATTTTCAAATTCATAATAAAACTATCATTAAAATAATAATAATAATATATTTAGCCACGAAAGTTAAAAACTTTTAAACATATATTTATATAAGCTTATATTACATTTATTTTCTTTTTGTATATTTATTTGTAATGTGTCTGACGATGATAGCCTTGCTATCGAAAGGCCTCACTATTAAAGTTTTTATTGGTTTAAATTGTGTTATTTTTAACAATTATATACAGAAAACCAATACAGCTCCATCTTCAACATAGCATATATTGAAATATGTTTGAAGCCGGGGTTGAGAACTAGGGAGCACTAAGCAATCCCCTTCCAACAGTCGTAGGTTTGATAGCTCTGGCACTAGCGGGGCGACGATCTGATGCATGAATACGACTCACAACAAAAAGAATAAGATATAGTTACACCATTTTCGTTTCGGCGTTGGACAAGCATCTCCACTGGTTTTGATCAAAGGGATTACACCTTAATATATGTTAATTTGTAGACATATATTAAGTTAATTCCAGCAACTTTTACTGCCAGTACAACAATACTGTAATCGACATATTTAAAAATAACTGATGTTCTTTAAGAAAAACACACATTTAAGAAAACCTAACTGACAAAGTTTGGTTGCTTTGCCTATATCATAATTCCAACTTCGTGGAGTCTGTGGGCAACTTAATCTACAAATTTATATTCTATATTGCTATTTGCACTATTTTCTCCCACTACGATGTATTTTCTTAAACCAAAAGGAAGAAAATACACGAAAGAAAGTAAATGTCCTGTTCTACTGAGAACAGTAGCAGATTAATGATGAACTCACATTTAGACCGGTTTGAGACATCGATGTAAAAATGAAATACATTAAAAATGAACCTGCATTCTTGAAACTTTGATTTGTTTACTCTGACGAGGCTCATTTTAATACATTTATCAGAGGTAAGGCTGGGAGATCACAATATGTCTAGGCTACTGGAGCCGTTAGTTTTAATACATTTATCAGAGGTAAGGCTGGGAGATCACAATATGTCTAGGCTACTGGAGCCGTTAGTTTTAATACATTTATCAGAGGTAAGGCTGGAAGATCACAATATGTCTAGGCTACTGGAGCCGTTAGTTTTAATACATTTATCAGAGGTAAGGCTGGGAGATCACAATATGTCTAGGCTACTGGAGCCGTTAGTTTTAATACATTTATCAGAGGTAAGGCTGGGAGATCACAATATGTCTAGGCTACTGGAGCCGTTAGTTTTAATACATTTATCAGAGGTAAGGCTGGGAGATCACAATATGTCTAGGCTACTGGAGCCGTTAGTTTTAATACATTTATCAGAGGTAAGGCTGGGAGATCACAATATGTCTAGGCTACTGGAGCCGTTAGTTTTAATACATTTATCAGAGGTAAGGCTGGGAGATCACAATATGTCTAGGCTACTGGAGCCGTTAGTTTTAATACATTTATCAGAGGTAAGGCTGGGAGATCACAATATGTCTAGGCTACTGGAGCCGTTAGTTTTAATACATTTATTAGAGGTAAGGCTGGGAGATCACAATATGTCTAGGCTACTGGAGCCGTTAGTTTTAATACATTTATCAGAGGTAAGGCTGGGAGATCACAATATGTCTAGGCTACTGGAGCCGTTAGTTTTCACCACCAACTCCCTAACAGCATAAGTCTGCTGCAAACGTTAAGCGGAGGCTTAGGTTAACTGCTTACTAATTTAGTGACGATGTAGTTGTTATATTCATTTATATTTCTACTAATCAATTTGCAAAAAGAGACGTACAGGTTTTGTTAGACTTTGACATATTAAATACAGTTATTATTTTCTGAGGCCTAAAAAAATGTCTATTTATTTAACCGATTTATGTTATTGACAATATTTTCGTAGCAAAAGTTATTAAAGGCAACTAGTGGACCCGTGCTGCTCCGTAGCGTTACTCGATACTGTAATTAGTGGGGGGAGGGGTGTTAGTAATTGTTTACCTCGTCAAAGGAGAAAGTAGTATATGAGGAGTAATATAATTAGTCAAAAAATCAGTTCTCATATTTTTACTGTTGCATGCAAAATCATATAAAACCATTAACAATGTTGACATGTTGTTCCAGCATCGTTCACGAAAAAAGAGTACCTGATTTCGCAATACTTCCATCCAAACCACATGTGAGCCGACCTTAATTAATTTCCACCTTAACACTTTTTAACGATTTCCCGCGCGATAGTGCCACATAAAACCGACCATGTCAGAAGACTGGTTCAGGTAAGTAAACTCCAACTCGGTCAATTGTTCGTCCCTGCGACTTGTCATGCAGAATGCTAGTTTGATAGGGAATTGTCTTCTCTTAAATGACAATTCAACAGTAGTGTCAGATGGTGATAAGTCAATGCGAGGTTATAGTTTTCCAACCTCTCTACCAGTAATAATTTCCAAATCTAACCATTTTTCTTACAATTAGTCTTGTGCCATTTAGTAATCCTTTCATTGAATTAGTGTTTCTCGACAGCATTACAACTGAACCTTCTTTCAACGTCAACTCATGGGACGGTAAGCCATCATTTCAAGGCTGTTTAAGAATTCGATCGGAAATTGTAGCAGTTCACTTTCATCTTCTGTTATTAAAGTATTTACAGTACAAGTAAATGTCGCACAACACAAATTTATTACAATATAAGCACAAAATGCACAAATATACTACAATACAAGCACGAAATGCACAAATATTATGGTGATCGATTTCGGTGAACCACGCTCATCTTCCTCAGACCAGAGGGATTCACAAAAGAATGATTACCAACACCTTACAGAACTTACATAATTAAAAAACTAAAGTATTTACACTCATGTAAGTTCTGGATGAACCAAGGAGATCTAAAAACCTTTTTATTGATCTCATCGCAGTGCTCATTCTTAGGTGCCAGAATTGCATGGCTCGAAAGGTAGGAAGCGTGAAGAGGGAATTATAAATTTTGACCGTCTGACTAAATCTGAGTCTGAAATCAAGGACAAAGGCAACTCTACTAAACAGTCATCATTGGTTTTCTTTTTCTTGTGGTTAAAGGACTACACGTCATCAAATTATTTCCTTCACTCTCCAATTTCTGTTTTTCACTATTCCTGCGGGCATATTTTGTTTTTCTTCCGCGACCCATAATTCTGCTCGGCACTTGTGGACAAAGTGTTTGGGAGATTGTAGGTGATAGGTTCCATACTCGGTTCTCTTAATACCGACACGGCGTCCGCTCAATGGTTGCCATCAACGTAGACACTACTAGAGAAGTCTGGAGTGTCCGTGTTAAGTGGTAATCAAGGTTCAGATGTTGTGTAGGGGAGATAACTGAGTGTCAGACTTGTCAGTTAGCTGAAAATCAGACCAACACTAAGTGATTCGGATCCCACGTAAAGCTGTAGGTCCCATAGTTGCCCTGCCTATTGGGCTATTAATAAATAGTCCTTTCTGAGCTAAGTCGAACTCAGATAGTAACAATAACTACACTCATTCATCTACACTCATCACACTCATTCATGCCTCATATTCGCCCATATCTCTACGATCGGCGTCTTAGAGATGAATAAACAATAAATGAATAATAAATAATAAATTCAAAATACAAAATACTCACAAAATTTATAAAATAATTAAAGAAATGTATAAAGTTTGGTGAGACTAAGAGCCAAAATTATTATGTGGTCTAATCAAACTTACATTAATAAATGGCATATAGAGAACAAAACAGGTAAAAATAATCTGAAGGTAAACAAACCTCTTTTGAGATGCCTAATGCACAGCTGACAATGGTTTGTTTATTTACGTTCACGACATGAAAAATTCTTTTGAAAAAAATAAAACAAAATTTAGGTCGAATGTCCGCACCTAAGTATCCTCAGGCTCAACCAATTTGACTGAAAGCAGTAGCTCAAAATAAAGCTCTCACTTCACTGAGTGTAAATGAACACGAAGTATGTACGTTAATTAACACCGGAGAAACTGAAAAAGAAATGGTAACAGTGCGTTTCAGATCCCCATAAGAAGTGTATAGGAAGAAAACATTTTTTTAGTAAAACGTGAAAAATACCAAAGCTAAGTAACTTTTAATACTTGATGGCTGATCTGTAAACAAACACCTTTCATTTAAAACCAAAATGAAGGAAATTGGCTGGATAGAACGGCTTCACTGATTGCCGTTATATTGTCACGATTTTTAAATATATATAGATAAATAACTGAAATGGTGAACAGCAAACTTAAATAAAAGTAGTACATTTAATATTTTATAAGAATACCTCATATACAGTTACCTCATATACAGTTACCTCATATACAGTTACCTCATATACAGTTACCTCATATACAGTTACCTCATATACAGTTACCTCATATACAGTTACCTCATATACAGTTACCTCATATACAGTTACCTCATATACAGTTACCTCATATACAGTTACCTCATATACAGTTACCACATATACAGTTACCTCATATACAGTTACCTCATATACAGTTACCACATATACAGTTACCTCATATACAGTTACCACGTATACAGTTACCTCATATACAGTTACCTCATATACAGTTATCTCATATACAGTTACCTCATATACAGTTACCACATATACAGTTATCACATATACAGTTACCTCATATACAGTTACCACATATACAGTTACCTTATATACAGTTACCACATATACAGTTACCTCATATACAGTTACCACATATACAGTTACCTCATATACATATAAAAATCGAAGGATAATCCGGAAGGTTGGCAAACACAGGTTATGTGATGGCTTGTCTCCCATGTAATGGCGATAATCACAACGAACACTCTTACGTTATCTTGTCTATCTAGTCAGATTAAGGCCATTGTAATATTAAGTTAAATTTTACATTACATTCTCTTAGACTGTGAGTTATATGTTATATGTTATTTACAATACCTTGGTATCAATTGTGTATTTAGAATTGTCTAAGAAGATACGAATATTAAAATGTTATATTAAGCACCAATAAATGTTAAAATGTATATCTCACAAATCCATGAGTAGGTTCCTACGAGATTGATTCAAGTCTTAGTTCAGCTAGGAAAGACGGAAGTCAACTCATCAACCACAAAACCAAACACTGTCACAGTCACGTTTCCGGTATAAACGTATATTGAACACAGATCCTAGCTCAAGGCTGGATCTCTACACTGTAGTTCTTACATTAATACACATACACTAAGGTCTATTGTAGGTGTAGTTCTTACATTACTGCACTGTAGTTCTTACATTACTATACTGTAGTTCTTACATTACTACACTGTGGTTCTTTACACTAAGACACCTACACTAAGGTCTATTGTAGGTGTAGTTCTAACATTACTGCACTGTAGATCTTACATTACTACGCCTACACTAAGGTCTATTGTAGGTGTAGTTCTAACATTACTACACTGTAGTTCTTACATTAAGACACCTACACTAAGGTCTATTGTCGGTGTAGTTCTAACACTACTACACTGTAGGTTTTTAAATTACTGCACTGTAGTTCTTACATTACTACACTGTAGTTCTTACATTGCTACACTGTATTTCTTACATTACTACGCCTACACTAAGGTCTATTGTAGGTGTAGTTCTTACGTTACTACACTGTAGTTCTTACATTAAGACATCTACACTAGGGTCTATTGTTGGTATAGTTCTAACATTAATACACTGTTGTTCTTACATTAAGACACCTACACTAAGGTCTATTGTCGGTGTAGTTCTAACACTACTACACTGTAGGTTCTTACATTACAGCACTGTAGTTCTTTCATTACTACACTGTAGTTCTTACATTACTACACTGTAGATTCTTACATTACTACACTGTAGTTCTTACATTACTAAACTGTAGTTATTACATTACTACGCCTACACTAAGGTCTATTGTAGATGTAGTTCTTACGTTACTACTCTGTAGTTCTTACATTAATACGCCTACACTAAGGTCTATTGTAGATGTAGTTCTTACGTTACTACTCTGTAGTTCTTACATTAATACGCCTACACTAAGGTCTATTGTAGATGTAGTTCTTACGTTACTACTCTGTAGTTCTTACATTAATACGCCTACACTAAGGTCTATTGTAGATGTAGTTCTTACGTTACTACTCTGTAGTTCTTACATTAATACGCCTACACTAAGGTCTATTGTAGATGTAGTTCTTACGTTACTACTCTGTAGTTCTTACATTAATACGCCTACATTTAGGTCTATTGTAGATGTAGTTCTTACGTTACTACTCTGTAGTTCTTACATTAATACGCCTACACTAAGGTCTATTGTAGATGTAGTTCCTACGTTACTACTCTGTAGTTCTTACATTAATACGCCTACACTAAGGTCTATTGTAGATGTAGTTCTTACGTTACTACTCTGTAGTTCTTACATTAATACGCCTACACTAAGGTCTATTGTAGATGTAGTTCCTACGTTACTACTCTGTAGTTCTTACATTAATACGCCTACACTAAGGTCTATTGTAGATGTAGTTCTTACGTTACTACTCTGTAGTTCTTACATTAATACGCCTACATTTAGGTCTATTGTAGATGTAGTTCTTACGTTACTACTCTGTAGTTCTTACATTAATACGCCTACACTAAGGTCTATTGTAGATGTAGTTCTTACGTTACTACTCTGTAGTTCTTACATTAATACGCCTACACTAAGGTCTATTGTAGATGTAGTTCTTACGTTACTACTCTGTAGTTCTTACATTAATACGCCTACACTAAGGTCTATTGTAGATGTAGTTCTTACGTTACTACTCTGTAGTTCTTACATTAATACGCCTACATTTAGGTCTATTGTAGATGTAGTTCTTACGTTACTACTCTGTAGTTATTACATTAATACGCCTACACTAAGGTCTATTGTAGATGTAGTTCTTACGTTACTACTCTGTAGTTCTTACATTAATACGCCTACACTAAGGTCTATTGTAGATGTAGTTCTTACGTTACTACTCTGTAGTTCTTACATTAATACGCCTACACTAAGGTCTATTGTAGATGTAGTTCTTACGTTACTACACTGTAGTTCTTACATTACTACACCTACACTAAGGTCTATTGTAGATGTAGTTCTTACGTTACTACACTGTAGTTCTTACATTACTACGCCTACACTAAGGTCTATTGTAGATGTAGTTCTTACATTACTACTCTGTAGTTCTTACATTACTACACCTACACTAAGGTCTATTGTAGATGTAGTTCTTACGTTACTACTCTGTAGTTCTTACATTAATACACCTACACTAAGGTCTATTGTAGATGTAGTTCTTACGTTACTACTCTGTAGTTCTTACATTACTACACCTACACTAAGGTCTATTGTTGGTCTTGAATTATAATTACTATTACGTTAATTATTCTATGAAATTCTTGACCTAAAGTATTATACTTTTTTATAATTTGTGTTCTATAAAAACCACACAGTAATGGTACAAATTACTAGCCACTCTTATTGCTGCTGAAAATGCATGGAAATATATTTTCATGTATTATTAGAAAATATATTAGAAAAGTGGTAGTATTAGAAAATCACAAACAAGAACAAATGTCTGGAGCAATCTTTAACGCTCAAAACTAGTTATAGATGCATGTAATATGACACAGAAAATCAATTAAAAGTATTTGATTATCATCACTCATTGATTATTATGAATCACAATGTTTACACGTCGTGTTAGATGCTAATTTAGATAACTGAACGCGAGACACGTACGCAAATATGGCGCAACACCACCTTTTCCTTCAAGATGAATTTAGTTATTGCATCGTTACATTTGGAGAAGACCAGTATAAGAGCTGTCAGATGATTAGATCCCATCCTTGAAAGGCGGGAAAGGTTTAATTTAGATAGCAATATACGCCTTAAGTGATTCTGAGTTCAATATACAAGTGCTTAAGCCATATAGAGTTTAGTCATAAAATACTGTCTTAGACAGTTGATGTTGTTTATGATTATGTAATAGCATTATTAAAATTAGACATTTTAGCTCCGGACAGACGATCAATATTTACTTACGTGTTTTAGTCAATCTGTCCACTAGATAACCTGACTACGCGTTTCAAGCCAAAAGATTCATCATTTGTTAACAGAAATCTTTATCTTAACAATAAGATAAACCCAATTCATATAATGTTCAAACACGCAAAAACACATTATGGCACGTACTTATATTGTTCTGTGGGCGATTCTTGGACAAGAACTGGAGTATACTACCCTTCTTCACCTATATCTTAACAAGAACAAGTGACCTGATGATGAGTCTTTTGACTTGAAACGTGTAGTCAAGATATTTAGTGGATATATCAACTAAAACACGTAAGTAAATAATAGCATTAATTAAAATAGGGTTTTATTCCATTTTAAGAAGGTATTTATAGTATTAAAAATTTAGTATTTTCACCATATACTTAACGTGTAGTCTTTGCTAAACTACTGATATTTTAAGTCTTCGGACTGTGTAGCTTGGTAGCTCAAAACATTTACAAAATGACATTGACGTATTCGACCGTAATTTTTTCCTCGAACAAATTATCTTTTAATCGTATTTCAATCAGATATAAGACTTAAAACTATTATTTAAACATTTGTTTAAAATAATAGTAATTTTGTTAAAAATAACACAATTTTCAAACGTTTAATTCATAATAAACAATTATCAAATTCCTTGAATTATCAAACCATATTCAAAATAGACAAGATATTACAAAAAGGTTGGGCCGGCTATGTATTTTCAGATTCTTTGTGTGATTCTAAGCTAAAAATCAAAAATAACATTTTTTCAATTTCCGCTTTCTTTAGCAGCCAGACGCCATTTTGTTTTTTCATAAAACAATTTATCTTTGTTGTCATCTTTACGATTGTTACAAAACTCGGTTATTTAGAAGTATTTAATAAAGAAATACTTTTGAAACTATCATTCCGATAAGGGGTTTAGTAATGTATAAAGGACAAACACACTTACATTCATTATTTTCAAAATGGTGGCCATTTTATTTTAATTTTAACAACTATCTAAAAATATAACAATTCTCATAACCACTGGTTTTATAAAAATTGTGTATGAGACAAAACAGTTTTCAAATTACTTTCCCTTTCCAATGATAACTCATTTTGTAAAAATCGCTTAAGAAATAACTATTATATGAATTGACCTTAATTCACATTCCAGCTAAATGGCTACTAATTTAACACGAGAATTAAGATTACTTCATAAAATAGGTATTTCGTAGACAATTTAAAAAAATGAGTTATCATTGGAAAAGGAATGTCATTTAAAAATGTTTTGTGTATCACAATATTTTTATAAAACCAATGTGTTTTTAGGTATTTGTTGAATTAAAAATAAAATGGCCGCCATTTTGAAAATAATAATGTTGATTTCAAAAGTATTATTTTATTAAATACTACCTTCTAACATGAACCTGTTTAACGAGTTTTGTTACAATCATAAAGATAACAACAAAGATTTAAATTGTTTTATGAAATAACCAAAATGGCGTCTGGTTGCTAAACAAAGCGGAAATTGAAAAAATATTATTTTTTATATTTAGCTTAGGATATGAAAATTCATAGCCAGCCCAACCTTTCTGTAACACCCTGTATGTTTAAAAAAATTTTTTACCCTCACTTAAAATGTGTTTGGACCAAAACTTTGGTGAGTTTAACAATCATAATAATAGAAATCATGTATAAGTTTTTGTAAATGGAAAAATTCTGTTATGTAAAACTTAAACGCAATCATTTATTGTGTACAGCTAAATAACCTATGATTGTACACCTAACATTCCTTATGTAGAGTGTCCAATGACTTACACTTTTATTTTGGATAGCAAAAATATGATAGTTGATACTTGTATGAAATCAAACAAATATTTGCTAAATCTGCACTTTCCTTAAAATAATATTTCTTCAGTAATAATGAAACTGAACGGTCTTCAATAATATCAGTCATATACTTGTACGACCTCTCTGCGTAACTGTCACTTTGCTAGTGAATTCAATTAGTTTGACATTTCTCAAATGGTTTAATTTTACCTCATGTCAATAAATTTAATGCAATATTTAATCAACTAGTTATTTTAAATAAAAAACAATAAAAAGAGTTTCACCCGGTGAATGAAAATTATATTTTCTTTTTATTTGTATTACGTTACCTTTCTTGAATTTTAGTTACTTTCAAATTATTTATTTTCAAAAACTACTGTACTATGTCATAACTAAATTATAATTGGCAAGGAAATTTGTTGAACGAGGCCATAACTTTACTGCCAATAGTATACCCTACTCGTAGTTTACTCCAGTATGCAATAATACATATTTTAAATACTCTAGTATATAACAATGTGTTTATGAGTATTAATTAAAAAAACTTTCATGGGACATCAAATTATAAATTAGTATAAATGTTTGTGGTATTACAAACCCAAATCATTCAGTGTTAATGTAATCTTGCACCAGCAATTTGCTGTGTAATAGAGACCGTTTACAACCAATATGTCCTACAATCACCGAGTATTGAAAGGGGTCAGCCGCGTTATTGATATTGGATGTAAGCCCTATCGTAATCACGGTGTATAGAATTACAACAAGCAATTGAGGCTTTAAAGAAGAACAAAGTATAGAATCTATATTTATAAAAGAGGATGTTTGTATATATATATATATGTTTGAAGTTTATGCGCTGCCAAACCATCCAACCGATCGCCATGAAACTTTAGGATGTTGTCCTATATACTCCCGAGATGGTTTCTGTGAAGTTTGATGCAGATCCGTCCACAGGGTCCCGCCCCACGGGCTCCTAAAGATCCCATGTTATTCAAATGGAGAATCTGAATTGTTTACAAAAAAAATATGACTGTGTGGTTTAATGTAGTTTCACATGCCATAAGCAGATTGAAGTTCTCGCAACAACAGTACTGTATATGTTTTGATTTATTGTAGTTCTACATTTCACCTGGAGAGTGTAGCACACACTACTTTTACTTGATCAGGTGATCTGTATTTGGTGTTAACCTTTTTTCCTCGGTAATTAAAACATGTGGTGAACGTGAAAATAAAAAATAAATTATTTGTTTTGCAGTTTACTTTTTATGACATGCCTCCTAAAAAATCTAATATTGGTAGAAGAAGCAAAAATGCTCGAATTCTTTCGGCTATTAGGTTCTAAATCAAACTCAATATTATGACCGGCGAAGCGGGCGGGTACAGCTAGTTTCATATAAAAAAGTAACTTGCAGGATATTTTGTATTAATTTTTACGAACAATTACTTCATTGATTGATTGCTTACATAATACCATAAACGTACAATAGATAAACCACCTAATAGGAATATTTGTGGCAGTAATTTTGTTAGTTTGTGTGGCCCGCAACCACAGCTGGTTTAAACTGCATTACATTTACATGGGACTACACTAGCGCTCCACAATGGACCACAAAAACAGCTGATATTTTGAGACTCAAAATTTAACATTGGATGGGAAATATATTTGTGTATAAAATCAATGATAATACTTAATAAACTATTCAGAGTTTTATTTTATAACATAACGTTTTATTGAAAAATTATATCAGATAGTAACATTCAATAAGGGAATTTTTGTTAAGTGATGCTATTTATTAAAAAATTAAAAAAACTTTTTTACAGAAAACTACCAATAAATCACGTTAATTATAAATTTTGGGAAAATGAAAATAAAATCAAATTTATCTTTGTATCATACTATAAATAGAATATTGTTTGTTCATTTAGAATATCATGAAAAAATGACGTAGATTGACGTCTATCAGAAAGTAACCAGACCCTTTTAAGACAGTTATATTCAGATCAGTGTGGTTGTTAATACATTTCTGTAAAATGCAGTATTTTATTGCTCCCAACACCCTTATAATAATGTTAATCTGCTCTGAAAATAATTTTTTATAAGTTATATAATTCTATACAAACTATAATACCTTTCAAATACTTCTTTCTACAGCCTGCCTGGTGATTTAGAGATTACTAGAATGATGTAAGATGAAAGAGTGACAAGGTCATCATCGTCACATCGTCCACAGTAGTTTTAACTCCGTCACAGTTTCATCTGAGGATCTATTTCTTCAATCACTAAACTTGGTTTAAACTATGCTCAAGTCCAAACCATGTAAACGAGTTGTTTTCATCGTTCATATCTGTTAAAATTTGTACAGGTTTATTTTAATTAATTGTTTTAGCTGTTGCGACTTAATGTGTGGTTTATCAAATTATCAGGACAACAGTACTACTTTTTACTATTCAATAAATTGATGAACTCTTTTATTATAATGAGTTCTCGGTGACACATTTAACAAATGTGTCATATTTAAAATCAGGTAAAAATAATACAGACAAAACAATAAAAAATATGAAAATCAACAAAACTATTCCTTTCATTTAATTTGAAAAAAAGTTAAAATTATTTTATTTTACTGTAGCACTTTTATTGTAGTATTTAGAATTCTATAATAAAAAAGGGGAACTCGTGGTAAATAAGTTGAATAGGTTAACATTTATTTTAACTTTGAATACTGAAATACTATCCCTTTGCATAGTGGTAATAATAATAACACTGATAATAATAACAAACTTGATTAACGAGTTTCTAGATAGGGAGATCTGTTGGTAAAGTTATTGTCCTGATACAGTACATACACTGGACAGATTTTAACGAGTTCCTGGATAGGGAGATCTGTTGGTAAAGTTGTTGTCCTGATACAGTACATACACTAGACCGATTTTAACGAGTTTCTAGATATGGAGATGTGTTGGTAAAGGTATTGGATTTTAACGAGTTCCTAGATATGGAGATCTGTTGGTAAAGTTATTGTCCTGATACGGTACATACACTAGACCGATTTTAACGAGTTCCTAGATAGGGAGATCTGTTGGTAAAGGTATTGTCCTGATACAGTACATACACTAGACCGATTTTAACGAGTTTCTAGATAGGGAGATCTGTTGGTAAAGTTATTGTCCTGATACAGTACATACACTAGACCGATTTTAACGAGTTCCTGGATAGGGAGATCTGTTGGTAAAGTTATTGTCCTGATACAGTACATACACTAGACCGATTTTAACGAGTTTCTAGATAGGGAGATCTGTTGGTAAAGTTATTGTCCTGATACAGTACATACACTAGACCGATTTTAACGAGTTTCTAGAAGGGAGATCTGTTGGTAAAGGTATTGTCCTGATACAGTACATACACAAGACCGATTTTAACGAGTTTCTAGATAGGGAGATCTGTTGGTAAAGTTATTGTCCTGATACAGTACATACACTAGACCGATTTTAACGAGTTTCTAGATAGGGAGATCTGTTGGTAAAGTTATTGTCCTGATACAGTACATACACTAGACCGATTTTAACGAGTTTCTAGATAGGGAGATCTGTTGGTAAAGTTATTGTCCTGATACAGTACATAGACTAGACCGATTTTAACGAGTTTCTAGATAGGGAGATCTGTTGGTAAATATATTGTCCTGATACATACACTAGACCGATTTTAACGATTTCTAGATAGGGAGATCTGCTGGTAAAGTTATTGTCCTGATACAGGACATACACTTGACAGATTTTAACGAGTTTCTAGATAGGGAGATCTGTTGGTAAAGTTATTGTTACAGTACATACACTGGACTGATTTTAACGAGAGATTTAAAAACCTTGGTCACTAACATTGTAAAACTGTACAAATAATTTTACCAGTGCTAAATATAGAATACCACTGATAATATAGAATACACATACATTTTTACAGAAGAAAATATCAAGATAAATAGTTTAAAAACCATTTGATATTTTCTTATGAATCCTTTTTAATCATATAGTTAGATCAAATTAAAAACAAATTAAAATGATTATTTAAGGCCACATGATAAAGTTTATCTAATACAGTCTGAAGGAATGGGTTTAAGAAGACCTTTCATATTGGTAAATCATGTCATAAGTGATTTGCCAGGCAGAGTTATTTGAGTTGATAAGATTTCCTGAAACTCTTCCAATATAGGCGAGGCTGAGTAAACATATATAAGGTCACACATATTTCCCTCCTGTGGTTTTTATTCATGAAGCTAATTCATTCATACAAATTTAAAGCTTCAAATCATTAGAAATACTTACTGTGTCATTTTTTTTGTATTAAAAAAGTGTTATTTACATTTCTCTTTTTCAAAAAAATTAAATAAATAAGAAAACTTGTACACTAACCCTTTGGTTAGTTACAAGTATATACGTTGCTAAAAGCTAATACGTAAATAGCTCTTTAGCACTATTTACGTATTAATAAACTATAAATTTCATAAGTTTCATGACGTAGAAATGATGTACATTATCTCATACAATTGGGTAACTAATTAATTAATGCACTTAGTGGAAATTAGTAAAAACTATTATTTATCAAAGAGTACTAATAGAACATGTAACGTTTATTTATTTAGTTTATTTCTTAATTTATTTAGTTTATTTCTTGTTGTTTAGAATATGTAGAGTCACAAACATAACTCAGTGCATTCTCTTTAATTCCAACTCTCGTTTTGAATTTGTTGGCTTTGAAAGGATAACAATACTGCCATCAATGAAATCATAAGAGAAATCACCGAGTATCGCATAGTTTAAATAATCTAGTACAGTATATAACAAATGTGTTTGTGAGTATTAATGATCGAGGGGTTTTCTTTATGTTCATAGGAGATTTTTTAAATTAATTTTAAAATCAAGGACCTTAAAATATTGATTGTAAATTATGTATCTTACAAACCGATCAAATAATGAGATTGCATATTTTTATGTATTTAATCGAGTTCAGTTGATTTAAAAAAACTTTATTATTGTTTGCGGATTTCATTACGTGAAAAGTCAGAAGGTACTTTAAAGCAATCAAAAATATTTTTAATTTTGATCATTTAAAATTTGGTAATTGTATACATTATTTTTGAATGATCATTTATTACTATACGTTTAAAGTATTTAAAGTAAAGAGTAATTAATTAACCTCGTTTGGTTATCGACTACGAGAAATCGTTGACACCGGTCCCAAAACGCTCGACAGTCAATAAATAGTCATTACAAGATGGTAATATGTTTACTTGGATCACCATTAAACCACTACTTCATACGTAGAAGAATATTGGAACGTGAAGGAAAGGGATAGAAACTCTTACTTGTTATTTAAAACTAGAGAAAACTATGTTTTTGTCGATTAACCCATTTTTGGGTAGGATAAATCAATTATTATTTTTAGTGTATTACCTTTTCATATCAATACATTTTCTCCATTATTATTTCATTCATTCAGTTATGGCCTATCTTCAGAAATTTTTCTTCCAGTCTTGAGTTCAGGATTTTCTTGAGACCTCAAATTGTGTTCTTTTTAGCTTTTTTCGACGCTTAATACGCTGTATAATAATTCTTTCAGTATTATAGTTAATTACCTATTGTTTTTATATTGTAAAATACATTATTTTGTAGTTTATATTTTAAATATTCTACGACAATGAAGCAAAGTGTGCCAGATACTACAGCTTCCAGTTTTATAGTGGTTTTATCTAACAGCTTGGTTTATGACTTGCCATTAGTACTTTGTACATCATATTATTTAGGATAGTTAATTTTATTGGTCATATTATTTTTATTTTTCAGCTGAAACGGTGTTTTTACGAGGTATTTTCACTTTGGATACTCGGGGTTCTGAACAAAGACTTTGTGTGTGTGACTCTCACTCAGATCGACTTCATCGATTCCTGCGGCCCATCAAACAACATATTGATTACCTATATGAACCATCCTTGTTCAAGGTTGTAGTGTGTCAACTATGATTTAAAGGAACCAGTAAATTACTAATTATGACCCCTTTCATGTGACTGAAGATACAGATAGTTATAATTTATCTAACATGTATTTTTTTATCTGTTGATTTTTCCTTAGAAATATAATATTTGAAGGAAAAAATAAATAAATAAAAACAACTTTTGTATTTCATTATTTCCTTCAAATAACTTTTACTGAGATTCATATCAAGTTAGTAACAATAGCATTACATTTTTAAAACTTTATATACAAATGTTCACTGAGTGAATTCCCTAACTGCAGAAACTGCAGTCAATTAACGTGCTAGGTGCAATTATAGATATTCAAGCATGCAATTTTAATACAAATGTCAGCCAGTAATAATTATTACATTATTACAGTATTACATCATACAGTTATGTTGTAAAATATTTCAATCTCCACAGTATAAACAAATTAATTATAGTATAGTAGATTTGTTACGGAGAACGCCACAAAACAATATTTTCGATTAATATGAGAAACATAATGTTTTACATTCGGAAATAGTACTTCTTGGCTTATGTCCCCATTAAAAATAAATGGTTTCAAAAAATTGGCACTAACATTCTCCCATATTGTGCTAAAAAACACTAAAAAATCAAAACTTTAAAAATACCAGTTTGATTCCTAAATATGTTTTTGCCATAACTCAAAAACTAGCCGTTAGAGACTACTAAAATATTTTTAATTGTAATTCGCATCTTTTCTGAAAATATAATCAAAATTGTTTGGGCCGTTTTTTAGAAAATTCCATTTTTGTATGTTTTTTTGACCATAAAAATAAAATAGCTAAAACTTAAAAAAAGTGAAAAATTAGTCTGGAGATATTGGCTAAATACACATTCATACTAAATTTCATAAGATTCTATCCTTCGGTGTGGTCTCCAGTGAAGTGTACATACATACGGTCAGATATAAAATCTTTTTCGATAAAACCACATTTTTGGGTTCAGGTTATCCAACACCTGAAATAGATTTTTAGACCAACTTTTAAAAAGGATTGTTTGGACGACCACAATACTTTCTCTATGCTAGCGCATTTGGGAAGAAGTAAAAGGAGAATTTCTTTAAAAAAAGTTCAAATATAAAACACAGCAGTTCATACAACCGGCCGCAACGTAGATCGGTGTTGTTGACATGCATCAGCTGATTCTTGATTGGTTTAACATATTGAAACCGTTCCAAGTCAAATCAACTTCGTCAGGTTAGAAATACAAAATAATTTCTGTTTTTACTAAATGAAACCGATGATTTTCGAGAGTTTTATTCTTAAGTTGATAATAGTATAAACAGTGAAAATGTGGGGGGGGGGAATTATCCATCTACTTTTACTTGATTAGTTATAAGTAAAAATATTTAAGTTTTCTATACTAACATATCACTCTTATTGAGTGAGTTTTAAATGTTAAAGATAATAAAGATTTTTTTAATTTTTAGTCCTTTTTAAAAATAAAACAGGATATTTGGTCAAAAGTAGTTTTTGTGTTTTTATTAAGAGTACAATAAGTGTTTTGTAAAATAGTTTTATCCTTTTCCGTGGTGAGTTTAATAAATTCTTGCGTAAATAAATAGAAAATTCAAAATAAGTGGTTTCGTTTGTGTATAAAACAATTAATTCAAAAATGTTACTGTGGGCTAATAGAAGTTACTGAAAACAGCTGTATATTTATCATGTAGAGGATAATTTCACATTTGCCAATTAACCCTGGTAATAACTGGTCAGTGGGGGTAAGTTTTATTGGAACCACATCCAATTTGGTCGATTACAGTTATTGCTTTGAGGTTACAATTAATGTTTATAGTAATAATAAGACGTGTTAATTAATGTATTTCTCTGAGGTTTACGTATTTTTTGGGCTAATTTGTATAAGCCTCTTGATGACTCTGAGTACTGCTTACATTAATGGATGGAAACAAGTAAATACGATCAAACTGTGAATATAGTTAAACAGATACTCAAGAGTATATGTTACATTCAACAACAATTTAATGAACATTAAAGTATATTCATACTACAACAATAATTAATTGTAAAATGACATTAGCTGAAACACGGTACCTAGAAAAAAGACGGTAGGTATAACGCGCATTTCGCTTGACGTCACAAGGGGCGAAGTGGCAACTGAGTGGGACAATAAATACACAGATTCCCGTAGTTAAAATTTAATCTGATTCAGTATAAATGGCTAACCTAATATCATACTCACTGAAGGAATTTCTTGAAATCCTTTAGTACTATATAAATACTATAACAGTATAACATTGAAAAACAAAGCGTATTTCTTACAATATTCATTTTATGTATTCAATTAAATATCAATATTGTTTTATGCCCCGATAAAAAACTTCATGTAATGATTTATATATTAACACACTCCATATATCCTTTCTTAGCACCTTACATTCTTACATACGAGTCGCCGACACAACCTTTTGCGTATTTAAGGCGAATATAAATGATTACACCTTTTTCCATATGTTAAAGATTGTGAGAATAAAACCGAATATCAGTCTAAATGAGTCAATAGTTAGCAGACCATAAACTGTCCAGCTAGTAAAGTGAAGTATTGGCGCCAAATGTGAAGTATTAAAGCGGGAAAGTTCAACCAAGCAAGGCGTGAAATTGGTCCAGTCCAGCGGACCGACTAACAGCTGGGCCACAGTCGCAGGGAACGTTGACACACCTATTGTAATTAATTGTTACAAAATGGGCATATTTATTAATATTTTATAAGGACTAACACTTTATTATAGTTAGTATTTCTGATTATCTATGTTTATTGTTAATATTTTTGTACTGTTTGGTAATGGGTGAAAATAAATTTTGAATGAATGTATTTAACTAATGCGATACAGTTTATGTAATTGTCCTTTATGCAATAAAACCTTTTCAATTTGGATGTGATGTAGTTTTTATTACGAAAAATTTTTTCAACGGTGTTTGGCATGACAAGTCCAGTATCTTTCAACAGTTTGTCACATCGTAATTGAAATCGATCAGACCACAAAGAATGACACCTATGAAGTATGAATTTTTTCTAGCTACGTAGCCTAAAGTTGGCCTGAAATTGGCCTAATTTATTTGTTAGAAACATAGCATGTTACTACTTTTGTTATTGGTCAAAAAAATCTTTCTTTTATATGAAACTTTGCCAACAAATATGTAAACTAATAGAACCTATTATGACGCAATCCTCAAATATCAAGCAGTTGATCACTGAGATTATTTTTCTAAAAAAAAATAAATAAATAAATAAATAAAAGATTATTTTGTTTATATTCAAAACTAAGAAGGCAATAATAAACTTATGTATAAAAGAAAATGTATGAAAGGTGGATTTTCAATAGCATGTTTAGTGGTCTTAATTAATATTGTCCTTAAAATAATATTTTCTTGTATGCACGATTTACACATATTTTTGCTTCGATGTCATCAGATACAATAAGAAATTTTTAAATCAGAAATCTGAATTGCCAGCCTGTTCTCTTCATTGTTCAAGGTTCACTCACTGTAAACACAGTTAATATAATTTGAGTTAAGAACAACACAGTTAATCTTTTTTTGTAAACATAAATGTACTGTTTAAGACTTTTAACCATGGAATCATCACGGTTTGAATAGCTATTGGCCATAGATATTTGGTATATGGTAGAGACTATATGTATATAGAAAACAATTTGTTTAAACTCTCAAATACATAACATAGGTCTTACAATTTCATACAGCATACCTATTGTGACAAGGACATTTTACCAATGAAAATAACAAATAATTTTAAGAAGACGATTTGCAATTTATATATTTAGCATTCATGGAACGAGAATCAGTTCTATAAACATGGAAGACTGACAGAAATAAATCTGATAAAATATGTTTTATATCTTTAATTGTGTTTTAATAAGCAGAGATCAAGCATTATCACGAACCCTCTGCAATTTAACTTGTTATGAAGAATGAAACTTGTTATGAAATGAAATGAAGCTCGTCAGTTAATACAACGAAAAATACTTCTAGTATGAAAGAGCAGATTGTCCTCTTGACACCACAGCAGACATAACGCCTTCTTTTGACAGCTTTAAGAATGTACTCATATATGTCTGGAAAAAATCTCTTATTTAATATTTCAAATAAAGACACGAATATGTTTCATCGAATATTAATGCCGATCATACGGCAAACACCTTATAGTTTACTTACTGGAAGTACTGTTTCAGCCCAAGGCTGTTCAATCACCAAAGGCGTGGCCTGCCGTGTTATGGATATTGTTGACGTATTGACGTCCTCACATGTCTGTATGGTTGTAGACGATTTATTTAAACAATAAGCGTGTAAACTATAAAAGGTTTGCCATGTCGTACATATTGTTCACGTATTGACATCCTCGCATGTCTGTATGGTTGTAGACGATTTATTTAAACAATAAGCGTGTAAACTATAAAAGGTTTGCCATGTCGTACATATTGTTCATGTATTGACATCCTCGCATGTCTGTATGGTTGTAGACGATTTATTTAAACAATAAGCGTGTAAACTATAAAAGGTTTGCCATGTCGTAGATATTGTTCACGTATTGACATCCTCGCATGTCTGTATGGTTGTAGACGATTTATTTAAACAATAAGCGTGTAAACTATAAAAGGTTTGCCATGTCGTACATATTGTTCACGTATTGACATCCTCGCGTGTCTGTATGGTTGTAGACAATTTATTTAAACAATAAGCGTGTAAACTATAAAAGGTTTGCCATGTCGTACATATTGTTCACGTATTGACGTCCTCGCGTGTCTGTATGGTTGTAGACGATTTATTTAAACAATAAGCGTGTAAACTATAAAAGGTTTGCCATGTCGTACATATTGTTCACGTATTGACGTCCTCGCGTGTCTGTATGGTTGTAGACGATTTATTTAAACAATAAGTGTGTAAACTATTCAAGGTTTGCCGTGTCGTATATATTGTCACGTATTGACGTCCTTGCGTGACTATCTGGTTGTAGACGATGTTTTTTTAAACAATAAGCATGTAAACTACACAATGTTTGTTGTGTTGTATATATTGTCACGTATTGTTCTCGCATGACTATCTTGCTGTAGACGATGGTTTTTTAAACAATAAGCGTGTACACTATACAAAGTTTGCCGTGTCGTATATATTTTCACGTATTGACGTCCTCACGTGACTATCTGGTTGTAGACGATAGTTTTTTTAAACAATAATCGAATAAATTACACAATGTTTGCTGTGTTGTATATATTGTCACGTATTGACGTCCTCGCGGGACTATTTGGTTGTAGACGATGGCTTTTTAAACAATAAGCGTGTAAACTACACAATGTTTGCTGTGTTGTATATATATTAACGTCCTCGCATGACTATCTTGTTGTAGACGACGGTTTTTTAAACAATAAGCGTTTAAACTACACTATGTTTGCCGTGTTGTATATATTGTCAGGTATTGACGTACTCGCGTGACTATCTGATTCTAGACGATGTTTTTTTAAACAATAAGCGTGTAAACTACACAATGTTTGCTGTGTTGTATATATATTAACGTCCTCGCATGACTATCTTGTTGTAGACGACGGTATTTTAAACAATAAGCGTTTAAACTACACTATGTTAGCCGTGTTGTATATATTGTCACGTATTGACGTACTCGCGTGACTATCTGATTGTAGACGATGTTTTTTTAAACAATAAGCGTGTAAACTACACAATGTTTGCTGTGTTGTATATATATTAACGTCCTCGCATGACTATCTTGTTGTAGACGACGGTTTTTTAAACAATAAGCGTGTAAACTACACAATGTTTGCTCTGTTGTATATATTGTCACTTATTGACGTCCTCGCGTGACTATTTGGTTGTAGACGATGGCTTTTTAAACAATAAGCGTTTAAACTACACTATGTTTGCCGTGTTGTATATATTGTCTCGTATTGACGTCCTCGCGTGACTTATTTATTTTTTAGGTTGTAGACGATGGTTTTTTAAACATTAAGCGTGTACACTATACAAGGTTTGCCGTGTCGTATATACTGTCACGTATTGACGTCCTCGCGTGACTATCTGGTTGTAGACGATGGTTTTTTTAAACAGTAAGCGTGTAAACTACACAACGTTTGCTGTGTTGTATATATTGTCACGTATTAACGTCCTCGCGTGATTATCTGGCTGTAGACAATGGCTTTTTAAACAATAAGCGTTTAAACTACACAATGTTTGCCGTGTTGTATATATTGTCAGGTATTGACGTCTTCGTGTGAAAATTTGGTTGTAAACGATGGTTTTTAAACAATAAGTGTGTAAACTATTCAAGGTTTGCCGTGTCGTACATATTGTTCACGTATTGACGTCCTCGCGTGACTATCTGGTTGTAGACGATGGGTTTTTAAACAATAAGCGTGTAAACTACACAATATTTGCCGTGTTTGTATATATTGTCACGAATTGACGTCCTCGCGTGACTATCTGGCTGTAGACGTTGGTATTGTAAACAATAAGTGTAAACTACACAATGTTAGCCGTGTTGTATATATTGTCTCGTATTGACGTCCTCGCGTGACTATCTGGTTGTAGACGATAGTTTTTTAAATAATAAGCGTGTAAACTACGCAATGTTTGCTTTGTTGTATATATTGTTACTTATTGACGTTCTAGCGTGACTATCTGGTTGTAAACGATGGGTTTTAAACAATAAGCGTGTAAATTATACAAGGTTTGACGTGTCGTAGATATTGTTCACGTATTGAAGTCCTTGCGTGACTATCTGGTTGTTGACGATGGGTTTTTAAATAATAAGCGTGTAAACTACACAATGTTTGCCATGTTGTATATATTGCCACGTATTGACGTCCTCGCGTGACTATCTAGTTGTAGACGATGGTATTTTAAACAATAAGCGTGTAAACTACACAATATTTGCTGTGTTGTCCTCGCCGGACTATCTGGCTGTAGACAATGGTTTTTAAAACAATAAGCGTATACAATATGTGACAACTTCATGTGAGTAGAATGATCACGTAGGCAGGAATGAATAACAAAGGCATAGTCGCCAACTCATAAAATCACGAACAGTTTGGAGAATGTCGTACATAATATCTTGAATGTCCTTACCCTTCATGATCATATCAAAGGTAGTGGTTATTATTTAAATTATAAATAAATACCAGTACGCAGTACAATATCTTACGAAACAATGTTAAGATATTCTCATTAGCACAACAATAATGCGAAACCTACTGGAGGAATTAACCTGTGTATGAAATATTTTACTTATAAGTGATTTACGCTATACACAGTCAAATACTGTAATTTAGTAAAAAGGAAATGTATTAAGACATTTAATTAAATATTCTTATATTCAAAGAGAAGTTAATCGAATAATGGTATTAGCCTGCCCGGAATTGTAATGATTTTTACTGTTTGATTTACACAGTGATCTTGTAATTTTTGCATATGTAGAAATAGTGTGTTGTATAAAACAAAAGAGATGCAAATTTATACATTTAATGCTCTTGGTTCACTGCTGAGTAGTTTTTACAAATCTAATCCGTTAATATTAGTTTCAGATAGTGATAGCTAGTTTTATCATTACTTTAAACGATTTCCCTTTAACTTCTTATCAAAATTATTTGAAACTAAACAAAATTACTTATGCTATTTATAATTAAGTAGTAAAATTATAGAAACATTTGGATAACGACTTAAGAAAAACTAAGTTTAAATTATATTCATTAGACTTACTTCCATCCATAGATTCTCGATGCTTTTTGAGAATAGTTAGCTTTGGAGAGAGGATTGGAATTTAATATATTTTTAGGTTAATATAATAATTTGTTTGTTACAATTATAGAAGATTTATTTCAGTTTATTATTCTGGCAGTTTTACCTATAAGTACCCCATTTAAATCAATGAGACACCGAAGGGAGCCATGTTACAGAACTGACACCCTCGTGTGCTTGTATGTCTGTGACAACTCCGGTGCGAGCGACAGTAAGTACGTTCCAGCGAATCACGTTCAAGAAAATTAAAACACTGAACAATTTCAGTATGGCTTTCCAAAGAAACATTTGTTGCATACAGTTTTTCCAGAGTCATACCTACAAATGCGAACTAAACAAACATGCAAGAAGAAAATAACACATATTACTATTTATATAAATATGTATTTGCTAATTTATTAATAATAAATATATATAATTTTGCAATTACGGATTTTAAATTAAAAATGCGTAGTCATTTTTCAAATTTTTAAGCTAAATTACCGCGAACTATTAGCTGTTCATTAAATGGTTTGAATTACATAATTGAAACATATGAGATCTTTTTTAGAATCAAAATAAAATGTTCATGCATATAAATAAAGTTTTTTCTTGATTCGTAAATTGATCACGTATAACTTTGGTGGATGTACGTGGACTATCGATTTATTTATATTTATTACTATGAATGAGTATTGTAAAAAAAAAATAAAAACCTCAAATAATAAAACTAAAGATTCTTGAGGCATTATTTTGTTTAAATTAAAACATCACCATGGAATAATATTCTGCTGATCTGTTTGATAATTCCTTTGCTAGCAATATTTTTAAACGAAACTCTCTTGAGCGTGACGTTGTGAATTTTCGTAATCTGTGACAGTTCGAACATCTGACCATCTGAATTATAATTAAAAGTATTGTGTTAACGAGATCCGAAAATAGATTTTGGACTTGAAATCAAATTTTTCAAAAATATTTTTTGGGCCCTTTAAAAATATTTACCGATCGAGAAATTCTCAAAATAAACAGTCATATTTTACTTATTTTAATACTAAATATATGGCAAACACACATGAATGAATTTAATGCAAAATTTGTTGTGAAATAACGGAAAAAATCGAACGTAATTCTCACAGAACCATCGTCAGAATATAAATTCCATATAAAGAACAAATGAACGTAAAACTCACGATTGGACAAGTCAATCGCGAAGTGCCAGGCGTGTTGATGGATGTGGGTGGACCGGAAGTCAAGATGGATGTAAAGTCCAAGAACACAATCACTAACCTGCAGTGACAGTTAATACTTCCGTCAACACGGAGCTTCCCTCTTGTGAATGGATGTGTAATAAACCTCTCAGACATATACTAGGTAACTTTTCTAGTGTTTTTATAGTAGAAAACAGGAAAAAAAACAGATTAACTATCGTGTTTGTAGTTTATGGTAAATTAATACATGTTTTAACAATTATTGAGTTCAAGTGTATTCCTGTCCTCTGGCGTGAATTTTGCAAGTCGTAGGCCTAAATTAGAAGGCCTAAATTAGATACTCAATGAAGTGTTTTTCATGGTACTTTCACAATCAAATTACAAATTATACTATTTATTTTAAAAAGAGAAAATAAACGTGCTAAAACTCAAATTTAGTGTTAGTAATGTACTGTATGAAATAGTTAAATTAATAGTGAAGATAGTAAAAGACGGAATAAAACAGATATGTAATTAACAACAAACCGGTTTGACAAGTTGTTTGTAGCCTCACAAACTGGTTTGACAAGTTGTTTAACACCACACAAACCGGTTTGAAAAGTTTTTTGTAGCCAAGCAAACTGGTTTGACAAGCTGTTTGAAGCCACACAAACCGGTTGGGCAAGTTGTATGTAACCACACAAACTGGTTTGAAAAGTTGTTTGTAGCCACACAAATCAGTTTGAAAAGTTGTTTGTAGCCACACAAACTGGTTTGACAAGTTGTTTGTAGCCACACAAACTGGTTTGACAACTTGTTTGCAACTACAAAAACAGTTTTGACAAGTTGCTTGTAACCACAAAAACTGGTTTAACAAGTTGTTTGTAGTCAAACAAACTGGTTTTATGTCATATCAAAATATAATAAATTTGTTTTATTTTAAATAAATAGGAGATTTATTCAATAAAAATAAAGTATTTAGTAATAATATTCGACAATGAAAGTAGATGTAGTCAGGCAATAGGCCAATTAGTGTATTTAGCGTGTGTTGTTTTCAACATTTATGTGTTGATTGTAGCAATACTCTGAAATAGCCTGTATTGAAGAAATACTTCGAAAAAGTTCTTAATTTTTTAAAAAGAATTATGAACTTAAAAGATCTCTTACTCTTTACACTACTGAATGTTCATTCCAGTAGTGTAAGTAGTGATTTCTATTAGTGTAAGTACATATAATATTTCATTATAATAAACACTGATTTTGCTAAATAGTTTTACTGTGGATTAAAATGTGAAAATCAATAAAAACATAAATGATATATAATTATAACATTATGATCAATAGTGAAATTACACCAACCTTACATCAAGATTCACTTACACAACAGTAAGTAGTACACACTAATGTCGGCGCAGACATTATGGACACCCAAGTTTCAATGTTGTTTTCTAAGTAACTAAGATACTTACTAAAACTCCAATCACACCATTGTTTTCCTCGTTTAATTTAATACATACATTTAAAAATTTTATTTAAAGTTTTAATAATTTTTATCCTAGCTGAATTTATAAAAGTTCCAGAATTTGAAGTAGTTTTCACCGTACATCACCGTACATCATACATTAATGTATCGCATTTATATTTTAATAAGTGGTCAAAATGAAAGTTTTCTATAAGGTTTTGAAATTTTTACTTTTCGATAAAAAAAGTTCATATCAATTGTTTTCTTTGCTTCTAGAGGTTGTATAAAATGAATTACTTGGACTTGTTGCAATCCTTAAGACATGTATAGATAGGATACATTACTTTAATGTGTGTAGGTAATTTTAAAAAATTTATATTTATTTTAATGAATTTAAATTTGTCAATTTAAAGTTACTTGTAATTTATTTAAATCAATTTAAAAACACCGTATTTACTTACACATATGGAAGTAATGTACGTATCTATCTATACATGTCTTAAGGATTGCAACAAGTCCAAGTAATTCATTTTATACAACCTCTAGAAGCCAAGGAAACAATTGATAAGAACTTTTTTTATCGAAAAGTTAAAATTCTTAAATTTAAGAATAAACTGTAGAAACACATTCTTATCAACCAGGTATTAAATATTTATATAGCATTATAAATTAATAGTGATTTGAGTAATAACAATGTAAACTTGATGTACAGTGAAAACCACTTAAAATGCAGATAGGGGTTTTTTATGCCAATTAGGATAATAATTACTATAACTTTTATTAATTTTAAAAATGCATATATCATAACGTACAATTAAACGAGGAAAACAATGGTGTGATTAGATTTGTTGTATGCCTTTTACTGTAGTTCCTTATAAAACAACCTTAAAACTCGGGTGACAGAATTTCTGAGCCGACAGTAAATACTGTCAGTAGGAATTTTATCCATCTTCGATAAGAAACAGAATCAAGTATTTTCACGTACATAGCAATTCCACACATACACGGAGAGTGGTTTTGACCCATCCAGCAGCCCATACCACTAGTTATCAGTTGAAAACATGACGACAATAAAAATAAAATAAATTTAATTAAGGAGAATTAAGAAATACACTTGGAAGATTGTTTTAAGCGTTTATATAACTGTGATCAAAAGAACAATTCTACTCATAAAAACAAGTTGACAATGTTTAGACATGTTTGACATGCTCAAATGGCAAACTATCATCTTGTTCCAACCGGGGGGTTATAACAAGATGATAGTTATAACCCCCCTCCACTTGGCTGACACATCTCAAACTTTGAGGAATTATTTACAAGAAAACTATTTATAAAGTAAAATTTAATTACAGTTATATAATGTAGATA
Source organism: Stictocephala bisonia (assembly GCA_035578905.1). Taxonomy (NCBI): domain Eukaryota; kingdom Metazoa; phylum Arthropoda; class Insecta; order Hemiptera; family Membracidae; genus Stictocephala; species Stictocephala bisonia. The sequence goes on along the minus strand of JAQJVL010000164.1, from coordinate 1,041,215 downwards.
AATAGGATAAATTATACAAAACAATGACTCTTGTGTTTGGGTCCCTCCCTGAATTTTGAGAATTGCTCATTCTTTAACTTGCTTTTGTCACGTTTACTTTAATTATATTCAACCATAATATGTATTCCAACTAATTTCTTGTATGATTAGTATTTTAGGCTATAGTTAATTCTAATCTATTTTAAAAGTAAAATTATTCCTGAATTATAATTTCTTAGTTCAAATTCAATTTAGTTTAAACAATTTATTTATGTTTATCAAAAATATGTATACATAAACTTACTTTGATCAAATCTTTGTATCAATCTCATTAATCACATTATTGTCTTTCTGTTATCAGTTCAAACATTATCTGAGTAATTTTTTAGGCATATTATTGATATTTTACTTGCCTTAAGCCCCACGCGCAATACGGCGGGCCCGGTAGGTGGCACGGACTTCCGCAATTCTAGTTCAGATATCCTCAGTATGTCGAGGGCTGAGATTCGGCTGCAATGGATAGTGAGGACGAGAGCTTAATAGTTGCTACAAAAAATGACTAAATATTTCAAAACTGTTAACAATAATAAATTCTTCCCAGCCCCTGCAGCATATTGAGATAAATATAATTTAAATATCTTAATGTGATGTAAATACAGTACTCTGTATTTGTTCAATTCAATAACATGCCAACTAATGGACTAATAAACACTTTATGTGACGTAATACAAGTGTCTTTTTGTAATTTGTAGTACTTGTTCCACTTAAAAATGTTAATAATATTTTCATTTGACTAGTATACTGACTTGATTGACAGGAGCCCCCCTATCTCTTCCCACACAATATCACACCGTATACTATCGAAGTACTCCGGGTCACGCATGTTGTACTAGTATACTGACTTGATTGACAGGAGCCCTCCTATCTCTTCCCACACAATATCACCCCGTATACTATAGAAGTACTCCGGGTCACGCATGTTGTACTAGTATACTGACTTGATTGACAGGAGCCCTCCTATCTCTTCCCACACAATATCACACCGTATACTATAGAAGTACTCCGGGTCACGCATGTTGTACTAGTATACTGACTTGATTGACAGGAGCCCTCCTATCTCTTCCCACACAATATCACACCGTATACTATCGAAGTACTCCGGGTCACGCATGTTGTACTAGTATACTGACTTGATTGACAGGAGCCCTCCTATCTCTTCCCACACAATATCACACCGTATACTATCGAAGTACTCCGGGTCACGCATGTTGTACTAGTATACTGACTTGATTGACAGGAGCCCCCCTATCTCTTCCCACACAATATCACCCCGTATACTATCGAAGTACTCCGGGTCACGCATGTTGTACTAGTATACTGACTTGATTGACAGGAGCCCCCCTATCTCTTCCCACACAATATCACACCGTATACTATCGAAGTACTTCGGGTCACGCATGTTGTACTAGTATACTGACTTGATTGACAGGAGCCCTCCTATCTCTTCCCACACAATATCACACCGTATACTATCGAAGTACTCCGGGTCACGCATGTTGTACTAGTATACTGACTTGATTGACAGGAGCCCCCCTATCTCTTCCCACACAATATCACACCGTATACTATCGAAGTACTTCGGGTCACGCATGTTGTACTCTTCAGGGTAGTTTTCAACCAGAGCAATCAGCTTCGCAACATCCATCTTCAATGAGAACACAAGCAACTCTGTGTTATAACTCTGTGATTTCAAAACGTCCGGGGACGTCCGCTGACGACGGTTCTTCCATTTGTTACCACTGGACGGGCGGGCCCGGCGGGCCCGGCGGGCGGTATGGCATTTTGTCCTGATGATCTCTCTCACGAACATTTTGAAAAAGTGCAGATGGTGCAGAACGCCGGTGCCGCCGGGCCCGCCGTAGTGCGCGTGGGGCTTTAAACGCAATTCGTTGAAATTTGGTTGGTTCGGAAGTGCGAACCAATTCAACAATATGAATATTTTATACAATACAATACTCTTGTATAGCATAAACACCAACACTGAAATATATCTATCTCTTTAAATATATCCAGTTTATTTCACTTTCTAAACACAAATGCTTACTACTCTGCCTATGAATTGTTTCTCAAATAAAATAATGCAGAATACAACCTCAAACTAACAGTGGTGAAAGACCCAATTCACCGTAGTCAAATGTACAACGACGTTAGATTGACACGGATAATAAACCTGTTTACACTACCCAATAAAACAGGTTAAAAATTAAGTTATAGGTTGTATCAGACAGTTTTAACAGTTTTTATTGGTGGATGACATACCGGAACTGTGAGGGGAGCTGTTGGAAGAACCGTATCCGTCGTCCAGGCCGGACAGCTGGGGGTTGAGGGGGGTATGGGCCTGAAGGGGAGTGCGACCTGTGGGGGGGATCTCCTCTGCCGGCTTGATGACTAGCAGTTCCATATTGTCACGGCATGTCTAAGTAGAACCTGGAACAAAGTTCACAGAGTGAGATAAACTAGCATTTGATAAAAATGATTTCAAAGAGAAGTTTTTTTTAAAAGTAATACTTAAAACCCACCTAGAGCGAAATACTGATTAATTTTAATTTTATTGAAAGAAAATTAATAATGTACGGTATATATATATCGTTAAAACTATACGAATTTCAAGAACTAACTATCCGAAATTGATTGAATCTATTTAGTGTTTTAAATAGACGATAAAAATAAATAAATATATACATTTAAAATATTTTTATTTTAAAATATTTTAATATTTTAATATATATATATATATATATATATATATATATATATATATAAAACTTTTACCAACATATTTTGTAAAACTTATGTTTTTATAAAATCCTTCAATAATATATAGCTACGACAATTTAAAATCTCATCTAATCAGTTCTTAATTTCTATAGAGATCTTCCTCACATTCTCTGTACTTGTATGTTAAAACGGAATCCACCAGTCGTAGAGTTACTTCAGATGATATTAATTTTTGTTGTGTGTATTTTTTCTCAATATATATATATATATATATTTTTTTTTTCTCAATATATATATATTTTTTTTCTCAATATATATATATTGAGAAAAAATTACACACAACAAAAATTAATATCATCTGAAGTAACTCTACGACTGGTGGATTCCGTTTTAACATACAAGTACAGAGAATGTGAGGAAGATCTCTATAGAAATTAAGAACTGATTAGATGAGATTTTAAATTGTCGTAGCTATATATTATTGAAGGATTTTATAAAAACATAAGTTTTACAAAATATTTTGGTAAAATTTATATACATATATATATATATATATTTATTTATTTTTATCATCTATTTAAAACACTAAATAGATTCAATCAATTTCGGATAGATAGTTCTTGAAATTCGTATAGTTTTAACGAATCTAGATAATATAGCACTTTTCTTTAATTCTCTTGTCTTTGAAGCTCTTACTGATCCATTACTGAATAGTATGCATTAGGGGGACCTATGTGTGACATTGACCTTAGTTTAATACGACAGACACCACGGGATGTGGCCGAGAGGGTGAACATAATGGGTGAAGTCCTGCAACAGTTACTGTATATTTTCTTAAAAATAAAACACAACCACCGTTTATTATAAATTATTTTAGAAAAAAACAACTTGGTATAATCAGAAAAATCGTTATAAATAACAAAAAAAGTGTACAAAAAACAACATGAATGTGAATAAACTAATAAAAATTGAACATTGACTTACATAATAGAAACAATTAAACTACCAGTTATATAACAACGGAAATAAACATCTGAATAAATTAACATAATTTAATAATGAATTAAAACAATAAGAAAACAAAAAACGTGCTCTCTATAGGAACGATTATATAAGAATAATAAATTAGTAAATACTTATTGAGAATACTTTATTACGCTGGACAATTGAGCACTAAAAGATCTCAGCGGTAAGTCAACAATATCTGCAGTTATTTTGTGTTAATTGGAGAATTGTATGAGATTGGAGGGTTGGTGGAACAGTCCTTTGACCCTAAGTGTCAACGTCCCTAATTAACGGAAAGTTTGTTGATTACCTAATTAGTTCGACAGTAACTGTGTTGTTGAACTTAATTCTGCAACGGAGTATTTGAACAGAGCAAACCACACCTTAAGGCACTAGCCTCACGATGAACATCAAAGGTTTGGGGAATATTTATTGAGTTCTAAAACTGTACTTCAGTGCCCATTTACAACAAATAAAACATTGTTTTTTATTACATTTATAGTTTAATATGTGATTTACTTGTTTCACATTTTTTGTATTTCTGGTTTTAGAATATTTTTTCCAAGTCATTAAATTGCTATATCAACTCTATTATTATTGGCAATACTGTTTCGATATTACTATCACGAAGTGCGTAATGTAGCTAAACACGAGGCTCGTATCCTTTACCGTCCGACACTTGGAAAATGTTCATTACTTTTTATATTAAGGTACATTTTAATATTTTTATTTTTACTTTTAAAAATTAATCTTTATTTTTAAGTCATTGTTGTGTACTGCTGTTTCCAAAATGATTTTAAATGTAATATTATATTTAATTTGCTATAAACTGCTTTGTTTAAAAACAAATTGTACTTCCAATAAATTCTTAAACTATCAGTTCGTGTATATTGAGATTCAAATTAGTTCACTTTAACAACGGTGGGTTAGCTGTAGTTCACTTTAACAACGTTGGGTTAGCTGTAGTTCACTTTAACAATGGCGGGTTAGCTGCAGTTCACTTTAACAACGGTGGGTTACCTGTAGTTCGCTTTAACAAGGTGGGTTAGCTGTAGTTCACTTTAACAACGGTGGGTTACCTGTAGTTCACTTTAACAACGGTGGGTTACCTGTAGTTCACTTTAACAACGGTGTGTTAGCTGTAGTTCGCTTTAACAACGGTGAGTTAGCTGTAGTTCACTTTAACAATGGTTGGTTAGCTGTAGTTCACTTTAACAACAGTGGGTTAGCTGTAGTTCACTTTAACAACTGTGGGTTAGCTGTAGTTCACTTTAACAACGGTGGGTTAGCTGTAGTTCACTTTAACAACGGTGGGTTACCTGTAGTTCACTTTAAAAACGGTGGGTTAGCTGTAGTTCACTTTAACAACAGTGGGTTAGCTGTAGTTCACTTTAACAACGGTGGGTTACCTGTAGTTCACTTTAACAACGGTGGGTTAGCTGTAGTTCACATTAACAACGGTGGGTTAGCTGTAGTTCACTTTAACAACGGTGGGTTAGCTGTAGTTCACATTAACAACGGTGGGTTAGCTGTAGTTCACTTTAACAACGGTGGGTTACCTGTAGTTCACTTTAACAACGGTGGGTTAGCTTTAATTCAGTTGTATGCGTTACAACTGCTGAAACGTCGTATCAGCGACTTACCCAAATACCTAATACCCAACTCATTGTCTTTGAGATTGGGTCATTGTTTTATATATAAAAAGAAAAGGTAGGTCTCATTTTTAATCTTGCTCTGTCCATTCCTGTAGACTATTGATCTGTACGATTCAGAGAGACGTCTATCTTTGGTAAAATATCTTTAGCTTTTTATACAATTGTTTAGCTGTCCATATATAGATTTAAAACTTTTATATTTCTTAAGGAAAATTAATAATGGTTTGTATTTCATTAAGATTATTAATGTTAAAAACAATAGTTTGATAAAATTATTGTTATGAATTCACGCCATTTTAATGAGTGCAGATGTTCTATTTAATTCTTACCATTTATTTTTCTATGGGAAATTAATAAATTGTGGTTTTTCTGTAAATATTTTGTCGAGTTTAAAAAAATTTAATTATTTACTCTCATATTTTTGGTTTAGAATAAATTAATGTTTTCGTTTAAGTAGATGCTTAGTTAAGTTGAATATGTAGGAATTAATAGTTTATAAGAGTAAATGAGACTGAGACTGAAATATTTTTATTTCAAGACAAATTACGCTTTATATTAGCTTTAATAAGATATTTTCGTTTTATTTAATCTTTTTATCTTAATCATCCAGTCCAGTTATGCGTGATAACTATATTATGGCGTGCCCCCCGATTTGTAACTATAATATATTCAGCGACCTGCGTGGTATATTCAGCGGGAAGTGTTCCACCACTCCGTCTCTAATTAATTGGTGTGAGGGGCAATACTGCTAGTGGGGATAACGGACACATCAGCTGGTGAAGTTGTGGTGGGCAAGCGCGTGACACTTCATCTTCTTCGCTCCCTTTGTTTGTAGGTTATATTAAAGGTAGTAGAGAAAACTGATTGAATTACAAAAATAGCCACAATCTTGTATATTTTAATTTTTGTAGTCATTAAAATTCATGTTGAAATTGAATATTACGTTCTTGCTCGGTCTATCACAACTTATACAATTAGCAAAGCACACTTTTTAAAACTGCGTACAAAGTAATATGTAAATAAAACATTAATGAAAGTATTGATAAATGTTATTTCAATTTGAAGGTAGGTCAATGAACATTTCAATAACATTATAAGTATTTCAAATAAAATATATATTTAAAACACAATAATATCGCAAATCAAATTATAATATAACGACAATATAAATTGGTAATGAAAAAAAAACTACTACACCAGCTGATTCCTCACTCCCATCTTAGGTCCTTATCCCTTTACAAAATCCCAGTTCCCTCCACGTTCCTTGTCCGCCAATAGCCACCTAGCACGATAACGTAATAGGCGAAGCTACCAACTGCGTATCTATGACGACGAAATGTCAAAGTGGCACAGTGGCACGTTGGTTCAGTGGTGGAAGAAGACTTATCTTCTCTCTCACTTCAATGGCTAGCTTTGTTCCTCTCTCACAGGTTCTCTAATTAGGTCGAAATCAAAGCGGCCGAACTGTACCTCCCACTTATTTCGATAAAATACTTTAGCGTAGAAACAAAAGATTTTTCATGTTCATACAAATATTTTTTATAGGAAATACTTGATTTGTAAAAAACATCGTATTATTTACAAAAACTATACATTTTTCTATCTATTTTTGAATTTTATATACTTTTTTGATGACTTGAAGTTTGAATAAATTATTAAATATTTGAATAAGTATTGGTTTTGTATTATTAGTTTTATTTATTTATTTATTTTTATTTATTCATAAGACGCCGATCGTCAAGATATGGGCGAATATGGATTTCGAATGAGTGTGATGAGTGTAGATGAGCGAATGTAGTCATTGTTACAAACTAAGACCGACTATTCCTTAGAAAGTGTCATTAATTAATAGCCCAATGACAAATGAACAGCCGGTGGTTATCAGCTAATCCTTCTCAAAATGTATTGACTCTGATTGGGATCGAAATGAGAACCTTTAGCACATGAAGCTGGGATTGAACCAACTACGCTACCGACCAATTAGAAGCTACTGATTTAGAGAAGAACTATTTTGCCTTTTAAAACCTATGACACTTTCTCCTTACGGAAAACAGTTTGTTCAAGGTATTACAATAAACTAAGCAATAAACACTGTAAAGTTATAGTCTGTAGTATTCTTGACACCATAATGGAACACTAGAAGACGAGTATTTAAACAACGGCAAAGTAAGTGGGAGTAGAACATTAGATAATAAATATACAAATTTGTACCACCAAAATATAAATAAGCACACTTTTGATTATAGCGAAATCAAAGGGGAATGTTGACAGACTTAATGGCTCCAAAGTGATTGTATGTCTCCCTGAGGGTAATCCTCCCGTCCAGCTGCCCCTGACCGTCCCTCCATGCACTTTAGTACAATCAGTAGACAGTAATTAAGTTATATGTATATAATATACATCCATTTTACTTTTGATTTTAGTTTCCCTTCTTTATGATTGCTTATTGTATTAAATAGAAGAACTCCTGAATAATAAAAAATTGATAATATATTTCTGAACAATTAATATTGTTAAATACATGTATAGGCCTAATACTGTAAATTTGAATAGAAATTGTTATCAGTTAAAGAAATAAACATGCTTATAGGATCAAGTAACAAGGATAAGCTACAAATATTATTTTTAGCCACAGATTATTTGTATTCGAAGTGGTAAAATAAACTTATTTACTGTTAATTTATATTTTAATTATTATGTAATTGTTTTTATAAACAACAGCCAATATTAGGTAAACAATGTTATATTAGATAAAACTAAACAATTCAGAAACACGTCTTCTTCACATAACCACCCACTGACATCAGACGTGCGGCGGTATTGCCGACCCACCTGCCGTCAGACGTGCGGCGGTATTGCCGACCCACCTGCCGTCAGACGTGCGGCGGTATTGCCGACCCACCTGCCGTCAGACGTGCGGCGGTATTGCCGACCCACCTGCCGTCAGACGTATGGTGGGTATAGTCCCACCTGGCCTCTCACGTACGGTGCTATTGGTCCACCCGCCCTCACACGTACGGTGGGCATAGTCCCAACTGGCCTCACACGTACAGTAGTATTGAGCTACCCGCCCCCACACGTACTGTGGTATTGGCCCACCCGCCTTCATAAGTACGAAGGTTATTTACCCACCCGGCCTCACACGTATGGTGGTATTGACCTACCCACCCTCACACGTACGGTGAAATTGGCCCACTTACCCTCACACGTACGGTGATATTGGCCCACCCACCTTTCATCACACTTGTGGTGGAGTGGTCTAGCCGTCTTCACACGTACGGTGGGTATTGATCCAAATGGCCTCACCCGTACGGTGGTATTGTCCCACCCACCTGTCATAACACGTACGGTGGTATTGGCCCACCCGCCTTCACACGTACGGTGGGTATTGATCCACATAGCCTCACACGTACGGTGGTATTGGCCCACCCACCAGTCATCACACGTACGGTGATATTGACCTACCCACCTCTCATTACACGTACGGTGGTATTACCCACCCGCCCTCACACGTACGGTGGTATTGACCTACCCGCCCTCATATGTACGGTGGTATTGGCCCACCCACCATAACACGTACGGTGGATATTGACCCACCCGGCCTCTCACGTACGGTGATATTGGCCCACTCACATTTCATCACATGTGTTGTGGTATTGGCTCACCGGCCTCACAAGTACGGTGATATTGGCTCACTCACCTGTCATAACACGTACAGTGGTATTGGCCCACCTGCCTTTACACGAACGGTGGGTACTGACCCACCCACCTGTCATCACACTTACGGTAGTATCGACCCACCTACCTTTCACCACACGTACGATGGTATTGGCCCACACACCTGTTATCAAACGTACGGTGACATTGACCTACCCGCCTTCACACGCACGGTGGTATTGACCTACGCGCCCTCACACGTACTTTTTTATTGGCTCACCCGCCTTCACACGTACGGTGATATTGGCTCACCCACCTGTCATCACACGTACGGTTGTATTGGCCCACCTGCCTTTACACGAACGGTGGGTACTGACCCACCCACCTGTCATCACACCTACGGTAGTATTGACCCACCCACCTGTCATCACACGTACGGTGATATTGACCTACCCACCTCTCACCACACGTACGATGGTATTGGCACACACACCTGTTATCAAACGTACGGTGACATTGACCTACCCGCCTTCACACGCACGGTGGTATTGACCTACCGCCCTCACACGTACGGTAGTATTGGCCCACCCGCCTTAACACGTACGGTAGGTATTGACCCACCGCCTTAACACGTACGGTAGGTATTGACCCACCCGCCAACACACGTACGGTGGTATTGGCCCACCCGTTCTCTCACGTATGGTTGTATTGCCCACTCGCCCTTACACGTATGGGGAATTGACCTAAGCACCCTCACACATACGGTTTATTGGCCCACCCGTCCTCACACATACGGTGGTATTGACCTACCCGTCCTTGCAAGTACGGTGGTATTGGCCCACCCACCCTCACACGTATGGTGACGGTGGTATTGACCTTTCCACCCTCATACATAGGGTGGAATTGGCCTACCCACCATTACTAGTTCGTTGGTAAGGTACTAATGATGTTTGTTAACTATAAATTGTATATGTTTATGTTTCTCATCATCGATGATGATTGAATAGATTTTTGATATTTTACTCCCTTATCTATAAACTGTTATTTTAATAATAATACATCACTTTTAAGAGGACTTATTTAAACGTTTTTTTTTTTAAGTTAATACTTTTATGTAACTTACCACAAGTGCTTGAAATAGAGATGAGATCATTTCAGAATTATATTTTGTATGAGAGTTTTTAAAGGTGTTAATATAATCCTTTTTTTTGTCAGGGATGATTGTAACAATAATTTCCATTATGACCTTACTAGACCAGAAACCTATTTTTATTCACTTATTAAAATCTATGTAACTATGTAGCTTTGTTTGAAAATTTTTGTTAGTTCATACCTTTAAAAAAATCTAATTTATTCTCCTAACTATACAGTTTCAAAAATCTATACAGTTTTTAAAACATCGTTTTTTAATCGTGGGAACGACAGCTTGGGAAAAAGGACTTCTATCCAGGCAGCTGGTAGATATGTACCACCCCGAGAGTTATTGGTAGAATCACTCCTCAGGGAGTTTTTCAGGAGTTTATCGTCAATATCGTGATTGAATTTACACTCTTCGCCCGGGAGACTACGATCAAATACACACTCAACTTTGTTTTGATAAAAATACGATTTGGCAGTATTCCCCACACACGATAATAATTATTGTCACATAACATAATGTGTTTAACAAGTGGTATTACAAGACAAAAATACGAGTTGTCAATATTCACCACACACGATCATAATTATTGTCACAACTTAATGTGTTCAACAAGTGGCATTACAAGACAAAAATACGAGTTGTCAATATTAACCACACATGATCATAATTATTGTCACAACTTAATGTGTTCAACAAGTGGCATTACAAGACAAAAATACGAGTTGTCAATATTCACCACACACGATCATAATTATTGTCACATAACCTAATGTGTTCAACAAGTGGCATTACAAGACAAAAATACGAGTGGTCAATATTCACCACACACGATCATAATTATTGTCACAACCTAATGTGTTCAACAAGTGGCATTACAGAACAAAAATACGAGTTGTTAATATTCACCACACACGATCATAATTATTGTCACATAACCTAATGTGTTCAACAAGTGAAATTACAAGACAAAAATACGAGTTGTCAATATTCACCACACACGATCATAATTATTGTCATATAACCTAATGTGTTGAACAAGTGGTATTACAAGACAAAAATACAAGTGGTCAATATTCCCCACACATGATCATAATTATTGTCACATAACCTAATGTGTTCAACAAGTGGCATTACAAGACAAAAATACGAGTTGTCAATATTCACCACTCACGATCATAATTATTGTCACATCCTAATGTGTTCAGCAAGTGGCATTACTAGACAAAAATAAGTATATAAGTTGTATTTACTAGTACCAATGTGTTGGTTTACCAATGTAAACGTTTTCAGTAATGTTTTTTCAGGCTTAACAATGTTATGTATTATTTTATTCTTATTGTTTTATTTTTTCTTTTAACATCAATTCAACTTTGACGTTTTCATTCCAATATTCAGCTGTGAGTCAAGATGTGAATATCAATTATTATATCCTTATCACTAATGTATTTTGTACCGGGTCTTTGACCGGTACATTACGTTTTTTTTCCCGTCGTTGTCTGCCAGGCTGCCTGAGATTCGTTTTTGCCCTGCGTTTCGCGTAGTTGGTGGCCGTTGGCCCAGTTCCGTTTCGTTCCGTGTTCCAGCAGCTTCGGTCAAGTTGGCCTGTCTGTTCACTTGTTCTTTGCAGCGTTCGTCAAGTCATGGTTGCCGGCTGAGAGACTCCTAAACGTAAGTGTGCATTTGTAATTTCTGATATTTAATCACCCTTTTGGTGAAAATACTTTGTTTAAATAATATTCAACGGGCTTACTGGTGTTTTCAGGGTTTTGTCTAATTTATTTTCTTTGTCTAGTTTGGTTAACCTAGGTTAAAGCCATGTGCTTCCATGTTACTTTTTACCGTTAATTACCGTTAATGCTTTTTATATCTGCCTTTATTGTCAATAGTAGTTCTGTATAATGTTTTGTTGAGCCTTTTTACAGTTGTAGTTACCGATTTACCATATTTTTTGTTCTTTGCCAATAACCTAGCCTAGCTGTACACTTTGATTTTCATGTTATAACCTATTGCTCATGTATCCATAGCCTAGTATTCAGTTTGTCATTTTTTTAGTTCCATATACGTAATTAATTCTTTTATAATTTGTTAATTTGTAATTTGTCTTAAATCTAGTTTCCAACATAATTAGTCATAGCCTAAAAAATTATCTTTTATTTGCTAGGGTGTTCCAATCATGTACAATGTTGTCTGTTTCTGTTTTGTTTTGCCATGTCATGTATTAGGGGTTATGTATAGTATTTTTGGTGGTGATGGCTGGACTGTTTTTAATTGCTGTGTTTGGCCTTTCAGTCCAGGGTCCTCGAGTAGGACGTTTCTACCCTCGGCCTGCCGTCCGGGGATTGTCGAACAACCTGCACTGCCAGCCTGGCCTGAGGACCATGTATAGAGGCAATTGGCGACCCTGCTGCCCCACCTACATCTTTGGGTAGGAGTCTTCAGTCCTCAGGTCAGTGCTTTCCATTTAGTTTTCCCGGCGGCTGAGCTGGGGGTCTCTAACAGTGAAATTAGAAAAAAAAGAAGAAAAAAAAGTTTGTGGAACTGTATGTGGCCTAGGCCTAAGACTGAACAGAAAAGTGATGCAACACAGCCATGGGGACATTGCTAGATATCTATATATTTCAAATTTCAGAAAAGAAATAAAAAGAGGAAAAAAGCTTATGTTGATATTTATTGTTAGTTATTTAGTTAGTTTTATTTGTTGTTATATTTTTTTAGATTTTTATATTTGTTAGGTCCCCATTGTTAAATCATGTTATTCTTTATTTATATGCTTAGGCCTAGTTATTGTTATTTATTTTTTTTGTTAAGTGGATTAGGGGGGGTTTTGAAGTGAATTTTTACTCGAACGGTACCGTGTTAGGTTTTCTTTTTTAATTGTTTAATTTTTTAATTTTTCACCAAAAGGGGATTATTGTGCTTTTAGTTTACTTTAATTCGGAGCTGCCCAGGGATTCCGGCTTACTCCCTGGCCCGGTGGAATCATGGGATGTGGGCTGAATTGCCGGTTTAAGTGTTGTGATCCAAAAGTTTTCTAAATTTTCACTTTTATTTGGGGCTTAATATTTTTCTTACGTTTTGGGGTGTCTCAGGCTAAACTGCAGATAGGCCATACACCCTGTAGTTGATTAATTGTTAAATTTTGGTATTTGTAGAGTTTGTGGTATTTATAGCGTTTGTTATTATTGTGTATTATCTTGTTAATTTTAGTGTTTGTTATTTATTTAAGTGAGAATTTATATTGTGGCCTTCTGCCATTTTTTTGTTGTTGTGGCCTTCTGCCTGCCAGTTTGTTCTCTTGGTAATAAATTAGTTTTGCTCAGCTGCCGAGTTTTATTTTTGACCCTCCAACTGCCACCCGTGATCCCATCGCTCGACTTGGTTTGAGCCATCCCCCGGTTGGCACGCTTACCGGGTCTGGTGGGGGGATGAGTCTCAATTGGTAGCAGAGCGTGGTTGCCTAAAAAAAAAAAAAAAAAAAAAAAAAAAAAAAAAAAAAAATTTAATTCTTTCTTGGTTGTGGACGGTGGGTGTTTGCCAGTTAGTAGGTCATGGTTGGCCGACCTACCGTCAAGGTGCCTTGGTATTACGTAAAAAAAAAAAAAAGAAACAAATAAATAATTATTTAAAAAGAAAAACAATTAAAAACCCAAATAAATTTTTTAAGGTTTTAAAAAAAAAAAAAAAAAAAAAAAAAAAAAAAAACTAGGCAATCCGCTTGGTTACTTTGTTGAATGGGTTTCATGGGTGGATTGGAGTGGTCGGCAGTGGCTCGGTAGGCTGAGGGTTTAGTTCGTCTTGGACCCTGGAGTTGTCGTTTTTTTGTGTATATTGTTGAGAATTTTGTTTTGCGAGATGGCCTATCTGCAGAATGTTGCCCTCCTGGTCAAGGAGGAGTTGATATTTGAGTTGAGGTCGCGTGGTGTGACTCCGGAGGGTGATGTGCTGAATCTCCGGAGGTTGCTGCGGGAGCAGTTGTCCGCGGGTACGGCGGTGGATTGGTCTGATCTACTGGAGGTTGGTGAGGATTTATTGGTTTGTAAACGTAAGGTGGAAGATTGGGAAGGGGTCTTGGAGGATTTGCAGTTTGAACCTCCAGTAGGTCGTGACCGGGCCTGCCGCCTTGCACGTTTGGAGCATCTGCTTGCCCGTTTAAGGCTGGTCAACCGGGCACCGGGGTTGGAACCATCGGATAGGGCGTGGATCTTGGAGAGTGTGTCTAGGCTGGATGAGATTTTTCAGGCACTCTCCGGGTCCACGACTCCTACGGGTCTGGGTCAGCGGCCTATTTTCGCACTGTCGCCTAACGTGTCGAGGCCGCAGGCTGAGACAACGGCTCTCACTGTGCCTGAGGTTCCTTCTGAGCCTGCAGGAGTTTCTGTTGAGGTTGCTTGTGGGTCGGCTCCAGCTGCCGTTCCTACTGCTTCTTTGGGTTCACCTGCTCTTCTGCAGCTGAGCTACCACAAGCTACCTAACCCTCTCACGCCCATTATCCAGAATCTCCCTGTGATCGATGGGATGGATCCTGAGGAGCTTCTTAAGTTTCTGGTGGCCTTTCTCAGACTTAGTGAGATGCCCGGCATGCAGGCTGGGGACTTGCTTCGTCTGGTTTTCCCTTATTGTAGAGGTCCCGTTGGGGAGTTGCTGAGTTCTGTCTTGGCCAGTGATGCCTCGGTGGACTCGTTCCATCGAGAGTTACTTTCGTCGTTTCTTCCCATTCGACTCAGGGAGAGGATGGTCATGGACAGATTTTATCGGTCGCAGGGTAGGAACGAGTCTCTGGCAGCCTATGTCTCTTCAGTCAAGGAAGCTCGTCAAGCGTTGCGCCTCACCCTTTCTGAAGCTGACACCGTTCGTGTCATCCTGGATGGCATTTCTCCCGAAGAACGGTGCAGATTGGTTTTTGCTGGTGTTCCTTCGACTTTTCGGGAGCTGCATCAGCTGTGCATTGTTTCGCGCAGCGTGCAGTTCTCAGACCAGCAAGGGAGGGATTCTGAGAGTCATCGTGCTCTCCCCACCCGTCGACCGGCTATGTCTGTAGGTGTGAGTCAGCCAGTGGAGGGTCGTGGTTCTCGGCCTCCGGTTGTGTGCTTTGCTTGTGGCCAACCTGGTCACATTCGACGTGACTGTCCACGTGCTCGAGGTCGTGGGGCGGGAAACGCTCAGCGCGGGGGGTTGCCTCCACAGTAGCTCCCCGCGTTGTTGCGAGTGACCGTGGCCATTTGCCTTTGACACGTGCCCATAGCAGGAGTGTCGGGGATTTTTCGGGCCTTGCTGGCATGGCTTCCCTGGGACTTAGTGCGGTCACCTCGGTGTGTCCTGGCGTTTTTGTTTCTTTTGGTGGTACGGTGTGTCGAGCCCTTCTTGATTCTGGTTCGGCATGCAGTATCATCAGCCTTTCTCTTTTTGAGTCCCTTGACGCCTTAGGACTTGTCAGGCACACCGAGCCCTCTTCTATTACTTGCTGGACGGCATCCCAAACTCCTCTACCTATTCTTCTGAAGGCGTTTTTCCATTTTAAGATTGAAGGATTTTCCTGGAGGTGGGGTTTTCTTGTTGCCAAGGACCTGGCGGTTTCTTGTATCCTAGGGCAGACTTTATTTCTAAGAGTGGTATGGTGCTTGACCTCCAGAAGCGCCAGATATTTTTCAAGTTTAATCGGCGAGTTTTGGTGCCTCTAGTAGGTGATTCTGACTGCCCTCCTGCAGTCAGAGAGGTGGGTTGTGAGCCCGAACAACCCAAGGTGGATCCGGTTGGTCATCTCCCCCCTGAGCACAGGTGGAGGCCATTAGGAGGCTGTGTTTGCGGTTTCCTGATGTGCTTACGGCTGAGCTTGGGGTCACTTCTCTTCTGGAGTATAAGATCCACCTCACCGATTCTCAGCCAGTTAGAAGTCATTCGTACAAACTTGCTCCCCCAAAGATGGAGGTTATGAGGGCTATGATTGAGGATCTTCTGAGCAAGGGTGTGATTGAACCGTCTCGTTCTGCTTATGCCAGTCCAGCTTTTCTTGTGCCCAAGCCTAATGGTAAGTCTAGGCTTGTGATGGATTATCGGAGGCTCAACGCTAAGGTCGCTATTGACTCGGTACCTCTGCCTGATTTGCATTCTGCGTTTGATTGGTTCGGTAAGGCTAAGTTTTTCAGTGTGTTTGATTTGAACCAGGCCTGCCATCAGATTCCATTGAAGAAGGAATCACGGCCTATGACTAGCTTCTGTGTTCCCTGGAATCTTTACCAGTTCACTAGGGTTCCTATGGGTCTTGCTGTGGGTGCCCAGACTCTTACTCGTCTGCTTGATTCCATCTTCCATGATGTGAAGTTCAAGTTTGTTTTCAATTACCTGGACGATCTTCTTGTCTACAGTGAGACTTTCGGGGAACACATGCAACATCTGGAGGAAGTTCTTAGTCGCCTCAAATCAGCTGGCCTTACCGTCAATCCAGAGAAAGTCACTTTTGCTCGTCCTGAGATTTCTTTTCTGGGTCATCTTATCTCTTCTCGAGGCGTCTGCATAGATCCTGCGAGGACCCAGGGCATTCGGGATTTTCCTCCTCCCAGAGATGCAAAGGGGATTGCCCGTTTTGTGGGGATGGTGAATTTTTACCGTCGCTTCATCCCTAACGTGGCCGAGCTTGCTGCCCCGTTGAACGAGCTGCGAAAGAAAGGTGTCCCTTTTGTGTGGGGCCAAGCTCAGCAGACTGCCTTTGATGCTCTCAAGGAGGCTATCATGCCACCTCCTGTCCTGCGTATGCCTGATTTCAGCAGAGAGTTTGTTCTTCAGACTGATGCCTCCTCCTCCGCCATTGCTGCTGTTCTTTCTCAGGAGTTTGATGGGGTCAGGCAGCCCATCGCTTTTGCTTCGAGGACGTTGTCTCACCAGGAAAGGAAAGCTTCTTCCATCTATGAGTTAGAGTGTCTGGCTGTTGTCTTCGGTACGGA
The DNA here is from genome assembly GCA_035578905.1 of Stictocephala bisonia. Taxonomy (NCBI): domain Eukaryota; kingdom Metazoa; phylum Arthropoda; class Insecta; order Hemiptera; family Membracidae; genus Stictocephala; species Stictocephala bisonia. The sequence goes on along the minus strand of JAQJVL010000164.1, from coordinate 1,024,062 downwards.
CAAGTTTCGGCGTTTCTTGGAACACGCTGAGTTCTTGCTGGAGACGGACAATCAGGCACTGTCTTGGCTTCTAGCCCATCCCAGACAGCTTGGGAAAATTGGTCGCTGGGTGGTCAAAATTTCTGCCTTTAAGTTCCGAGTTCAACATCTTAGGGGTACCCAGAATGTCATCGCGGATGCTCTTTCCCGCATGTACCACGAACCCAGTGATCCACCTACTGAGGCTGTTGCTCAGTGTGGTGCTGTTCTTCTGGATTTTCCTCTGGCTTTTGACGACCTACCGTCCCATCAGCAGAAAGATCCTGAGCTGTCAGTCATCTTAGGTGAGCTTCAAGAGGGAGGTGCCCACCCTCCCTATTTTCTGTCCAAAGGGGTACTCTGTTGCCGTCCTCGACAGAGGGGTGAACCCCGTGTAGTGCTGCCTAGTCATCTAGTACCGATGGTCTTTCAGTATTATCACTCTTCCCTTGTGGGCGGTCATCTTGGCATTCATAAGACCATCGCTAAGATTCGTAGGTACTTCATCTGGAAGGGCATGGACCGGGATGTTGCTGGCAGAGTGCGGGCTTGTCACTTGTGCTCTCTCAGCAAGCCTAGTCAGAATGCAAGGTTAGGGTTGTTATCTTCTGAGGTGGCCGAGCGTCCTTTTGAGAAGGTGTTCATCGACTACGTGGGTCCTTTTCCCCGTAGCAAGTCAGGTAGCTCCTACCTACTTGTTTGTGTGGATGCTTTCTCGAAGTTCGTTTGGCTTTTCCCACTTCGGAGTGCCACGGCTAAGCTCACCATCCGTGCTCTCCAGTCCCAACTCTTCCAGCACTTTGGTGTGCCTTCCACTCTTGTGTCCGACAACGGTAGCCAGTTTACCTCCCATGAGTTTCGTAGGTTCTGTTTTGGCAATGGTATCAGGCATGTGACTACCTCTCCTTATTACCCACAGCCTTCTCATGCAGAGCGGTTCAACCGCAATCTTCGGTCTGCCCTTATTACCTTCCATGCTGAGAAGCAGAACACCTGGGATGAGAGTCTCTCTTGGCTCCAGCTTGCTTTTAATTCTTCCAAGCATGAGAGTCACAATGCCACTCCCTTCGAGATTCTACATGGCTACCCTCCTAACAACCCTTTGTCCAACTTGTGGAGGTTAGAGGATCTTCTACCTACGCCAGGTGCCACTGACGTAGTGTCCACGTGGCGGGCTGCTCGGCGCAACCTGCTACGTGCTAGAGAGAGAGTAAGGAGGAGGTATGATAAGGGTCGTACTCCTAACCCTTTTCAGGTTGGAGATCTGGTTCTTTGTCAGGCTCACCCGGTCAGTTCGGCCGCGGAACGAAGAGCTGCAAAGTTGTGCTATCGGTGGTCTGGTCCCCACCGCATCGATAGGTTTTTGTCACCGGTGACTGCTCTGCTGGTTGATCCCCAGTCAGGCAGGGTGTTTAGGAAAGCCCATGTGTCCCAGCTTAAGGCTTTCCGGGGAACGGTTGGTCCAGGAGTTGGTGTTCCTGGGGGTTTCTTGGGGCAAAGAGATTGATCACCTCTGCGCCCTAGGTGGCTGTTCTGAGAGAGTCTTCTTTCTCTCTTCTTTCTTGTCGGGCCCGACAGTCAGGGTAGTTTGCTCCCTGTTCGAGGGGTTTCCCCTCTTAGTTTCTCTTGGACGTCCTTGGAACACCACTCTTCGGAGGTCTTCGTCTACTCTTGGTTCCCTGAGGTACCGAGTGTTCTCCCCTGCCTGGGTGTGTTGAGGTTTGCAGAGGGAGGTTGTACCGGGTCTTTGACCGGTACATTACGTTTTTTTTCCGTCGTTGTCTGCCAGGCTGCCTGAGATTCGTTTTTGCCCTGCGTTTCGCGTAGTTGGTGGCCGTTGGCCCAGTTCCGTTTCGTTCCGTGTTCCAGCAGCTTCGGTCAAGTTGGCCTGTCTGTTCACTTGTTCTTTGCAGCGTTCGTCAAGTCATGGTTGCCGGCTGAGAGACTCCTAAACGTAAGTGTGCATTTGTAATTTCTGATATTTAATCACCCTTTTGGTGAAAATACTTTGTTTAAATAATATTCAACGGGCTTACTGGTGTTTTCAGGGTTTTGTCTAATTTATTTTCTTTGTCTAGTTTGGTTAACCTAGGTTAAAGCCATGTGCTTCCATGTTACTTTTTACCGTTAATTACCGTTATTGCTTTTTATATCTGCCTTTATTGTCAATAGTAGTTCTGTATAATGTTTTTTGAGCCTTTTTACAGTTGTAGTTACCGATTTACCATATTTTTTGTTCTTTGCCAATAACCTAGCCTAGCTGTACACTTTGATTTTCATGTTATAACCTATTGCTCATGTATCCATAGCCTAGTATTCAGTTTGTCATTTTTTTAGTTCCATATACGTAATTAATTCTTTTATAATTTGTTAATTTGTAATTTGTCTTAAATCTAGTTTCCAACATAATTAGTCATAGCCTAAAAAATTATCTTTTATTTGCTAGGGTGCTCCAATCATGTACAATGTTGTCTGTTTCTGTTTTGTTTTGCCATGTCATGTATTAGGGGTTATGTATAGTATTTTTGGTGGTGATGGCTGGACTGTTTTTAATTGCTGTGTTTGGCCTTTCAGTCCAGGGTCCTCGAGTAGGACGTTTCTACCCTCGGCCTGCCGTCCGGGGATTGTCGAACAACCTGCACTGCCAGCCTGGCCTGAGGACCATGTATAGAGGCCATTGGCGACCCTGCTGCCCCACCTACATCTTTGGGTAGGAGTCTTCAGTCCTCAGGTCAGTGCTTTCCATTTAGTTTTCCCGGCGGCTGAGCTGGGGGTCTCTAACAGTGAAATTAGAAAAAAAAGAAGAAAAAAAAGTTTGTGGAACTGTATGTGGCCTAGGCCTAAGACTGAACAGAAAAGTGATGCAACACAGCCATGGGGACATTGCTAGATATCTATATATTTCAAATTTCAGAAAAGAAATAAAAAGAGGAAAAAAGCTTATGTTGATATTTATTGTTAGTTATTTAGTTAGTTTTATTTGTTGTTATATTTTTTTAGATTTTTATATTTGTTAGGTCCCCATTGTTAAATCATGTTATTCTTTATTTATATGCTTAGGCCTAGTTATTGTTATTTATTTTTTTTGTTAAGTGGATTAGGGGGGGTTTTGAAGTGAATTTTTACTCGAACGGTACCGTGTTAGGTTTTCTTTTTTAATTGTTTAATTTTTTAATTTTTCACCAAAAGGGGATTATTGTGCTTTTAGTTTACTTTAATTCGGAGCTGCCCAGGGATTCCGGCTTACTCCCTGGCCCGGTGGAATCATGGGATGTGGGCTGAATTGCCGGTTTAAGTGTTGTGATCCAAAAGTTTTCTAAATTTTCACTTTTATTTGGGGCTTAATATTTTTCTTACGTTTTGGGGTGTCTCAGGCTAAACTGCACATAGGCCATACACCCTGTAGTTGATTAATTGTTAAATTTTGGTATTTGTAGAGTTTGTGGTATTTATAGCGTTTGTTATTATTGTGTATTATCTTGTTAATTTTAGTGTTTGTTATTTATTTAAGTGAGAATTTATATTGTGGCCTTCTGCCATTTTTTTGTTGTGGCCTTCTGCCTGCCAGTTTGTTTTCTTAATAATAAAAGTAGTTTTGCTCAGCTGCCGAGTTTTATTTTTGACCCTCCAACTGCCACCCGTGATCCCATCGCTCGACTTGGTTTGAGCCATCCCCCGGTTGGCACGCTTACCGGGTCTGGTGGGGGGATGGGTCTCAATTTGAAACACTAAGTAAACTATGTAACATTTGATCGATATCTTTCATGTTCAATTTCATCTGAAGACTGGTTATGAAATTTTAAATTACTTTATGTTGCATCTACAACAGAAATGTGTACAAAATTCTCCATCTTCTGTGGTATAAAAATGCAATATTATTATTTTTAGTTGTTTGACTAAATCATTACAAAACTATAATTATGAAAAGATGGTAATTATTTATTATTTGAAGATTGTTACTGCACCGTTTGGAATACTAGAGTACATATTACTCAAAACTCATTTAAAGAATGAAAAAATGTAATAGAAATTAAGTGTAATTTCTACATTAAAAATTTAACTCGGTTTGTTTAAACTTAAATGTACTCTCAAAGTGTCAAAGGGAAGGATCTTTACATTGTAACTATTTAGTAATAACCTTACCAACTGTTATTAGTAAATACGAGTGTATCAATACATTGTTATCTAGGTGAGTTCTTGTTCACTTCTCAAACCAGTACTAAATGACAATAGTATGTCCCCTTTTATTTCTTTAATATATGGTCATCCTTAAATCGTGGCTCAAATAGTTGAATTTTATACTATCAAGGATTGTAAAGGTAATATGCCAAACTTTATAGTTTGGCCTATTCTCTCTTTAAGATTAAGTTTGACTCCTCGGGACCCACAATGCATTTAAATGTGGAACCAAATGTACCTCGGGAACTGGTATGGTAAAATCATTGCTAGATATTCATTAAACGTATATTTAAGGCATATTTGTATCCACGTTTTACAATTTATTGCTTTATTGTGCTATGGTTCCACAAACTAATCAAGCTCAATTTTGTAAATTTAAATCATCGCTCTTTTAGCAAGGGCGACCCTTTTGAAGTCGAATTTGTGGCATTGTGTTATACTAGTAGACCTTTAATATGATGTACATATCAATCCATGCTCTAATTTAAGATTTTCATCTGGTTCCTTGTGGATAGTCCCTATTACGATGTAAAAAATTAATATTTGCTTTTAAAAGGTAGATTTTTAGGCATAGTATGTATGTTTAATGATGGAAATTCAGTAAATTTTGTTACTGTACTTTTTGGAATAGTGAGTACATCAAATAATGTCAAAGTGCTTTTGCTTAATCAGCAATGGTTCAAAAAATATAATGCCGTCCTCAAACTTTAGGTACACCCTCTATGTGAATTAATGTGATGGGTGTTGATAATTGAATGTAGTATTTGTTACAAACTGAGCTATTATACTGTAAATTATGTAACATTTGATCAATATTTTCATAGGTTTATTTTCATCTGAAGACTGGTTATGACATTTTAATTTAACGTAATTTTAATTATGTTGAATTTAGAACGGGAATGCAACATAGTATCTTAAGGGTGTGGGTAAATTAAAGCTCAAGTACTTATTTAACGGTGGGAACCGGATAAAGCCTTTAAAACAAACATTTAACTCCAATTGTGATCGAATGTTAAAATACATTCAGAATGTTAAGTCGATAATGTCAGGAATGTAATAAGATACCAAGAAGATACACTAAACATGAAAATTAAACCAAACATATAATAAACATTCTGTATTCAAGATATAAATCTGTATTCAATCACTCTTCTTTGAGAGCCACTTCTTGGAAAACCACTACCCACTCTTCATTAGGAGCCACTTCTTGGATATCCAGGCGCCACTCTTCATTGGGAGCCACTTATTGGATATCAACTACCCGCCAGCTACTTATTGGATATCCACTTCATTGGGAGCCACTTCTTGGATATCCAGGCGCCACTCTTCATTGGGAGCCACTTATTGGATATCAACTACCCGCCAGCTACTTATTGGATATCCACTTCATTGGGAGCCACTTCTTGGATATCCAGGCGCAACTCTTCATTGGGAGCCACTTCTTCAATCTTCACATAAGTATTATTATAATTAGGAGTCAATTATTGAGTCTACACTATACTTTTCGATTTCACTTTTACACCAACTTAAATAATAGGAAACCTAATGTTAATTAAAAGTACTTTCTATTTTTTAATTTTAAATTAATGTAAACCAAAAGTAATTAAATTGGATTTGGGCTACTTTGTGAGGCTCTTGGGTAGTTATTGAACACATTTAGGCTACTTTGTGAGGCTCTTGGGTAGTTATTGAACACATTTGGGCTACTTTGTGAGGCTCTAGGGTAGTTATTGAACACATTTAGGCTACTTTGTGAGGCTCTAGGGTAGTTATTGAACACGTTTAGGCTACTTTGTGAGGCTCTTGGGTAGTTATTGAACACATTTGGGCTACTTTGTGAGGCTCTAGGGTAGTTATTGAACACATTTAGGCTACTTTGTGAGGCTCTTGGGTAGTTATTGAACACATTTGGGATGGGAAAGTTTAGTCTCGGTAACTTGATTCAAGTAGTTCTTGCCTTCCCACCTTAAGTTCGAAAATGAGTGTTAGTTAGGTCGTGAAATATTTATTACTCATGTTCAATATCAGCTAACTAAGTGTCAGCTGATATTAAACACTTAGTTAGCTGATATTGAACATGTCGTTACTACTCGTCAATCATCAAGTTTAACTGCTATAATGTAGTATGTTTTAACTTGCCCATTAAACATTAAAACAAGATATGTTTTGTATTTTGTCAATATATTGTTTAGTAGGTTAAATTAAACTCTTATCGTACATTTATGGACAAATTCGTAGTTCCGGTTTGACGTGACTAGCTTCTGAGTGTACTTAGAAACTCTTTGGGTTAACATAAATTACAGAAATATCTACCAAATACAAGTAAACATGTCTTCAACTCCTTTAGTACTTTGCCAAAAACAACCTACACTTAATCATTTGATTAACACCAGTATTAACTTAACAAATAACACTAGTGATTATTATTTTATAAAATGTTAGTAGCAGTAAACGGCTTTTTATCATAACATAAGTATAACTTTTATTTTTACCTATCATCTAATTGATCTATCGAAAGCCAGAAAACAGGTACTCGTCTTTTAACCATATTATTTAACAGTAATTGTGATACATTTTTAAATTTGTTGTTTCTTTTCTTTAACAGGGTTTTATTAAAAAATAAAAAAAAGCTGGTATAAAATGTAAGATTGCGAAATTGATGAAAACACTATTATCAAAATTTGTAATAAACAAAAATGTAAAAATAATGAAATATTTCAAACCCAATATAATTATGGGGACTAAATAGCACTTTTCAACTCTGGTACTATTTGGAAGGTAGGTATCTAATATAAATGAACGTTCGAACATAAAACATACCTTACTACGTAACTTTTCAGTCTTTTGGTTTTTTTCATTCTGTTTACAATATGGGGTTTCCAATATTTATGTTGAGATAACATAATTTATTTAACACAGCTGGAGGAAGTGTAGGAGTGTTTCCGGCTTCCGCTTACAACTTAGGTTTAAGAATGCAGTTTCCTCAACCAGAAGCCTTTGACAATGTCTGCACTTTGTGGAAGGACATGGTCAGGTTTATGGAAGGGTTTGTACTAAAATAACATATATTTAAGGGACATAATTTTAGTAACGACTCAATAAAAATGGAATGGGTTTATAGAAGCTAAGCTTTGGAAAGATCGACTTACTAATCACTTGTAATAATGATTTTAATTTGTCACATGGAGCATGTAGTGACTAACTGGGTACCAAGTCATTAAATATACAATTTAATATAATATTTTTGGATGGCAATTTTTAAAAAAACATCTTACCTTAAATAGAAATTGGTGATGATTTATTTTACACGGAAAATCCGATTTATTAATGACGTAATGACGACATTTGAACAAGCATGGACAAAAAATTGGCAATAATTGTATATCCTATTCTAAAAAGAGTAATTTCGATTCGCTGATTTTACTAGTTTTATTGAAGTTCAGTCCCTTATTTATTTTGCCTGAATCAAATAGCGTTCGACAAAAATACTGATGAAAAATTAAAACTTAACTTGACAAAACTCGAATGGTTCCTTCATAAGTATTTGTTTCCCTTCTACAGTAGAATTAAGAACACAAAAGTAAAAAGAAAGAAATATACTTAATCCCCAGTGTTAACAAAGAAATGTTATTAGTACAAATATCAGTGTAAACTTTGACGAGATGTGTGATCATATCTTATCTTCCCCGGTATCGTATTCATTGTCTCGTATCGTATCCATCACGCATTCATCATCAAACAATTAAACAGATTGAGCACTGAACATTTTAAAACATATTCCCAACAGCAGTGGTTGGATGATCACTGTTTATTAACGTTTCAAAATTACTTGGTCTCATAAAAATGCCTTATGGTTGTAGTTGAAGGGATAATAAACATTTCTTGAAGGTTTATTGTCCTATAAAAGGGTTTCATTCCGGATAAATGTAAGATAGGCAAGGAGAACATTTAAGTAATTATTGTAAAGGATTTTAAGTTAACTAGTTTAATAACAAAGTACCCAGCTGTATCAGTAATAAAGTTGTTGAGTAATTAAAATTTAATATTTTCTTTAAGAAGGTGGTCTTTTTAAAAGAAATAGCCATGATTAATGAGCCCTTATATCTGTTTGAAACAAACTTTTAGTATCAAATCCTTGATATATAATACGTGAAGCCACTTTTTGTCAACGCAACCCCTTTCTTTATTTCGTAAACAAGTTAAACAGTTGAATTATCTGTTTAAATAATGCCTCTGTTCGTAGTTGTACAATAAGGTCTTAATTCTTAAACATTTTCTCTCTCAAGGGTGTGGGAAGCCCTCAAAGTACGTTTTCCAGCCATAAGAATAAAATGGAGAGAGATTTTAATGATTAAAAAAGCAACAGCTGTTAAAATGTAAATACTGATCCTTCGGGGTGCCAAACTTTTTCACGAAAAAATTTATCATTTATATAAAGTAGCAATTCAATTTATTATTTATTAGATTGGATTTATTTTTGAATATGTAGGGTGAGTGTACCTGTGAATGATCGTTTCGTATAAATAACACCATGTTGTTTGACATTGATGTTACTATTGCTCCAACAGAACAAAGCTACTCTGTGATTCACACATTTTGACTATTATACTAAGACACCTTCAGCTGTTAAACAAAAACAAATGAAATGAACACGTTTGAAATTGGCTAAATTGGGTATTTATACTAATACATAGGTAGAAACGCAAGTAGTGTGAGTGAGATACTGTAAATAAATGTAATATTGTGATTTAACGTTATATAGTTTATCATTTTGTTTGTAGTTAAAAGTCAAAAGCCCAGGCCGAACGCCGATGTGTATCGAGTGCAGCGAGTGGCGGGGTTGGCACACGAAGCGTGCAGGGGTGTCCCCTAGTTATTGATATATTGATTTTTAAATGTTATATTGTGACATTTTAATGCAGAGTATTTATGTTTGCCTAAATAAATTTGCCTAAGCTTAACCAGTTAAGCTGGTGCCCAAAATAGATTTGCACAAAGGCACCAATCTATTTACTGTTTTGAAAATTTTCTTTTAACGTAATTAAGAGCACCAAAAATGCTATTAAACAAGATCATAAGAAAAATAGATGGTTGCATTTTATTAAGAAGTCATAAAAAAACTTACATTTATTCAAATAACGTTGTAAATTCCACGTTCCAAATGTACGGACCACTAACTCATATTTGGCCGTAATTCGTTAGCGCGGTAAATGTTGTTTCCGTATTTATATATCACACTATTAGTATATAGTTTGATTGAAGACCGAGCCTGGTAGAATATATCTATAGAGGCCTCTATATAACTATAGACACTTCTGGCAGCTCATTGATAGCTACTATTCAACTAAACCAACATGAATTTATAAAACTTCGAATGTTCTTTCTGTAAGTAGCCAAATATGCTTGCTGTAAAACCTTATTAAAAGGTAATAAAGTCTGCGTAAGATAATTACGTGGACTAACAGGTGCTAAATATTGTATTTTCCGAAAATGTACGTTACGAATTTAAACAATATTTTGGTAGACCTCTTATTATTCAATTTTATTATAACGTTAATCCAACATTTCAGTTTATTTGTATATTTTATAATTTAACAAACAAAATTGAAATATTGACGTTATAATTATAAAGAATATAAATTGAAGAATGAATATTTATAGCTTCTCAGATAAATATGTTCAAACGATGGTGCTCTTAACTTCTTGGCGTTGGTAATGAACGGTTTCAATAGACCTATCAATTATGGAAATCTCATTCGCTAACGATAAACTTTTTTAATGTACGTATTCATTTGAAGTCTAGAGGCAGATTCTGTTTTGTTGAGAAAGAAGTTTGTGTTAAATATTCTATATGAAGCCTAAATGTATTACCCTCCGTAAAACAGCGCAAGGGACATTCTATAACTATGTGATCCATTGTTTGGATATACTCGCCGTAATCACTTTACTAATCTAGTTTCAATCCCCATTTGTGTTTCCAGTAATTACATCTGCCAACGCAGTTCGGAACCAATTCAAAAGTGTCCATTCCCTACGAGGGACGTTCATTCCACCTACAGATCGTTAATAAGGAACTTATTTCATCCATTAAAACTTTTCCACACTATGGCCCAGCTAGTATTTTGGGTGAGAAATTTGATCTGCTCAACTGGAAAGCAGTACGTAGCGTTGGGTTTCGAGATTTTAAGCGACCTTTCTGACGTGGGAGATCCTGTGTAATAAGGAAGTATTAGGGCATTCAAGCATCTTATTGAATTTTTTAAGCAGTGCCTCCTGATGTCTTATTTCTAGAGGAGCTATATTGCACAACACAGGGAGTCAAGGAAGGGAAGTTGTCACAACAGTGTCACTTATAGTTCTCATTACCCTATTAACAACAATCGCTTTAGTATATCAGCTATTTATCCATACTGGAGAACTGTATTCAGCAGCTGAATAAACTAGTGACAAATCAGTAGTATGCAGGACGTGAGTGTTGGCCCCCAAAGTTGTTTCAGCAGTATGATGTAGTACATTTGTTATTTGTCCTGGTTTTAAATTTAGTTTTTTGAAGATGGCTTGGATGGTCAGCAATCGTAATAATGTTACTTCCAGGTACTGTAGGTAATAATTGTGATGGAAGTTTTACGCAATTAAAAACATGTTTAATTTTCGATTAGCTAGTCGATTAATTAAGTAAAAGCAGTTATAAATGTTCTAACTACACTTTGTGATTGGGATGTCAGCGCTATACATATTGAACGAAATTGGAGCAAGTACAGACCCCTGTATCTAAAGGATCTTCCTCATGACATAGGTAACATTTATTAGCCTGAAACTAAGCACTGATTGGAGTCGCAAAAGAGGCTGTAGAACTTTAACAACAATACTTGCTCCTTACTGTGTCATAAACCGCTCTAAGATCAACAAAAGCTGCAAGATATTTTTTAATTCTTTTCAAACCTATTCTAGATAAATTATGTCAGAGCAGGATCTGGTGACTACAACTTCAGTTAGGGTGAACACCAGTTGATGAACTCGAACAGTTGATTCAGGAATGGGCGATATTCTATTGTATAACAGTGTTACCTATAACTTATAATAAAACCAATAAGATATATAGGGCGATAACTTTCCACTCGTTGCTAGTCTTCAGAACATGCTTGATGGCTTAAATGCTTTTGGCACATTCCCTGCATCTTACTGTAGTCTGTTTAAGCCATTGTTCCACTTTGCTACCAGAATGTAACACAAATTCCGGAAAGATACCGTCACTGCTGGTATATATCTTCTTCCGTCGTAACACTTCTGGAGACTTCCAGTTGGTTACTTTTTAATTTCATTCAACTTGTACAGCACATGTTTGTCAGATTGATTTTGGACTAACTTTGAAAAGCTGAATATCCATTTAGCTATATTAGGGGAGGGGGGAATGGCGATGTCATTTGCTTCCACAGTAAGTCTTTAAAGCTGTACGTGTCCCCTGGGTAGTTCTAAACGAGCAACAAACCTGGTAGCTGGACTGTCACATATTTGTGATCTCCCAGCTATGGCAGCTACGACACAAAAATCTAATATTTTTTACTATTTTTAATATAATTGTTTTTTACATTATATTATATATTTTACATTTGTTATATAAATAAAAACAACTAACTGCAAACAGGTTTTTACGATTTAGCCTTAAACTGATTGCATTAATCCTCTCTTAAATACAAAACTCGCAATAACAATAATAATACTTACTTACTTATCCGGTCCCGTTCCAGTCAATCCTGGGTCTGGGTTGTCACCAAGCCTCTCCATCTTCTCCTGTCCCTCCACATCTCCTCTCTCACCACTTCCCCCCACACACTCCCTCTCTTTTCCACGTCTGTCCTCACTCCATCCAGCCATCTTCTTCGTGGTCTTCCTCTGGGCCTCCTTCCCTCCATTTCCCATTCCTCCATCTTCCTCGGCAACCTCTCTACACTCATCCTTTTTACGTGACCATACCACCTCAACCTTGCTTGTTCCACTCTTTCTCTTATACTCTCCTCCACTACATCCTTCCTTATCTCACTATTCCTAATTCTATCTCTTCGAGTTCTTCCCTTTATTGCTCTCAAGAACCTCATTTCCCCTGCCTGTACTCTACTCCACTCCCTTTCTGACATCCGCCATGTCTCTGCCGCATAAGTAATTATAGGCCTATAGTAATTCTTGAACATCATTACCTTGGCCCTCCTTGGTACCTCTTTGTCCCATACTAGGTGTTTCACCGTCCGGAAGAATCCCGCTCCCATTCCTAATCTGGCATTTATTTCCTGTTCCATTCTTCCATCACTTGACACCATCGTTCCAAGGTATTTGAAATCATCTACCTTTTTTAGTATACTTCCATCTACCAATATATCTTCTTCCAAAACTGTGTCCCTTCCTACTACCATTACTTCACTTTTTTCCTTGCTTATCCTCAGCCCTCTCTCCCTCATCTTCCTACTCCATTTGTCCAGTTGTTCTTGTATCTCCTCCCTGTTTTCTCCCCACATCAGAATATCGTCAGCAAACATCATTATCTTCATCTCTTCATTTGTCTCCTCTTTAATTTCTCTCATCATTATCTCCATAACTACATTAAAAAGAATCGGAGACAGAACACTCCCCTGTTTCAGCCCTTTCTTTACCTTGAACCATTCTGTATTACCATCACATGTCCTAACTCTGCACTCGTGCACCCTATACAATTCCTTAACCCATTTCATCATATTTTCTGTCACTCCTATTTTTTCCATACTCTCCCATATACTTTTTCTCTTAACAGAATCGTAGGCTTTCTCGACATCTATAAACACCAGTATTAACTTTTTATTGAACTCCCAGTGCTTTTCAACCATTTGTCTCACTGCAAAAATCAAGTCGATCGTACTTCTTCCCTTCCTAAACCCATGTTGTTCCTCCCCTATCTGGTCCTCTATCACGTCCTTAATCCTGTTAAAAATTATTTTTTCAAATATTTTGGCAACATGGCTTATTAATGTTACTCCTCTATAGTTCTTGCATAGTCTTCTACTTCCCTTCTTGTGTATTGTTATTATTTCACCTTTCCCCCAGTCGTCAGGCACTCTTCCTTCCCTCCATACGCATGTGAAGACTCTCTTCAACCAATGTACTCCCACTGCTCCCAAAGCCTTTACCATATCTGATGATACTTCATCTGGTCCTGGGGATTTCCCACTTTTCATCTCTTTCACCGCCTTTTCTATTTCCCTCCAACTTATCTCTTCCCCTCTCTCCCATTGCTCCTCATTTTCGTCTTCCTCTTCTTCCTCATAGTTTTCATTCAACAGTGTTTGGAAATACCTTTTCCACAACTTTTTCATTTCCACTCCTTCCACCATGACTCCATTTTCATTTTGCATTGTTTTGGCACTTTCGGTCACTCTCTTTTTGTTCCTCATCATACTATAGAACATCTTTTTGTTTTGTCCTAAGTCTTCCTCTAACTTTTTCGTGAAGTTCTCCCATTCCTTGTCCTTTGCGTCCTTTATTATTCTTCTGCATTCTCTCTTCTTTGCCAAATATTCATCTTTGTCTTCTTGCGCTCTGGTTTTCCACCACTTCCTCCATGCTTTGTTCTTCTCTTTTACTCCTTTAATTGTCTCTTCATTCCACCAACTTGTTTGTTTTTCTCTTCTTTTCCCCTTTGTTCTCCCACATACCTTTTCGGCTGCCTTTACTATTGTGTAATAATAATAATTAATTGTATTCTTCTGATTCTATTGTTATAATTTTAATTAAAAGAAAAGAAGTAAGTACGTTATATTAGCAGTGCTTCAACCACTGTAATTCTCTGTATTTACAGACGCTTTCCCCATCCATACTAAGTGCACTGAAGGGCCTTTTGTCAACAGTGAAGTGTATATCTTGGCCTCATCTTCCTCTCTCTGTTTCGAGTATATATTCTAACGATTGTATAAACTAACATAATATGTAACAGTAAACCATTGACCATATTATTCTCTACGAGCCCCGGTCTTATAGGCATTTCCCGCAATACATGTCTGAAACTGAATCACTTTTGTCGCCGTTACATTGTCATGATAATTGGGTGAAGTTAATAAAAACCAAGTAACGCTCAGTATTTTCTCACGAGTAAAGTAAAAAGCTTATCAACCAAATGAATAAAACAGTCAATAACTTAAACCCTTTTACTTAACGTTGATGAGGAATTACTAGGGAAATATTTGCAACTTCGTGGAGCTATTAAATACTTTTGAAACACTACAGGTCTTAAAGTGCTCGTCTAACATCCGTTCGTGCGACGCTTGCTTACCACACTCGTGTTTACACGTACGAACCCTCTGGTGCTATACACGTCCATAGACATTCGCTTTACACAGTGTGCTTCAAACGCAAGTGCCAGCAGCATGCGCACTCACACATACGGGTAGGCACCCGCAATACATACAAGTGCACGTAAGCACTATTGTAAGTAATAATTTTTATTGTTCTATTATTGTATATTTTTTATTTTTTTTTTTAGATACATGATAACAGATTGGGTGATAGAAAATTTATTTTTTACAAAAAGAATATGGCTTTTATAGCAGAATCTTCTTCTATGGTAGCTATACCATCTTTTACATAGTTGTCTTTAAGTTGCATAATTTCTTATTTGATTTTCAAATAGGTCAGTATAAGGTACTTTCTGGAACAGCTACATATGAGTCGGCGCTAGATATCATCACTCAATCACTACTCATATATGAACAGAACGCGTGAATAGTGAACAGGCGTGTGTCTGCTGGTCGGCAAGGTGACGAGCGTCGCACGAACGAATAGACGAGCACGTTCAGACCTGCAGTGTTTCTAAAGAACTTACTTGATTCCGCGAAGTTGTAAGTATTCACTCGCAAGTATTTCCCGTAATTCCTCGTCAACGTTAAGTAAAAGGGTTTAAGTTATCGACTGTTTCATTCACTTGGTTGACAAGCTTTTTACTTTACTCGTGAGAAAATAATTCGAGCTTTTACTTGGTTTTTTATTCACTTCACCCAATGTAATAGGCATACAGGCTATCATTACATTGAGAAAATCTTTCTTCGTCAATTCCAAACAAGTTAGAGTTTGTAAAATTAGATTTTGATTACCCAAAACTCAATTGTAGGATAGACTATTAATCATAATTATTATACAGGTTGTCCCGAAAGTAAAGTTGCAAACTTCGTAAAATTGTTATATAGGTCAAAATAAAGAAAAAATCAGGAATAAATCTTTTCCCAAAAACGCTTCGTTTACCCGATACATTTTTTCCACAAAATAATTGTTATAATCAATTTGTCTATACTATATATATGAAACTCACTATGTATGCATGTTATTATAATAGAAACCTATTCTAGAAAAAAATCAACTTGATCCAATTTCAAATTTCAAAATAGGGGTCATTTTAAATTTGTAAACGAAAATTGCAGAAAAACAGCAAAAAATAAAGAAAAATACTTAAACATGGCTCTTTAGATAATATTATTACCAATCTGACAGTGTCCAAAAAGTTACAATCGGAAAAACATAACTGAGACACATTGATATTTGTGTTCAGAGGCAGCAAAAGAGCTAAAAGCAAATGGCTTTTTTGCTGCCTCTCATACAAATGTCAATGTGTCTCGGTTATTTTTGTCTGATTGTAACATTTTTTTATACTAACAAACTTGTATTAAAATTATATAAATAACCGTGTTCATAATAATTTTTTTTGGCTTTTTTCTCAATTTACGTTTAAAATTTTTAAGTGGCCGCCATTTTGAAGTTTTAAATTGGATCAAGTTGACTTGTTCTAGAATAGGTTTCAATTATATTAACATGCATAGCGAGTTTCATAAGGATCGGTTGAGCCAACAAAAAGATAACAATTTCTTTGTGAAAAAAAAATGGCGGATATCTGGGAAACGAAGCGTTTTTGGAAAAAGATTTATCTGTTCTTAATTATCTCTTTATTTTGACCCATATAACCATTTCCCGAAGTTTGGCACTTAACGTTCGGGACACCCTGTAAAGCTGATTTACTTGTCAGTTATACACAGTGTGCCAAAGGGTGTATTTAACTCATTTAACAAGTTGCATATGCAATGCAACTTTTGCAAACTGTTCTATATTGTAATTCTTTAGATTTAAGCCAAATAGGTTAAATGTTAAAAACATGTACATTCTTGTCCAGACGTAAAATGGACAACACAGTTTCATATCTTGTCTATACAATGAGATCATTTAACAGCTGATTTTGTATTATGTTATAAGTCATAATACAAAATCAGAGGGACACCCCTGCACGCTTCGCGTCCTAACCCCGTCACTCGCTGCGCTCGTGATGCCTCGGCCCTCGGTCTCGGCATGTAACTTTTAAATTCAATTATTAGTAGTTAAAATGTATTATTTAAATTCATTTACTCACTGCAATTGATTTTCACTCTATTTTTTATAGTATGATAAAAATTATAAACAACCAATGTTTATTACCAAGCCTATTTCAAATGTTTTCATTATATTTAACGACTGATGATAACATACACACAGACAGACATGTATTTCCTCTTGTATAGTTATTTAACTTGATATTTTGTTGTGCTGTTCTCTGTGTTTAACCTAAATACATTATGTGGACCATTTAACATTTGCTTATGCCTCCAGCTGATCAATTAAAATTAATTTCCATAAAAACATCATTGCAACTTTGACGCCATGTGGGACAAAAACCAACGGGAATTTCAAAAATATAGCTCCGATACGACTTAGAAATCAAAAATTTCTTTCGAATAAAAGAATTTTCATTAAAATCGGTTAAGTAATAAGTTTAGAAAGTGATACCCATCCCCCCACCCAAGCTGGACAGCGTGCCAACTGGGGGATGTCTCAAAACAAGTCAAGCGATGATGGGATCACGGTTGGCAGTTGGAGGGTCCAAAATAAAACTCGGTAGCTGAGCAAAACTAATTTATATTTCAAGAGAACAAACAAAACTGGCAGGCGGAAGGCCACAATATAAATAGGCAGAAGGCCACAATATAAATTCGCACTTAAATAAATCACAAACACACTAAAATTAACGAGATAAAGACAAAAGCTACAAAAACAACAAACTCTACAAATACCAAATTAACAACTACATGGCCTATCTGCAGCCTAGCCTGAGACACCCAAAACGTAAGAAAAATTTAATGCCCAAATAAAAGTGAAAATTTAGAACTTTTGGATCACAACACTTAAACCGGCAATTTAGCCCACATCCCATGATTCCACCGGGGCCAGGGAGTAAGCCGGAATCCCTGGGCAGCTCCGAATTAGAAGTTAAGCAAAAGAACAATAATCCCCTTTTGGTGAAGAATTTAAAAATTAAACAAATTAAAGAACATGATAGGCTAGAGGCTCCAAAACGTAAGTGTTCTTTTGTAATTTCTAATATCTAATCACCCTTTTGGTGAAAATACTTTTGTTTAAATAATATTCAACGGGCTTACTTGTGTTTTCAGGGTTTTGTCTAATTTATATTCTTTGTCTAGACGTGTTAACCTAGGTTCGAGCCACGTGCTCAATGTTACCTCTTTAGCATTAATTGCTTTATTATATCTGGTTTTATATTTAATAGTAGTTCTGTATAATGTTTTGTTGAGCCTTTAGCCTATCATGTTCTTTAACGCTGGCGTAGACCAAACCAAAAAGATGGCCAACCTGACAGACGAAGGCTGGAACACGGAACGACCGAGTCCGAGCCAACGGCCACCAAAGTACGCGAATCGCCGGGCAAAAGTGAATCTCAGGCAGCCCGGCAGACTACGACGAAAAAAAGAAATGTACCGGTCAAAACGACCCGGTACAAAAGTGAGTGAACTAAATAACCCGATTGTTTTAATATATAGGATTTAATTTGATATTGTATTGAAAATCTGAATTTATAGGCCCTGTAAAATAAGTAACATATAATTTAATTTTTTTAAGTAAAAAAATACTAATTTGCTTTTCATAATAAAAACGGTTTTGGTGAAAAAAATAAAGGACTTTATATAGGTTAACTTTACTGTGTGTTTAGCGATTGACAGAGCAATTCTTGTATTTACCACTCTTTTTATCAGAATAATCCAAGAGATTTACATTTTGGGTTAAAAGTCACGCAGTAATCCAATTATCATGTAACACCGGGTCTTGGATTAACACGGTAAAAAACGAGAGCAAAACAGCTGATCTTGGACAGCCTCACTCATAAACCATGGAGACTGAACATCTGCGTGAAGATTCCTTATAATGTTTCATGACTGAAACGTTTACTAACCTTAAAACGGATTTATGTAAGAATAAACCAAACATAAAATAGTGTGTCAAGGCAGTCAATCCTGTCCACGCTCCCCCCCCCATGAACAGTTCAGACTTCAATAAAGATAGCCTATTTTTTATGGTGATAATTGGTTTTTATAGACAGAGGAAAACCTTTTTAGGATTAAGAGTACGTTAGTGTTCTGTCAGAACGTGCGGTCCGCATATCATTTTAGGCCCAATTGACCTTTGTTACCAAATAGGTCAATGGTCCTTGAACAATATTGAAAGTACATAGGTGTCTGCAATAATAAAAACAGGTAATTTTAAATATATACTTAAATTATTAATTGTTTAAAACAAAATAAATCTAAAAATAATATTTACAATTGCAAGATTTAAAACTAATAAAACAAAATTATAAATATTAAAACAGCTGTAATGAATATAGAAAAGTATGTAAAGATTTTATTCACAGAATATTTTGAAACGTTTATCGACGTGGAATTTTATTTTCTTTCATGTTTTTCAGTGAAGATAACACATTAGTTATGAGCCGCCTAAAATAATTGTTCTTTTGCTAAACTAAAGAAATGTTTGTACAAATACATAGAAAGAAGCCTAATCATTTTTAATTGGTAAATGTCTACAAGGGCAAAATTGCGTTTATCTTTCTTTCCTGGGTGAGTTCCTTTGTAAGTGTATTACGTCTTGTACTGTTACTTAATGCTTACTGGTACCAGTTAGGCCTAATTCAGACGTAACATAACTGAGTCGGTCGTCAAAGTAGGCCGTGTAGGGGTGGACGGATTTTGAGGCATGATTGTATCTTTATTACTGTGCATAATGTAATTATTTTTTGTACACTTATAGCTCTATATGTAAAAGGCAAAGCCCTCACTCACTCATCACTAACTCTCCCACAATCCTACAGAGCTGAAATTTAGTACAAATGTTCGTTAGTCTAAATAGGAAAAGTAAAGTATTTTCATCTTGATGAAATACTCCTAAGAAACCGCCCATAAAAAGTTATGCCATAAGAATAACATTGGGTTGATTTTAATAACAATAAATTAAAAACAGCTGTTTTTAGATAAATAATAACGTTTATTTTGTATGTTTGACATTCATCCTGCTGATTAAGAGTTTAAAATTAATTACACTTTTTTCTATACGTTAGAATTACGTGTGTGAATTTTGCAATTACCTGTAAAAATTGCACTATAAATAGAGAGAAAATTAAGTGCAGTGAGTGAGCTACTGCAAATAAATTTACATAATATGACTTTAAATAATACAGTTTAACCACTAATATTTATTTGTACTTAAAAGGTACATGCTGAGGCCGAAGACCGAGGTGTTTCGACTACAGCGAATGGCGGGGGTTGCCACGCTAAGCCTCCAAGGGTGTCCCCTAGTAGAATATAAACTGATTGCAATTTTGGTGCCGGTTAGGTCTAATTTAGACGTGTACGAAGTCTAATATCGGACCTGAAACACGTGTCACCGGTAGTCTGTAACCGAAATCCCCAGTGGACAGACACTGTGGTCACAATATTACATGATTCCAATACAAAGTACGACTATATGTAGGGTGGTTGGCTCTTGGTGTGAAAGTTTTTAAGGGGTTATAATATAATGTAAATGTAACACAATGGTGTACATTTAAGTCTAATTCTCAAAATTGGCTTGAAAATGAATTAATTTCAGTTTTTCTGAAAAACCAGTGTTTTTGTACAGAACTTTGTTATTCCTCGGCAACCCGAAATCATATGAAAAAAAAAACATCATTTTCAGATTTTCCATAAAATGTTCTATCTGAAAAAGTCATTGTTTTAAATGTTCATATTATAAATTGATCCTTAGGCCAAGTCGAAGTGATTGGCCTAAGGACATACTTATACACATTGATAAGTGTAAAAAAAGATCAAAGATAATTAAACCAATTATTTTCATAAAACCTTGTATACAAGAAGGGTTCAACTTACATTACAAAACTTTGCCATTTAATAAGTTTTAAAGTGATATGCCACATGGTTATGGTTTAGTACTCGGCGTCCCACTTTTAATCAATAGTAAGAGTGCACTTCAAGCTGAACTTTATGTAAGAAATGCAATAAATGCCATCAAAACATTTTTATTATTATGAGTAAAATAGAGTGTACAATGAGTAAAATCCTCAAAACAGTTTAAAACTTCACAGATCAATTTCAAACTGCCTAACTTGTATCTCTACATTACATTACATCTACTTGTTTCTCATTGCTCCAACTGTAAATTTAAAAGGTAATGTTTGTAGAAGTTTCTCAAATGCGGCTGCTATACTATCACTGAGTTCTGGTTCTTAGTTCACTGTTGTGGAGTATGCCTCGTACATTACCCCCAGACGAAGAAATCCATAGAGGTAAGGTCATGTTGGATAGTTCAGGGACAACCATTCACGTACTTCATTGATGAAGTGTGGGGGAGCGCCGTCTTGTTGGTAAACTATCCCGTCTCTTTGAATGGTGTCAAAATCATCTAAGAAACCTGGGAGTTGTGCTGAAGAAACTGCAAGTAACTTTCTCCAATTAAGTTTCTTCAAAAATGTGTGGTCTTATCAGTCGGATCTTTCCCTTGTAGCTTTAGGATTTTTTTTGCCCAAAAATGCAAATTAAATAAGCCTTCTCTGGTAAACGAAGACTCATAAGTCCACAGTATCTTTTTTTAAAAGTTGTACTGCTCAATGTCACTATGTAATAGTCAGTGACAAAATTCAACTTTAAGAGCAAAGTCAGTTGGCTCTAATGCTTGAACTGAAGTAAAATGCTATAAATTAAGTTTGTTTCTGTGTAAAATCTCCAAAACCTTTTACACACTTTGACAGACCAACTCCACGGGCAACCTACTGGCTACTAGTTTCTGGATTATTTTTAACAATATCAAATACCAAATCTTCCACTCCTATGTCATGAATAATATCGTCTGCCTCATTAGCAAACAGTGCCTCTCCACTAGTCACTGATGTAGCCACAAGCTGAGACCTAACAGATATAACGTGGTTAGGTAAATATGTTATATCAACACATTTTTTGGCAGTCCGGTGGTAGTATTAATCGTACACAGCACAATTATTGATTTAATTCGCAATTTTTAAGATTGAGATTGAAAATAGTTAATAGGTTAGACTTAGACATTCAAATGACAATAGGTAGGGTATACTTGACTTGTCAGACTCTCATTATGATCATTTTTAAGTGTCATATTATCTGAAGAAATTATTAATCTAAACTACTGTGAACAAGTTCCATAATTGTTTTTATAAAAAATATGAATAAATCACCAGTCAATGTGTTTCTTTGTAAGTGTGAATAATTTAAAATACAATTTAGGTCTTTACTGCTGTACAGATATAAAATTACCTGGAAAGTCGTGAAATGACTGTGGAAGAGAGTCACTTATAGATTCAGCTCGGACTGAAGAAACTTGGAAGTACTTTCAAAGTTTACAGTAGCTCAAAGTGGGCTAACTTGATAACTAACTGTAACTACAGAACTGAATATATCAATACATTGTTAAATAGGTCAAGTCTGGAACGATTTTAAAACTAATGTTGTGACAGCACTATTTAAATTATTGCAAATATATTTACCCAACGATTAATTCGAACACTTTGTTTAAAGGTTACAATCATTATTGAAATAATTGATACTTATGATATAACTACACTTATGTAAATAAAACTCACTTATGTATACTCACATATAAGTGTATAGAGATTTAATAATTGTAAATAATTATATATATATATATATATATATATATATATATAAGATATGTTAAGATTCGTTATAATACACTTTAAATGTGTACTGTACAGTACAAAATTATTTACAATTATTAAATATATATATATACATATAAATAATTTTCTTTAACTTCACTCTCCAGTTCACATGGGCTTGCAAGCCTGTGCGTGAACTTTATTCAACAAGTGAATTACCGTTAGTCGGCTCAGTGGGGATTCAAACTTTAGACATGATATAAAAATATAATATTTACATTTTTATATATTATATAAAATATATTTTTAAGTGTTCCTAGTTCATATAGATTACTATGTCCGAATAGGTTCCCCAAACAGATCAATTGTATATGGGGAATGGAGTAAGGATAAAAATAAAAAGGAGGAAATCAGGAAAAATAACTGTTAAATGGGAATTAGGTTTTTAAAACATAACTAATGGATAGTCTTTTTATATTGGTGATTTGAAAACAATTAAACTAAAAAAGTGTTCAACAATATTTTTCAATACAATAGGGTAGGCGCGTGCATTTTTGTAATTTCGTTAAACGATATTAAAACTTAAAAATATCCCTACGCTATTTCTAACTCAGTCTCCAAGTCCTGACGTCTTAGGTCACTCTACCACAAGTTTTTCTAAAGAGAGCCTGTTTTATGATCACAATTGCAATGCAAAGAGATATAAATAAACTATTGAAAGAAATTTCAAAACATTCTTAGTTTCCTAAAATTCCAGGATATTTGCCTATCATAAAGGTTTTCTTTAAATGTTAAGTTTTATAATAAATCTATAGACTTTATGTACTTACAACAATTTTAAGAAGTTACAAAATAGTTTATTTATTCACATATACGGGTAGCCGTTTGGAAAAAAATAGTTACCGGAAATTACTGTAAAACTGCAAAACAATAATACTTTTAATCAAACAATAAAAACCCCTTTGACGACTGGAATACGATACGAAGTCACAGATAAAGGAAAGTAATTATTTTTTGTCTCATTCGCTGTTATTGAGCGTGTGCTCTTTGGTTTTGCATGGTTTACATAATACATAAAAACGTTGAAGACGAATCTTAGTATATAAATACTTCGAATGCAAACATTGGCATAACTACTTTTGTATGTGTTCATGATATTAATGTAACATTCTCCAACTATATTTCACATTCTAATTTAAAAATATAAGTGCAGGCATTTGAAAAACATTAATTACCTGTTTATCTATTAACTAGGGAGGATACACACAAAATGTCCTTATTAAGTCATCTATAACTTACACATCAGGGTAATATAATTTGTGTATATTTTATTATTTAGATGTTGTCAAACAATCTATCTGTAACTCTCAATTTTAAAACCAAGATTAACTAAGATATTACTAACTATCAAATCTTAATTGAAAGTATATAAACATTTACTGAACTGCAAATGGTTAGAACATGTTCTAGAACTGGCAGATTGTCAGGTAATTACAATATAAGTGACTGAGTTGCAAGCGGAAACGGAAACCGGAAATTTAACATCAATCTCCACCACTACAGTATGTTTTGGACAGTACTATAAGATATTAACACACATCCCCCCACCCCACCAAACAGGAAGTTGTGCCGTACAGGGGGATGGCTCAAAACCAGACAAGCCCTGGGATCACGGGTGGCAGTTGGAGGGTTAATCATAACTCGGCAACCGAGTGAAAAAAAACTATAAAAACCAGACAAGCCCTGGGATCACGGGTGGCAGTTGGAGGGTTAATCATAACTCGGCAACCGAGTGAAAAAAAACTAATTATTACACAAAATGTCAACAAAATTTAGCAGAAGACCACAATATAAAAAAATTAGACTCAAAATAAATAAATACAATATATAACACAAAATAAACAATTAATTACACAAATTTGTGAAAACAACAAATACAACAACAGATGTG
Organism: Stictocephala bisonia; assembly: GCA_035578905.1. Taxonomy (NCBI): domain Eukaryota; kingdom Metazoa; phylum Arthropoda; class Insecta; order Hemiptera; family Membracidae; genus Stictocephala; species Stictocephala bisonia. The sequence goes on along the minus strand of JAQJVL010000164.1, from coordinate 999,886 downwards.
CCTACTTGCAGAATTACTAGAAAGTCAAAATTTAAGAGATATTTATCTTAAAAAATTTAGAAATTTGAACAAATAACCGGCAATTTAGCCCACATCCAATGATTCCACCGAGGTCAGGGAGTCAACCGGAATCCCTGGACGGCTCCGAATCGAAGTTAAAAGTGAAACGTTATAAAATAATCCCCTTTTGGTGAAATAATTGAAAAATTAAGAAATTAAACAGAAAATATAGCACGGTACTGTTTTATCAAAAAGCCAAACTAACATTACACTACACAAAATAAATACCAACTTAATAACTAGGCCTAACATAACAGAGAAAGGTGTACATAATTTAAAGACAGTAGAACTATCAACTTTTAAAGACATACCTAAATATTTAGAAATAACAGAATAACAAATAAACGGTAATTATAAAATTCTCAAACAAATATAACACTTAAATTTAAAAATAAATAATTGGTTAAAAAATTTCCTATACATGTTTGGGCTGTGTGGAATAAGTTTATGTACACTCTTGGCACTTTCTTCTTGCTCGGTCTAGGCTTATTATTATAAAGTTCTGCCCAACAGCAAAATGTTCAAGGTATCAACCACAGCTCAGCTGCCGTGAACAAACTTGGAAAGGACTGACCTGAGGACAGAAGAAAGGCTCCCTAAGTTGTAAAGAGGGCAGCGGAGGCGCACAATTGGCTTTATTACATGGCCCCCCAGGCCAGCCGGGCGGCAGGCTGAGGGAACAAGTCCTACTCGAGGACCCCGAAGTTAAGCTTGTCTTAGTCGAACATCGTGAAGTTATCAGAAAGGAGGTGAAATACGACCAAAACCTTTAGCGAAACGTAAAACCAGTGAACCGGGAATCGGACCCATGGAACAGACAGTCTGAGCCAACGGTCACGAAAGTAACGAGCAGACAGCGCAAGAGCGATCTCATGCAGCCTCGTAAACGAAAGAGAAGAGAAACAAAAAATGTTCCGGTTAAACGACTCGGTACAATATTCAATGATCAGACACTGAACAAAAAAATATTAACATTTTTGATTTTTCATTCTCTTAACAATGTACTATAGAATTAATAGGCAGAACATATAATTTAGTATGTATATAACTAGAGCTTGCTATTGGAAATTTCAACCCAACATTTGTTTTTAGAAGGTAGAGCTTTTAAAATTTGATTTGATTTGATGTGTAGAAGATAGATACTTCCACATCCCCCACACCTAATGTTATTGGTCAGGGGTTTAGCCAACCTAGGGCAATGAGTTCCACCACAAGACAGTGCAGGTTATTAGAATCCCCAACGAGTATTCTGTTCCTGAGGTTTTGACACTTCCGTATCCCCCACACCTTTTGTCGTTGGTCAGGGGCGTAGCCAACCTAGGATAATGAGTTTCTTACCACAAGACAGTGCAGGGTATTGGAATCCCCAATGGGTGTTGAGTTCCTGAGGGTTTGACACTGCCGCAGGTCGACATTTCCACCCAAGTACAATTTTTATAATATAGAGCTTTTAACATAGAGTTGTTGAGTTCCGCGTCCCTTTCTGCACTAGCAAGTAGTAGAGGAATAGTACAATTTAATTTGTGCGGTTTCTTTCTTACTTCTCAGTGGGAAAGATGGGTTACAATACCCATTCGACGTACTCCTTGTGGTTTAGCAAGCATTGGTGTTTATCCGATTGTGAGAACCGACAACTCAGTCACCAGCTGTGAATTGAAGAGAATTAAAACAATGTTATAAAATAAAGTGATGATGTACTGCCACGAATATTCGACTTTGGATTTGAACTGATAGGTGGTAAAAAAACTAGCGATGGATGTATTAAAAAGCAAGATGGATATGTAAAGTACCGATCTAGTGGACCATAACACTACTTTTGTAAACAATGGAGTATTTTAAAATGATTTTACAGTTTTACGTGTTTAAACTTAAATGCCATTCTTGATTATTTTAAATTTAAAAACTCATAATCTCAATTTAATTGGCCACTAGATTGAACTTTTAATAATAATCCAAAATTATAACTATTTTAATAATAAAAATTATGCCGTTGAAATACAAAAGCATGATTTATATTTCTGTAAAATTAACAGCCTTCTACCATTCGGCAATCAACTACCCAGATTGGGAAACGGCCACCGTAAGAGATAGATGAATGATTGGCTAATATATATATGTAGACACACACAAGAGGTAGTAATCAATTAAACGACCATTATTTCAACTGACTTGTCAGTTAACTGACACGATAGAATTGTTATAACGAGCTGTTTTATAGTTACTAAACTTAATTGATAACTATCGCAGTAGGTGTCTTGTTTAGTTTGTTTAAAACTGCCACAAATTAACATAGTGCATTGGGTTTCCTTGCACACTTACATTAAGCTTTATGGACACTTGAAGTACCGGTTAAACGTGATTCGCCAGTGAAGTGTGCTTCCAAACTACTTTGGGTGTAGTAAAGGCAGTATGACTTTAAAAAATTCGGTTTGTCCTAAGTTATAAAATTACACTCTCAAAAACATTAAAATAATAGAATAACGCTCATAACTATTTGAGCGTTAACATTTTAGTGCAAAAACTTTAAAACAGTTTTAAGGTGTACAAATATATTATACTATATCCCATTGGTATCAATGTTCACAACAACAACAACAATTTAATTGAACTATTTCACTATTGAAAGACAGTATTAATTAATTTTTTATTCTAAAAACACAAATCGGATCTATCTTGAATCATATTTTATTTTTAAACATTAAACAATAGTAAATATTTTGATATCGGATAGTTAGTAATATCTCAGTTAATCATGGTTTTAAAATTGAGAGTTCCAGAAACATAATGTTTGACAAAATCTAATTAATAAAATATGCACAAATGATAGTTTATATAGGATATAAAAATAATGATGATGCATATTATAATAACACGATGATGTATATAGGATATACATTATTTACTAAGAACATTTTATGTATATCCTTTCTAGTTAAAATATAAACAGTTATTGAAATCTTCTTAAAATGCCTGTACTTATATTTTTAAATTAGAATGTGAAATATATTTGGAGAATGTTCCATTAATATCATGAACACATACCAAAGTTCCAATGCCTTCACATATGCCAATGTTCGCATTCGAAGTATTTACATACCAAGATTCGTCTTCAACGTTTTTATGTATTATGTAAACCATGCAAAACCAAAGAGGTCCTTAAAGCACACGCTCAATAACAGCGTTTGAGACAAAAAATATAATTACTCTCCTTTTTCTGTGACTTCGTATTAAGATACATAAATACGTTCCAGTCGTCAAAGGGGTTTTTATTGTTTGATGAAAAGTATTACTGTTTTGCAGTTTTGTAGTAACTTCCGGTAACTCTTTTTTTTCCAAACGGCTACCCGTATATGTGAGCAATCAATATAGCAAGTTTCAATATAACATAATCCATATAGCAGGAATAAAAATTCATTAAAAAAGTAACGCTTAACTCATTTTCAGTTTATATTGTATTTTATTCAAAATATTCAAGCCTTTTAAAATTAATTACTATAAACTTGTAAAAACAATAGCAGAACTCGGAAATGCACTTTCTGTAATGTAACGTCATGATGTGTAAATCACTATTTTCCTAGCTGCTATACCAAATGCGATTCTGAATAAAGTTAACTGCCCCTACTAAGGTCAATTGTACTAATCTCAATTAAAATAGTACTAAGAACAACTATCTAGTCACTAATTGTTATACTATAAACATATAATTCACCAATAAAGAATTAAAAACCTGATTCAACTCTCCAAAATAAAATTAACATTACTGACGAGATCAAAATCTGCCAAATACTATCTTCTATGTACAAAAATTACTGACGAGGTCCAAACTGCCAACTATAATCATCAGTGTACAATCATTACTGATGAGGTCCAAAAATGTCAAAAACAATCTTCAATGTACAATCATTACTGACGAGGTCCAAAACTGCCAAATACAATCTTCAATGTACAAACATTACTGAAGAAGTCCAAAACTGCCAAATATATTCTTCAATGTACAAACATTACTGACGAGGTCCAAATCTGCCAAATACAATCTTCAATCTACAAACATTACTGACGAGGTCCAAAACTGCCAACTACAAACTTAAATGTACAAACATTACTGACGAGGTCCAAAACTGCCAAATACAATCTTCAATGTACAAACATTACTGACGAGGTCTAAAACTGTCAATTACAAACTTAAATGTACAAACATTACTGACGAGGTCCAAAAGTGCCAACTACAAACTTAAATGTACAAA